>BLSH010069306.1:2386-14388 GCA_018402905.1 Glandirana rugosa | reverse complement strand
CCCGCCCCCCCCCCCCCCCCCACACCTCTTCAACCTCTGCAGCAATGCTTGCAGCACTCATACGTATATTTCCCATAGACAACCTCTGGATAAGATGCAGAGCTTGTACACTCAACCCCTCTGGACGACCATGACGAGGCCTGTTCTGAGTGGAACCTGTCCTGTTAAACCTCTGGATGGTCTTGACTGCTGTGCTGCAGCTCAGTTTCAGCATCTTGACAATCTTCTTACAGCCTAGCCCATCTTTATTCAGAGCAACTTTTTTTTTTTGATCCTCAGAGAGTTCTTTTGCCATGAGGTGCCATGTTGAACTTCCAGGGACCAGTATGAGACAGTGAGAGCGATAACATCAAATTAAACACACCCATTCACACCTCAGACCTTCTAACACTAATGAGTCACATGACACAGGGGAGGGAAAATAGATAACTGAACTGAATTCAGTTGGCTAATATGTTAGCCAGAAAGCTGTTTTTTGTATGAACCACCTTAAAAAACAACTCTGCGTTTGGAATAAAAAGCTTTGAATCAAACAGTGTGTGGCTTCTTATTTCCTTAATCTATACCTGTGAAGTTACGAAGTTGATGTATTTACATTGCGAATGTGCTCTTACATGTTATCAACTCCTGCTAATTTGAGCAGGAAAAATTGGACGAATTGGGCAATGCATCATGCTTTGATTCTTCGTGCATTCCATGCACGAAGAGCAAAAACATTGCAGACCCCCAGCACACCAGAATACTTAGCTGAAGATGATCTTGTCAACTAAGGTAGAAATGAAGGTTACATTTCCCTCTTGGAGCAAATATCCAAAAAAAAAAAGAAAAAACATATCTTATACATAAAAATACAACAGACAACAGTAGTTAAACTGAAGGATTATTTTATATGGCCAAAAATAGCTTAAACACGATCAGGAATAAATTCCTGCCAAGACACTGCCCCTCTCCCCACAAAATATTCAAGGTATTTTTGTCTTAACTCCTGTGCATTCTCGGAGGCCAAGCTAGCATGGGTATTCTGGAGGTCCGCCATTACATACAAAGAAGGATGGCCTTCAGCCGCTTTACTAGGGCCTGGCAGGGAAGGGTCAATGTCACTTTGAATGGAGGTCATGTATCTGCTAGCATTTCTTCGCAGGAAATTGTGGAGGATGTAGCAGCTCAACACCACATGGTTAATTTTGTATAAAGCCAGGCTTATGGTAGTCAAAAAAGATCCGGAACTGATTCGCCAAGATCCCAAATGCATTCTCCACCACCCTTCTGGCACGAGACGGTCTGCAGTTAAATATCCTCTGCTCAGGGGTCAGGTTGGCTGGTGGGGAAATCCAGACATGCTTCCCATCAATAGCACCCCCGCAGTTGGGAAAATTCCATTGGTGGAAAAACTGGGCTGCAACCTCCTGCCATTGCTCTGGGTTGGAAGGAAACTGTGGAGAAAAGCCAAAAAAAATTACTTCTTCAGCATATAACATTGCACTCATATTTGACACAAAAAAGCTTTGCCAACATAAGGATAGACTTAAAAGAGGATTTAAAGAGCAAAGTGTAAGCTCATCTTATCTACTTCCTCACCCCCCTCTGGCGGACCATTTGGCAATTTGCAGGAGGAGGAGGTAAAGGCCACACAATAAAGTAAAACATGCAAACATGGCCTGTTGGGGGGACTTGAGAAACACTGCCTTAGAACATGCATGAGGCCAAAGAGGACATTCACAACATATTGTAACCTTGCCAATTATGTGTTCAAAAAAAGGGAAAATACAACATTAGCAAGCACAAACATATAGAATGTAGAATTAACATGAAACCTACCTGTCAGGAAAAGACAGCTATTCTGGGTGTTTCCGCGGTGGTGCGCGCGCCTGTGCGCGCATGCGCCGGAAACTGCGCCAAGTGGCCCTATTTGAACCAGCAAGACCCAGTAGCCGGTGCTGTCCATTCTACAGCATTCCCTGCACCTGTGATCTCCAGTGACTACTGTTGAGTGACTTCCTGTTTCTGTGACCCCGGCTACCCTCTGGACTTGTTGCTATCTGCCTGCATCTGACCCCGGCCAGCCTACGACTATCCGCTTGTCTGATCCCTTTCTACTTCCGTTGCCAGCACGTTGCCGACCCTGCCTGTACCTGACCATCCGTTTGCCTGACCCCGCTCGACCACACCGCCCGCCAGTTGCCGACCCAGACTGAACCACTACTCTTCTGCTTGCACGAGCTCCAATGGACTCCTGCCTACCATCTGAAGATTGTCCAGCCCTCTTCCCCCACTGTGCTCCTGAGCTCCTCCCACTATCAGGGGTTCTCGAACAAGGGCAGCAAGAGAGGTTGCCTCGCATAAGCCAGACTCTACCACCAGGTACGTGACAGAAATGGACAGCCATGTCAGAGTCTGTGCCGGGCCCTCTCCCATGGAGGAACTATGTGTACACCTTGCTGGATTAACCCAAGCAGTGAAAACCCTGCAGGAAGGATATGTATGCTTGGAAAACCAAGTCAAGGACCTGGCCACTCCTAACCCCTCCAGCAGGGGCCACACACCTCCCCGCACCATAGTGACTCTGCCCACAGAGCCTAAGGTGCCTATGCCTGAGCGGTTTGTGGGGGACCGCAGGAAATTTAGAGCCTTCCGCAGTTCCTTCGAACTGTACTTCGCTCTCCAGCCCCGCACATTTCTTTGGAAGCCACCAAAGTGGGCCTGGTGATCTCTCTTCTTTAGGATGACCCACAGGCCTGGGCTCATCACCTATTGGAGCAAAAGGCTCCTGAGACCACCACCCTGGACAGTTTTTGTCATGCTATGGGCCAACTATATGAGGACTCACACCTGGCAGCCACTGCAGAAGCTGCACTCCATGCTCTCCAGCAGGACCGTCGTCCTGTAGAGGACTATGTATCTGAATTCCGGCGCTGGAGCGCTGATACAGCCTGGAATGATGCGGCCCTCTGTCACCGGTTCCCACTGGGACTTTCCGAATCCCTTAAGGATGAGCTGGCGCGCGTTGGGGTACCCCATACCCTTGAAGGGCTGATCAGTCTGGCCATCCAGACTGACCGTCGCCTGTGAGAGCGCAGAGCAGAGAGGGCCACAGAATCTCTGCGCCCTTCTTGGATGTCTTCCAGAGGGTCTATCCCTCCAGGTCCAAGCCCAACGGTAACCTCCTCCTCCTCTCCTCGAGACCGTCTCAAGCCTATGCAGACTGAGTTCGTCCACCTATACTTGCCCTCAGAGGAACGCCAGCGGTGGATGGACCACAACCTGTGCCTCTATTGCGGCGGTTCAGGGCACATTATGAGGAGTTGCCCCACCAAAACTGGCAAGACCCCCATGCCTGTCCCAGGGGAAGTGCTATCTCTGCCTAGTTTTCAGCCTCATCTGACCCTCCTCATCTGTCTGCAGCTCCCGGACAGGAACATCCAAGTCTCGGCTGTCCTGGTTTCAGGAGCATGCAGTTGCTTCGTTGACTTGTCTTTTGCTGCCCAACATCAGGTCCCTCTCAGGCTCTAGGAGCGCCCAATGTCTATCCGCTTAGCCGATGGGTCAGTCATCAAGTCGGGCACAGTGACGCAAGAGACCTTCCCTCTGCCAGCCCGGACGACCGAAGGCCACTTGGAGTTTCTAGTTTTGGATGCCATCTCCTCCCCGTTATTTCCCGTGATCCTTGGCCTTCCTTGGCTCCAAGCACATAGTCCTCACATTGACTGGAACTTGGGAAGAATCTGGTTCCAGTACCCATACTGCTTGAACAACTGCTTCCAACCACCCCAGAGAGCATCCCCAGCAGTGCTTTCCATCAACCCTGATCTGGACCAGGAGTCCCGTCTTGCCGTCCCTGAGGCGTACCAAGACTTCTTGGATGTGTTTAGTAAGAAAGGGGCGGATACCCTACCTCCACATCGGTCATACGATTGCCCGATAGACCTGTTGCCGGGGGCCGAGGTCCCTTTCGGTAAGATCTTTCCTCTCTCTGAAGTGGAGCTTGTGGCTCTTAAAGCCTATCTTGAGGAACACCTGCAAAAGGGTTTCATTCGGCCTTCCACTTCTCCTGAAGGGGCTGGGATCTATTTTGTTGAAAAGAAAGACCACACCCTCCGGCCGTGTATTGACTACCGGGACCTTAATAAAATCACGGTCAAGAACAGGTACCCCTTGCCTCTGGATTCCAGAACTGTTCCAACGCCTCGGCTCCACAGCCATATTCACCAAGTTGGATCTCCAGGCGGCTTACAACTTGATCCGTATACGGGAGGGGGACGAATGGAAAACGGCATTCTGGACCCGATTCGGCCATTTCAAGTATCTGGTCATGCCCTTCGGGCTTTGCAATGCCCCGGCCACGTTTCAGCATCTGGTCAACTATATCTTCAGGGACTTTCTTGACCAGTTTGTGGTAGTATACCTGGATGATAGCCTTATTTTCTCCCCCTCCCTGGAGGAACATCGGAAGCATGTCAGAAGTGTACTCAGCTGCCTACGGCAGCATGGCCTGTATGCCAAGGCTGAAAAGTGTGCCTTTGAGCGCACAGAGATCGCCTTCTTGGGGTTCCACATCTCCTCTACGGGCACGACTATGGATCCCCAGAAAGTCGCAGCTATTGTGGACTGGCCCCCACCAGCTTCGCCAATTTTTATAGAAAGTTCATTCAAGGTTTTTCTGCTGTCATCTCTCCAATTATACAGTTAACTAAACAGAATACCTGTTTTTGGGAGAAAAACCGCACAAGGAGCAGACAGCTGAGTTAAGCAGGCTGGTCTGGGCAGAGATGTGGCTGGATGAGAGCTACAGAGCCCTCCGGTGGCATGTATCCCAAGCATGCCCTTGGATAGCAGATGACAGCCCTTTGGAAGGCGCCTTGCGGGAGGCAAGGCGCCTTCCAAACTTGAAGAGACTGTTCAAGTTTGGAAGAGACTGTTCAAGTTTGGAAGAGACAAGTTTGGAAGAGACTGTTCACCTCGGCGCCTGTGCTCAGACACCCTGACGCCACGCGGCCCTACGTCTTGGAAGTAGATGCATCGGAGACCGCAGTCGGGGCAGTCTTGTCCCAAAGACAGGGACTTAAGGCTTCTCTGCATCCCATCGCCTTCTTCTCACGGAAGCTCTCTCCCGCCGAGAAAAACTACGATGTGGGGGACAGGGAGCTTCTGGCAATTAAGTCTGCCCTGGAGGAATGGCAATATCTCTTGGAAGGAGTGGCTCATCCAGTCTTGGTCTTCACAGACCACAAGAATCTGGAATACCTAAGAACAGCCAAGAGACTTAAGCCTCGCCAAGCACGCTGGGCCCTGTTCTTCTCATGGTTCCAGTTACATATTACATACAGGCCCGGATCCAAGAATGTTAAGCCGGATGCGCTGTCGAGGATGTTTCATGTAACCGGAAAAGCACCCCCTCCTGACACCATCTTACCAGCTCACCATTTTCTCCTAATTCAGGAAGATCTTCTGACCCAGATCAGGCAAACGCTGGCCAGCTCCACCATACCCGCAGATTCTGGACTTTCCCTCAAGGATGGGTTATGGTGGTCGGTTACACAAGATTTTGTGCCGGAAAAACTCCGTCTGTCTGCCCTTGAACTCTGCCATGACCATCACCTAGCCGGACACTTAGGCCACCGAAATACATCAGAACTACTTTCCCGCACCTTTTGGTGGTCACAGCTGAAAGGGAACAGTAAAAACTATGTCAACGCCTGCCCTGTCTGCACCAGGAATAAGACAGAAAGAACTAGGGCTTGGGGTCTATTAAATCCATTACCTATCCCTGAGCGCCCGTGTGCGCAGATCTCAATGGATTTTATTGAAGAATTGCCCCCGTCTGCAGGCTACACAACTATCTTTGTGGTGGTCAACCGCCTCACGAAGATGGCGCACTTCATCCCGATGAGGGGCACTCCCTCGGCCAATGAAATGGTCAAAGTATTCATCCGGGAAGTTGTCCGCCTACACGGCATTCCGAAAGGTGTTGTATCAGATAGAGGGGTGCAGTTCACATCCCGAGTCTGGAGGTCCTTGTGCTCTATCCTAGGGATCAAATTGGCCTTCTCTTCAGCGTACCACCCTCAGTCCAATGGCCAGACAGGAAGGACCAACCAGACCCTGGAGCAATACCTCCGATGCTACTCCTCCTACTGCCAAGATGACTGGGTCTCCTTGTTACCACTAGCCGAGTTTGCCTACAACAAATCCGTCCATTCTGCCACCAAGCAGTCTCCGTTTTGGGCGAATCTCGGCTACCACCCCAACTCCCTGCCTGACTTCATCCCGGAAAGTGCAACCCCGGCCACACTGAAGAACACTAAGTTCTTGGAAAGCAACAATAAGATGCTGCAGGAGACCCTTACCCAGACTCAGGAACCCAGTAAGGAGATCTTTGATAGGAAGAGACGTGGAAAGCTTGATCTCCAACCCGGGAATCAGGTCTGGTTGGCAACCACTAACTTAAGACTATCCTGTCCATCGAAAAAAACTGGGACCGAAATTCTTAGGGCCTTTTCCAGTAAAGAAGAGGATTAATAAAGTAGCCTACGAACTTGACCTGCCACCCACACTTAAGATTCACCTGGTGTTTCACGTACACCTCCTCAAGCCAGTAGCCAAGGAACTGTTTCCAGGACGGAAGATGGCCCCACCTGAACCGGTGGTAATAGATGGAGAGGAGGAGTTTGAGGTGGAATCCATCCTCGATTGCAAAAGAAGAGCAGGAGGCATACAGTTCCTTGTGAAATGGAGAGGATATGGTCCTGAGGAGAATTTGTGGGAGCCGGAAAGCAACTTACACGCCCAGGAACTGGTCAAGACCTTTTGGAGAAACAATCGGACCAAAAGAGCCCAGTTGGGCATCCGGAGACTGCCCCTTGGGGGGGGCAATGTCAGGAAACGACAGCTATTCTGGGTGTTCCCACGGAGGTACGCACGCCCATGCGGAAACGGTGCCAAGCGGCCCTATTTGAACCAGCAAGACCCAGTAGCTGGTGCTGTCCGTTCTACAGCATTCCCTGCACCTGTGATCCCCGGTGACTACTGTTGAGTGACTTCCTGTTTCTGTGACCCCGGCTACCCTCTGGACTTGTTGCTATCTGTCTGCATCTGACCCTGGCCTGCCTACGACTATCCGCTTGTCTGATTCCTTTGTACTTCCGTTGCCAGCACGTTGTCGACCCTGCCTGTACCCGACCATCCGTTTGCCTGATCACGCTGTACTGCACCGCCCGCCAGTTGCCGACCCCGACTAAACTACTAATCTCCTGCTTGCACGAGCTCCAGTGGACTTCTGCCTACCATCTGAAGATTGTCCAGCCCTCGTTCCCCCTTGTGCTCCTGAGCTCCCTGTTCCCACTATCAGGGATTCTCGAACCAGGGCCGCAAGAGAGGTTGCCCCCGCATAAGCCAGACTCTACCACCAGGTACGTGACACTACCTTAATATAATCCTATTAGTATAGGGAGATCCCAATAGTAAACTTCAGGTCCTGGAGGCTTCTCTCTGTCACCAGATACCGCAAGGTGACAATGAACCTTTGCTCAGGCATGATGGAAACACGCATGCATGTGTCCTGCTTCTGGATATAGGACACTTCCCAGAATAAGGACATATGAACTAATTGGTCACGATGAAGGAACCAATTTTTGGTCCAACAACTCCTCTTCCTCCTCCTCCTGCATTGGACTTGGTTTCAAACAAGAACTCCTAGCCCAACAACAGCAAGATTTCTCTCTCTAGTTCCCGACATGGCTGGTTGACGAACGACCGATCAGTAATGATCTGAAAATTATGAATCAACGCTCACCAAACTTCTACTAACACAAAATTAGCAGAAGGAGCCCAAAGGGTGGCTCACGCAAGCTGAACTTCCTCTTTATACGCTCGTAGCGCGTCAATACGTTCAGCTTGGTCGGGCGATTACTTGCTTCACGTTAGTATGCTAGACCTAGCTGCCGTTGCCTAATTTGGGAAAAAGTTGGACGTTCAGTTGACCAACTATCAGCTTGTGTGTAGGAGGCTTTAGAACGGATATTGAAGGGACCTAAATTATATTGATCCTGGCATTTCCCCTCAGTTTTTGTGTTGGTGGCTAATTCTCTACAGGACTGAAATTGAAGGGACATTTACCAAGCTAGACACAGGTGACAAAACTGCGGGGTTGTATTAACCTGACCTGAATGAAGAAATATTGTTTTTGACTTTTTTTATAACTTAACCACTTCAACCCCGGAAGGAGGTTTTCCACTGTAGGACCAGAGCACTTTTTTCAATTTGGCACTGTGCTGCTTTTACTGATAATTGCGTGGTCATGCGATGCTGTACCCAAGCGAAACTTGCGTCCTTTTTTTCCCACAAATAGAGCTTTCTTTTGGTGATATTTGTTCACTTCTGCACTTTTAATTTTTTGCAATATAAATGAAAAAAGAACAGAAATTTTGAAAAAAAATGATATTTTCTACTTTTTGTTACTAGAAAAATACAATAAACTAAATTTTAGTCATACATTTTTGCCAAAATGCATTCAGCCACATGTCTCGGGTAAAAAAAAAGTCAGTTAGCGTATATTTATTGGTTTGCGCCAACGTTATAGCGTCTACAAGCTAGGTTACATTTTCTAGAATTTACGCAGCTTTTATTTTATGACTGCCTATCTTATTTCCTGAGGTGCTATAATGGAAGGGCAGTACAAACCTCCCTCAAATTACCCTATTTTCGAAAAATAGACACCCCAAGGACTTAGCTGAGAGGCATGTTGAGCCCATTGAATATTTTATTTTTTTGTCACAAGTGATTGAAAAATGACAAAAAAAAAAAAAATTACACAAATTACACGGGGTCCCGTACGCAGATAGACTCACAAAAGGTCTCACACATGGGGTATCTCCGTACTCAGGAGAAGCAGCAGAATGTATTTTGGGGTGTAATTACACATATACCCATGGCATGTGTGAGCAATATATAATTTCAGTGACAACTTTGTGTAATTTTTCTTATTTTGTCATTTTTCAATCACTTTCCAAAATGGTGTAATTTGGGGGGGGGGGGGTTGAACTGTCCTGGCATTTTATGCCCAACATTAGAAGCCTATGCCACACATCACCCACCAAGTATTTTCTGACACTTTTTGTTCACATGAAAAAATATATTTTTTTTGCTAGAAAATTACTTTGAACCCCCAAACATTATATATTTTTTAAAGCAGAGGCCCTACAGATTAAAATGGTGGTTGTTGCAATTTTTTTTTTTCACAAAGTATTTGCGCAGTGATTTTTCAAATGCAATTTTTGTGGGAAAAAAACACTTTTTTGAATTTTTAATGCACAAAAACACACTATATTGCCCAAATATTTGGTGAAATATAAAAGATGATCTCATGCCGAGTACATAGACACTAAACATGGCATTCTTTAAAAATAATGCATACCCACGCAGCGGCTACAAACTATATACATCTTTAAAAGGCTTTAAAAGCCGTTAAAACTTTAGATCTGCAGAGGAGGTCTACTGCTAGAATTACTGCCCTTGATCTGACATTCGTGGTGATACCTCACAGGCATGGTGCAATTGATGTTTACATATGATACAAGACTGACGCTTGCGTTCACCTTTGCGTTTTTATTTTTTTTAAGTTATTCATTTTGCTTTTTATTTTATTTTTACACTGTCACTTTCATCTCTTTTTTCTATTATTTTTATTGTTATCACGGGAAATTTAAATATCCTCTATGATAAAAATAGGAAGTGTTGTATATATTTTTTTAAATTTGGGGTCTATTACACTCTAGATCTCTCCTCAGCCCTTAAAAAAAAAACATGTAAGACGGCCGGAGGGGGGGGGGGGGCGTTCCCTCCCACTGCTTGTAAAAGTAATCTAGCAGCTAAGCAGCCAATAGGATTGCTTCTACATGAAAGCCAACCGCCGGCTGAAAAGTATGATATGTAGATGATACCTGCAGGCATCATTTCAGTATAACAACTCTAAGACCAGCAACATACTAATGTGTCGCTGGTCCTTGTTGTAATGTTCTTTTTTTTTCATGCACCCTGTGGGTTAAATGAAAAAAGAATCAATCGGTGAGTATGCCCGCCATTGGAAAACCTCCCTTCATCCACCCACTTCAAATGGTGGGCATAGCCCCTTTTTAAAAATATATACCGGAGCATAGGGACAATCCGCCTCAATTTCCACCCTGCCCCTATGCTCCGGCATATATGCTCTTTTTTTAACTGTGGTGGTGAAATCACCTCCAACAGCGATGGGGTCGCTGCTTTATATATGGTGGGTGCAAACGCTGTTGCTGTCACCCTAAATAAATCAGCGCTGCAGCTGGCGTACCTGAAAACCAAATAAAGATTAATAAAACACAGTAACATATAAAAAATAACATTCCTGCTAAGAAGAAAAAATAATTAAACGTTACAGGAAACCATTATAAAAACATTACATACCTGCAAAAAATAAACATGATAATAAACAGCAACAAAATATTACAGGTATGCATAAAAACAATAGAGAAAGCAATAGAAAGAGAATAGAGAGAAAATAGAGATAGAAAAACAAGAAACGTACAACTGTTTTTGGCTTTTATTATTTTATGTTTTTTTTTGGTTTTTATAACTTTTTTGTTTTTGTGTTTTTGGTACGCTTTTTTTTTTTATAACAGTAAAGGTTGGAGTCTCTAAAAATGCGGTGAAGTCTTTGGAGACCCTGTGAACGTGTGCCCTATTCCTGTGTAGTGCTGTTCCCTATGCTAATATTCAACTAGTGTATGGTAGCGCTCGAAACACACACCAATGCAGAGACCAGGCTGGTCAGAACAGGATCGGCAATAATAACGGGTGTCACGCCTGTATCTGCATCGTCGGCAGACACTACATCTTTTTTGGGGGGCTCGGTTGGTAGGAGTACCAAGGATGGCAAGTGGAAAATGCCTTCCATGCAGCCGGCTCACTGCATTTAGATAGGGAACATGGGTTGCAGAGCCAGCTGGATACAGCAGGGCTTTGATGATCTCTTCTTGGAATTGAAGGAGAGTCCCAGTCCGTCCTGACTAGAGTTGACCGAACACCTGGACGTTCGGGTTCGGAGGGTCCGAACAAACTTTAGGAAAAAGTCCGGGTTCGGAACTGAACGTTGCCCGAACTTTATCCCGGACCCCGAACCCCATTGAAGTCAATGGGGACCGGAACTTTTAGGCACAAAAATGGCTGTAACAAAGTCCTGGCAAGTGCTAGAGGGGTGCAATAGGAAGTAACATGGGGGTAAGAGTAGGGCAAGTGCCCTACGAAAAATGGGGATAGGGAAAATAAATTAAAATCAAATAAAAAAAAATGGGAAGGGGGGGGTGGATGTGGAGTAGGAGCCTAGAGGTTGACTAGGCCGTGACCGTGCAGTGTAGGTGGAAGTGGCGGTGGTCGAGGAGAAGGAGGAGGTAGCCAACCCTGTTTTTTTTGTTTGTTTATAATTGGGGTAGCCCCCAAAATATTGATGCCTATTCAAAAAAACAAGTGTACGAATGGCTGTGTGAGTACGGTCTAAATGTTTATTCTGCACAAGGTACAGACAAGTCTTGTGGGATCCATGCCTGGTTCATTTTAATAAAGGTTAGCTTGCCCACGTTGGCTGTGGACAGGCGGCTGCGCGGGACGTCGGTCACATAACAGACTTGCACACAAATCGTGCCGTCCCCCCGCAATTGTGTCTGTTCGCGTCGGCGGACAGGTGTCGGTTGCACCCGTTCGATTGGAAATAATTTTACTTGGTCCGTACCTAGGGTGTTCTGAACAGACATGGAACACGTCTTATTTGTAAATCTGGCATGAGTGTGTCGGTAAGCATGTGAACAAAAAAACTTATCCGTAGTTATAAAACCCCCGATGGGGTTAATATTTGTTTGTTTTTTTTGTCCCAACCGATGGAGGAGGAAGAGGAGCTGGTGGCGGTGAAGGTGGATGTGACGTGCCAGTGCCGGATCAGTTGGAGATCCGAGGATGAGGTGTAGGTGGGGGGGGAAGGG
>BLSH010069304.1:1067-30770 GCA_018402905.1 Glandirana rugosa | reverse complement strand
ACCACTAGACCAGTCATTGTATGGAGGACATAATCTCGCGGGGGTAAGACCTACTTCCTCGTGTTCTGCGTAGTAACCTGTCGTCGTAAAAGTCAGACCCCCCTCCTCTCACAATCTACATGATTGTCTAATTTTACGTGATTGTTCAACTTCGGTGTGAGATCGATTATGTAGTATTCGATTGTTAAAAAAGGAAAACCCTATTTCCAAAATGTGCTTGTTTATTTCCGACTAGTAAACAATTTTACATGTCACACACTTCGAGTCATATAGCAACAAAATGTAATTCTATTTCATGGATGTAGGGACAAGTTATATCTTTATAAACAGGATGGATAACCGCGAAACTGGTCGGGAAGCACTAGTAGAATGACTGTGAAAAAATAACATTTAACTATTACCCACTACATGGGATGGTGATGTAATGAATGTGTAAAAAAATGTCTTTTTTATATATATGTATGTACTGAATACATATTTGTTTTTATACAAACAACTAGTTTGTGAGTCCATTTTGGTACCATGTAAAATCCCATAGCCCCCTTCTCTCTCCCCTAGTACGTGTGTCGTCCTATTCTCACATAGGACAAATATTTCTATATTGAACAGGGATGTAGGTACTTTATCTTAATGTAAAACAACGATATACTGAGCTTCACACACTGTACATTTTAACAAATGATCAGCCTTTATTTGTTCGTGTAAAACCTTTATCCCAAAAGGAAAAAATTGTTAGCTTATGATGTATTAGCTAGAGTGTGGCTTCAACTTGTTAGTGCATTTTAATCTGTTAGTACATCTAACACTCTCCTCCCCCCAGACTGAAAATGCTGCTGTCCAATGATGCGTCTTGTGCTCCTTCATCCAGAATGGGGGCGCTCTAATACAGGAGGTATGTTACTGACCAGATCACCAGATGAAAACGGGGAAAAAAAGCCTCAAAAAGAACACTAACTACAACCACATCTAATGATTGGTAACCTACTATGTCCAAATGAGCTCTTTGGACGTACTATATATGTCCAAAGAGTGAACCCATAATCACAAGTTGATGGCTGTGTGGGTTTTGTGCAGCCGGCGACCGGCTTCAAAGTGAAAGTGATGCAGCAGCTCCATAGCTGTCGACCACTTTCACACAGCCGGCCTCACGGTGCCCCCCCCTCTCGCCGGCAGCCCGCCCTCCTCCCATGGTTCCTGGGCTGTCCTGCACTCACTGGTGCCAGGGAACACATATGCTGGCAGCTGGGGGAGAGAGATTGCAGTGAGACTGAGGCAAATCCTCTCACTCCCTGTTTGGCTATGGGACACGAAGTGAAGGAAAATTTCCACAATGGGACAGAGATGGCAGGAAAAAATCTGACAGCGGTTATAACCCTCCCTTACTCTATCCAAAATGAAAAGAATGGGTACTTGATGGTGTGGTTTTGCACTAAAATTATTTTTTTTCCTGAAAATTTGCATTTAATAAACAGTCATGTGAAACAAAAATTTGCAACTATCACCGTTTTATTCTATGGGGCCTCTGCTTTCAGGAAATATATAATGTTCTGGGGGTTTAATTAATTTTATTGCCAAAAATTAAGATTATTACATGTATGCAAAAAATAAAAAAATTGCTATGGAGCCGAACTGGTTAAAATACATTTTTGGCTTTGGGTTTAATACCGCTTTAACAAAATCTTATCAAGTCCTGTCAAGATCTGCCCTGTGATTGTTAAGCTGTGTGGTTGGAAAATTTGCCCCCCTCCCCCTACAGCCTTCCAATCACATTACAAGCAAGGAGATAAATATATATTTAGGTGTGATTGACAATGCTATGCTCTGTGATCATGGGCACTCTGGAGACCAACATTGCAAGGGAAGGTGCAGGGGAAGGCAGGGCACTGTCTCTCTTTAGCTGCTAATCATTGTCTGAACATAGTTTGCACAAGATGCTATTGAAGAGGGCACATTTGTCTGGGAAGTAGCTGGCAGCTTAAAGCCCAGATGCCCAGTGCAGAGTACTGGCAGAGTTGGGTGTTTTCCTGCTTGTCCCTGTCATCATCTGGACACTGCTGTTCTTCACTTCCAGCACAGCCCTATAAAGAGCTGCCGGTGCTGTGCATGTCTACTAGCAGCAGGCAGCTCTAACACACAGCTCCACAGTGAGGAATGATTATTTACTAATATGAATGGTCGGTGCTACTGGCTGATAGTAAACATACACTCACCGGCCACCTAATTAGATACACCTTACTAATACCAGGTTGGACCCCCTTTTGCCTTCAGAACTGCCTTAATTCTTCATGGCATAGATTCAACAAGGTGTAGGAAACATTCCTCAGAGATTTTGGTCCATATTGACATGATAGCATCACGCAGTTGCTGCAGATTTGTCGGCTGCACATCCATGACGCCAATCTCTGGTTCCACCAAATCCCAAAGGTGCTTGAGATCTGGTAACTGTGGAGGCCATTGGAGTACAGTGAACTCATTGTCATGTTCAAGCAATCAGTGGGGACTTGATTTGAACTTTGTGACATGGTGCATTATACTGCTGGATCTAGCTATTAGAAGATATGTACACTGCCACAGGAATGGCACCTGGCGTGGTCTTCTGCTGTAGCCCATCTGCTTCAAGGTTCGAAGTGTTGTGCTTTTAGAAATGGTATTCTCCATACCTTGGTTGTAACGTGTAGTTATTTGAGTTACTGTTGCCTTTCTATCATCTCATGCAAGTCTTCTCATTCTCCTCTGACATCAACAAGGCATTTTTGTTCACACAACTGCCGCTCACTGGACAGTTTCTCTTTTTTGGACCATTATCTGTAAACCCTAGAAATGGTTGCGTGTGAAAATCCCAGTAGATCAGCAGTTTTTGAAATACTCATACCAGCCCGTCTGGCACCAACAACCATGCCACGTTCAAAGTCACTTAAATACCCTTTCTTACCCATTCTGATTATCTGGTTTGAACTTCAGCAATTCATCTTCAGCACATCTAGCATTGCGTTGTTGCCATTTGATTGGCTGATTAGCAATTTGTGTTACCAAGTAATTGAACAGGTGTATTTAACAAAGTGGCCGGTGAGTGTGCATGCACTGGCAGATACATCACACAGTCTCTGACTGATTTTTTTTACTATTATGAATATAGTGTATGTTTGCTAACAGCTGGTATCCCTATCACCCCGTAGTGCTGATTATTGCATCATAATAGTAAAGAAACAGCTTACAAAGAGGGTGGGAGCTCAGTGTTGGTTGTAGCCCCCCCATAGGAATGAACATAAATCGGGCTTCTGCCTGGGGTAGAGCTACAGCATAGGACAAACAGAGCAATGAAGTTATTTTATTTTTTTTTAAAATGCGTAGATCTCCCCTGCGGGCATTTACCAGTAATTTAATAATTCTTCTTTATATTAATGTTTTGGAGAGAGGTTGGTTGAGCTTGTTTGACAGTTACATTTCTGATCAGAATATAATCCTCACCAAACAACAAATACACTGCTGAGGATGTTACACAGCTCACCAAATTCATCCTCACACACAACTACTTTACTTTCAACAATGACATCTATCTCCAGGGTATGGGTACTGCTATGGGAAGTAAAATGGCACCCCAATATGAAAATTTATTTATGGCTGACCTGGAAGAAAAATTCCTGAACAGCATACAACATAAGTAATACAGATATTATCGTTATATTGATGATATCTTTATGATATGGACTGAAGGTGAAGGAAATTTAAAAAAGTTTGGCTCATTGATCAACGCTTTTCATCCATCTATCAAACTAAAAATGGATTATTCAAACACACATGTCAACTTCCTAGACACTACAGTATACATCAGGGATGACAAGCTTCACACTTCGATATACAGAAAACCGACTGACTGATGCAGCTATCTCCATAGTTCCAGTTTTCACCCCCAACACACTAAACGGGCCATCATACACAGCCAAGTCATCAGATACCACTGAATATGTTCAGGCCTAGAGGACAGAGATAAACATCTCAGAACACTGGCAGACTCCTTCTATAAGAAAGAGTACAAAGACAAAACCATCAACAACAGCATAAACACAGCCTTGAAAACCCTAAGAGAAAATCTACTCCAATACAAAGAGAAAAAAAAACAAATAACCGTGTCCCACTAGTCACTACATAAAACTCAGCACTAGACGGGATAAAAAAGATAATCAAAGATTTACAACTCATTATAACAGAAGACGATACTCTGAAATAAATATTACAACAACCCCCAATATTGGCTTTCAGGCAACCACCCAATCTCAGACAAAAACTAATCAGCAGTAAACTTCACTCTGATTACGAAGTCACAAATAATGGAAGCAAACCCTGCAATAAAAAACGTTGCAAACTGTGCAACCAGATCAATCTATCCAAAAGTGTCACACACACAAATGGGACCTTCAATATCATGGGATCATACAGCTCTACCTCTAGTAATGTGGTATACCTCATTCAATGCAATAGGTGCAACAAAGGATCTTATGTTGGGGAAACAGGACAGAAATTGCAAACAAGGATGAATTTACACAGACATTCAATCAAGGAACATAAAGAAGATGATTTATGAACACCGGTGGGACATAATTTTTCACAATCGGACCACACTATTGAAAACTTTTTAGTTCTTAAAGGGGATTTCAGAATCACGCAGGAAAGGAAAACGTTTGAACTAAGAATGATTCTTCTTTTTGACACAAAAAATAACGGCTTAAACTTGGATATAGGTTTTCTCACTCATTATTCTAAAGTTTTACGACCCCCTCTGTGACTGTCACCCCCCTCCCCTCCCCAGTCTATAACTCTGCCTGTCTTATATCACTATCTCTGCAGCTAGCTTCATTACCATGGCCTTATACATTGATTTGTATCTGTTTGTTTTTCCTTTCTCCTTTCTCGCAGAGGTTTTTTTCTTTTTTTTTTTCTTTTTTTTAACATTTGGCTAAAACTGTTTTTATTCAGTACTGCTTGGACCTTGAGGAAGGGGAGATACCCCAAAAGCTTGTCCTGAAAAATGTTACGTTAGTGCAAATACAAAAAGTATCACGGACAGTACTCAATTTTCTCTGGCACAATTGCACTAATACGGCTACAATTACGGCTACAATTACCTCAAGCTCTGATCAGAATATGAGATTTCTGCTATATGTACATGAAGTATCACAGAAATGTATACTACAAAAATTAAACAAAAAAAAATATTCAGGCCTTTTCTTGTGGCATAATGTGTTATGCATAAGCACAGAATATTTGTGTGAAACACATCCACCTTCTGTACCTGCTCCTGTCCTGTGCGGATCATTGTTGGATTTCTGTTGGGATGTTGCAATAAATGGACTTAAATTTTCATGGTGTGCAGCCACTTCCTTTCTATACATGTAATCCTCGGAAGTGAGCTGGGGCTAGCACCCATGTGTAGAGTCCAATCAGTATAATGATCTCACCTGGAGTGGCCCATCTTTTGTCTCAGTGCCACTACTCCATACTGGCACCTCCCAGCACTGGTCCTGTACTGTGCTCTTCCCATGAGCATCGCTAGTGCTAGCCACCAGGAGCATCTCATGCTGGGTACCCAGGTCCCCAAGCCTCTTCTGCCCCCTGTTTTTTTTCTAGTGTATAATTTGACAGCTGCAATGCCATTACCACTGACACTACAGTGTAGATGTCAGACCTTGGCTCCTCCATCGAATAGCCAGGACACTGATTGTGGAGGTTGTGGGTTCTGGCCTTCTTGTAGCGTTAGGACCAGGATTCTGGGCTCCACCCTCCCAAGGAGTTCATGTGAGTGTAAAGGAGCAGCCACAAGTGTGCATGTCTTCACAGTGTAGTCTGACAGAGCAGACAGAGGGCCCGAACCTGCTGGCTGGAGCAGCAGGGAAGCTGCAAAAGAAAGTGCTAATAGAGCCGGTACAGTGGTTGTACGTGGATGCGGGGACGCTGCTAAATAGTTAGGAGGGCCAAAGCACAAGGCCTGAGCAGCTGAGCTGCCAATGAGAGCCAGGAGACTGAATCTTACTTTGTTTTGCATTTGATGGCGGAAACCCTTGGCAACAGATATTTTATTGGATATTTTTCTTTCTCTTTAATAAAAGCGGGCCAGCAAGCCTTTAAACAGCACAACTGGCGTGAACTCTACTCACTGGTGAGCACTACCCTGAGCTAAACAACCCCAATACATTACAATATAAATATATATGTATAAAATATATAAACCTCCAAAGTACAGCGCAACAAGTAAATACTAATAATTTGCCCCTACTGTGCCAAATTACCAAAATACAATATTCCTTAACATTTCCTTTGTGTGCAATAAACAACATTAATAATACATAAAATATGAATAATCTCTAGATTTATTATATAAATCTGCCACTCTGTCACTCCGTCCGAACTGCTCTTTATTAAACCTCTTAGTGCCGACAGTACACAAATATGCGAGCCTTGACACCGAGATGCCCCATATTTGCGTACAAAAATGTAAACAAACCTGTGCCAAGCGCTGCCGGCACAGTTACCAGCGCTTAACGGAAAGCTAGTAGGGAGCTTGCCGATAATGTGACCGTTGTGACAGCCAATCATGGAGGTCACATGATTATAAACCCCATCCCTGCCTCCTGGAATCAGAAACCCCCTAAAGGGCTGAGTGGTGCCAGCATTAAGGGGGTTAAAAAAGGAAGCAAAATGACTTATGTGTCCTATGAGGAAGTCACTGATTACGTAAGAAACATGTCAGGAAGCCAGAAGTAGGCTGTGTATGCATATGCTACCACTGATGTCGTTTCTTATGGGGGCGATGTGTTTTATATCTTAAAAAGGTGATACTATCTTGTGCACTGATTGGATAGTGTACTTTAATTGTGAGCAGTTTTTCTTCCTTTTTAATTAAGCTAAGTTTGTTTTCATATTACACTATGAGAGATATATGTCTTTTTTTTTTTTGGTGAATTGGCTGGAGTCCGGACGGTGTGACAAAGTGGTATGCAGATATAATTCTGGATGCATTGGAGGATTGTGACCTAGATCACGGAGAAAGCTCTATTTGACCTTACCCTTGTGGAGGTCTGACTTAGAGGTAAGAAGCTCTATTGAGAGGTGGTGGATGGCACTGATGGAACACCGTTGTTTTTTTTTTTTACTATACACAGCAAGCATGCATGTAAATGGATGTACGTGATATCACAATAAGAACATGCAATTTATAAAGAAGATTGTGGACTGTGTTGTTCGAGGATTTGAGTGTCATATTGATTATTATACTGTATATAATAAATCTAGTGATTGTTCACATTTTACGTATTGTTAATGTTGTTTGTTGCATACACTGGAGATTTTGAGGAATATTTGTATTCTGGTGATTTGGCACAGTAGAATCAAATTATTAGTATTTGCTTGTTGCCTTGTACTTTGGAGGTATATGCATTCCTGAACTCTGCATCCTGTACGATTTGCCCTCATGAACCCTGCACTATGTGTGTTGCACACTCCTGAGCCTTGCATAATATACACTTTGTTGTACAATTCAAACTACTGACCATTGCACTCTGTATGCTGGCTATAGATGACATTCTCCTGATCACTGCACTCTTTATGCCAGTAATTCTCAACCTTTTTCAGTCAAGACACCCTTTAAAATTATGGACAATCTTGAGGCACCCTCCAAAATTATGGACAGCCTTGAGGCACCCCATTCTAAAATGTAAAAACTATTCTAATAGTTTTGCATAATGCAGCAACATCAATACAGGTAGGACACTCAACGTTAGAGGTGATTTATTCTTCCGAAGCAAATACACTTTTGCATCTGGTACTGACTACTATTCCAATGTTTCTCTTTTCCCTCAGTTTTTCTCACTTAGCTAATGAGACCCCAAAGCTGATGGAGAGAGGCAAGGTAAGGTCAAACAAGAATGGTATGCAGGCAACTGACATCCTCCTTATCAACTGATGATGTCAGTGGTCATTAGGAGGTTGGCAGCTAGAAGGTTGTAACGGTGTACAATGAAAACCTGAGAATTTGTGTAACTAAAAGGCAGGTCATCCACCCAATGGCTAGTATACAATTTTGGGGCAATTTTTAGGCACTTTGCCAAGGCACCCCTGAAGAAACCTCGAGGCACCCTGGTTGAAAAAGGCTGCTTTATGCTATACAATAGTTTACATTACATACTTCTGATAAAAAAATACTCGCTGTTTCAACAGTTGTTGGTTGCTAAGTAGTCACTGGCTATTTTATTAATTTTTTTCATTAGGGTAGGTCATATAGATGGGTTAACGTAAGATAATCCATAGTGCTCTTGAAATTCTTTGTCATGTATGAAATCTTTATTTGTAAAACAGGTATATAACAACAGTTTAAAAATCTTTTTTTGCAACAAATTTGTAAAATATAATGACTCCACAACAATTTTTTTCCAATTTTTGATAACTGTTGCACACAGTGCAGTAACATTTTTATGCCACACACAGATAGAGTATATGAAGGGGTGAGCAAATCTGAAGGAGTGTATACATGTTTTAGTCCAACACCAATTTTTTTTTAATCAAATGAAATGTAAAAAGCCAAAGTCTTGTTATAAGGAAAAATGCAGGATTTAAAATGTAGGTTCTTAAACAATGGACACTGAAATATTTCTCATGGTTTGGTAGGGCTGCAATAATAAAGATGACAATACTACCACGGGCACTATACTTATTTCAGACTATACCAATATCGGTACCAATTAGCTTTTTTCAGGCTTTGCAATCAATGCTGAGGACATTCCTATGGTCCTCAAAAAACAAAAAAAAAACACACATTAGCCTCAAGCTGCTTACTAAAGCTAAGCAAAATGGTGGAATGGGCTTCCCTAAATTTAAAAACTATTATGAGGCTTCCCATATCACACGCATCATTGACTGGAATTGTCATGTAGATAATAAAGACTGGGTAGCTTTGGAAGATAACACTGACTCTGTCCCTGTGACACATTCTCCATGGATCCCTTGGGAAGTATGCCCATCCACGTTAAAAAAACACTCTTTGATAGGGGCAACACTTAAAGTATTTTGAAGCGTTATAAAGGGAACTAACATTTCATCATCACCAGGACCCTTGACACCATTAGGCTCTTAACCCTTACTTTATACCAGGCCTCTCAACCCAAACTCAAACATACACATACAAAAAGAGACCTCTCCTGGCTACACATTGCATAGGCCAGGGAAAAATGAAACCTTATATTAAGTTACAGGAAGAACAGGGCAACTCGGACATGACAAGTTGGACTTATAGACAACTTCATAGTTATATTACTAACTCTTCAAGAATTTTAATTTCAACAGACACCCGACTCCATTAGAAACTGTAAGTTTTGAAGGCTCCAAGACTGACAAAACCACCTCCTTGGTGTACTCTTGGCTACAGTCACCAACTACAATGGAACCAGACAAATACAAATTGGGGAACCTTCTCACCCACTGGTAAAATACACCAGTTAAACTACAAAGATGGTTTCCAAGCATGGCACCCTCACCCACATTTGGTGGGACTGCCCACTTATACAAACTTACTGGCACAGAGTCATAGAAACAATAAACAGATAACAGAAACCACAATTCCACTAACCACAGCATGATGTCTTTTGAATATCTCCAACTACACAATGAAAAAATATAAAAAGTCTCTAACTAGACACTTATTAGCAGCAGCAAAATTTGTGATCCCAAGGTTTTGGAAATCCACATATTCCCCTACACTCAAGGACTGGCTCTGCTTTGTAGAAAGTATGTACGTTATGGAAGAAACTAGGGCCATAGCAAATGAATACACAGATACATTTAATAATGTTTGGAGGACATGGGTTGCATTTAAATATTCCAATATTCCAAAGGGTATGATAAGGTCATTAATGGCTGAGATATGATATCTGGATACAACCCAATGATAGTGATCTCATGATGATTGTGAGAAGATTCCACCATGTCACCAGCTTTCCCCTCCTTTTTTTTAATAATTTTTTTTCTCTCCTGTCTGTACTCTATTTTCACGTTGCCTCATTGAAAAGCCTCACAGTAGGCTGATTACACTGGTCTTAATTGTTTAAGTGTGTATGTACAACTTTTTGATTAGTACACCAACTCATTATACGCAAATCACATACAATTTATTTAACGTAACACACTTTATCATATACCACTTGGTGAAGTACTTTAAGCATTCTGTTGAATTGTTGTTTCGTAAACTGTTCAATTCCATGTTGGATACAGAGTGTAACCTGTAATATTCTTTCTATTTATTTTTTCTGTTGATTATACATTTTTCAATAAATACTTATTGTTAAAAAAAATAAACAAAAATGCAGGATTTGCTTAAATACTCACCTCCACACCCCCACACTCCCCCACAGGCTTACAGTTCCAGTCATCAAGCAGGGAAGGAAATGGGGGGGTTAGATGAAGTTCTAATATGAAAACTGCATTCACCCACAGCAGCCAATCAGAACCTGCAAACCATTAGTAATAATAATTATGTATCGGCTGCTGTAACTTGCCACACTTTGCTCTTTGTCATAAAAAATGAGCTGCAAAGCTAACTCTGAGTTGTTTTTTCTTATTATACATAAATATATTAAGAGATCAAAGGACCCAGAGCAAGTCAGAGTACAGCCGATATTTCCCAGCAGACTTCCATTTTAACTTATCATCTCTAAATCGAAGTTCATTTTGAAGATATTTGTAGTTTTAAAACAACAAAAAAAAATACTCAGCATTTACTCACCTGCCAAAGTAAAGCATCTCAAACCAATTTAATTTCCCATTATTGATGGTGATCGCTAAACCGCAAAGAAAAATTTGAGGTTTTTCAAACTACTGTGACGGATGTTGAAAAACAAAATAATTTTAGCAAACCACTTTAAACTTTCAAATAAATCTAATGGAAAATGCAATGTTTTATTCAAAAGGGCTCCAAAGTGCACTGCAATAAAAGACAAAGCATTGCTGATAACATTATAGTCAGCCAGGATAAAAGTAAAATATCACATCACAGCTATTTAGACAGAAATCATTAAAGGTGCTTACCTGTGGATAGATGTGCCTGGCAAGACACATGGGAGATTTTTGTAGAGGAGAACAGCTAGAGGACACTAACATGCCCTGCAGAAGTTACCAGGCTCCATAGTCTCAGCACAAAGACTTTGTATTCATGTATTAAAAAATATCTGCAATAAACATGTTTGATCATTAACTCTCCTATTTTTGGTATTATCTTATATCACGGTGATAAGATTGATGTGTCGGTAAAACGGATAGAGGGTTGGTCAGGTTCACTCTTGTTTGCTGTGAAATAGACTCACAGATAGACAGTAGAGTGCCTTTTTTGAAACAAGCTGTACCCCTTACTTCAAGACAGTACTATAAGCATATTTGAACTATTCTCTCAGCTTTTTAAAATTCCACACTATACCTAGTGGAAAAATTATATATGGAATATATATACACTATATTACCAAAAGTATTGGGAGGCCTGCCTTTACATGCGCATGAAATTTAATGGCATCCCAGTCTTAGTCTGTAGGGTTCAATATTGAGTTGGCCCACCCTTTGCAGCTATAGCAGCTTCAAATCTTCTGGGAAGGATGTCCACAAGGTTTAGGAGTGTCTATGGGAATGTTTGACCATTCTTCCAGAAGTGCATTTGTGAGGTCAGTCACTGATGATGGACAAAAAGGCCTGGCTCGCAGTCTACGCTCTAATTTATCCCAAAGGTGTTCTATCGGGTTGAGGTCAAGACTCAGGCCAGTCAACTTCCTCCACCCCAATCTCGCTCATCGATGTCTTTATGGACCTTGCTTTGTGCACTGGTCCAAATCATTTGGTGGAGGGGAAATTATGGTGTGGGTTTGTTTTTCTGTGGTTGGGCTTGGTCCATTAGTTCCAGTGAAGGGAACTCTTAAGGCATCAGCATACCAAGACATTTTGGACAATTTCATGCTCCCAACTTTGTGGGAACAGTTTGAGGATGGCCCCTTCCTGTTCCAACATGACTACCCACCAGTGCACAAAGCAAGGTCCATAAAGACATGGATGAGTGAGTTTGGGGTGGAGGAACTTGACTGACCTGCATAGAGTCCTGACCTCAACCCAATAGAACACCTTTGGGATAAATTAGATCAGAGACTGCAAGCCAGGCCTTATCATCCACATCAGTGCCTGACCTCAGAAATGCGCTTCTGGAAGAATGGTCAAACATTCCCATAGACACACTCCTAAACCTTGTGGCAGGTGTCCCGATACTTTTGGTAATATAGTGTATATATGCCAAACCTGCACTTGCCATATTTGTCTGATGTTAAATATAAAAATATTAAGCAAAGTCAACTGGAGCCACTTACAGAGAGTACCAGCAAGTTGACAGTTGTCTGGAGACCCTTAGATACCGACAGCATCTGCCAACGAAAGCAGAATGCAGTCTGGCCAGTCCATACCCGAATGGGGAGGCTTCCAGGAAGGACTCTGTCTGACCCAAGATGTCCACCAAAGACAAATGGGGTGTCCAATCGGATAGCTGCCTCCCCTTGACTGAGTAAACCATAGAAGAACTAGGTTCTTCTCAACTTCCTCTCTCATCTGCATTGCCGCTGGGGACAAACGCCACCTGCAGTGGGAAAAATAGATTGCCCCTGCCTATAGGCTTCCGGTGAAAACTGCCAGTAAGCATGCACAGATTCTTCAAAGCTCAAGTTAGATTAAATCCAGTGTAGTTATAAGGAATGCTTCACTGCAGCATGTTGAAATGTTTATTTCTTAAAAAGGATGATACTCCCAGTGCAAAAACCTTAGTACATTGCTCAGAAGTGCTTCCTGCATTCTGGCTTATGGGAGCGACAGTACACCAGTTACTGGAACAGAGGATGAGGATTCTAGGAAAATCATGGTACAAACTAAATGGAACTGTCAAGGTTTCAGGAAATAGGAATTAGATCGTATTTGTTTTTACAGTTATAGAAAACCATAACTGAGATTGCAACCATAAGGCCGTGTTAATAACATTAACTTACAAAATGGCTTACATTAGAATTAAGTTTGGTTCATAATGTAACTGGAATTTTTCTTTAGCAAATAAAGCATCTGACAATCTCCCATTTTGACAGCATTAACACCTGACACTGACATCTTAAGTTAAAGTCAGCTTCTATAGACGGATCTATTAGAGCTACAATACCATTAGTTCAAGTGAATGAAAACTAATTACTTTGAACTTGAATGGGTCTCATCAGAAAAGAAGAACTGTTAATTAGAATTGCAGAATATTTTCTTCCTGTGTTAAGGAAATGATTAGCTACAGGGCAACTGCAGTCATGCCACCTTTTTTGTAGCCAAGTGAATAACAAGAGTTGCTCCTGTTATAGCCTATAAACAAGAATGGTTGTAAGACTGTGAAAAAATAATTATAGCAAAAGGTTTATACAATACGAAACTGATATTTTAAATCTTTATTTTTTATATTACAACTGATATATGCTCTTTGCTTTACAAACATTTTTTTATTTATAATTGTATATTTATTGTTTTTTTTTCAAAGGTAATACAGAAAAAGATCAGATTAACATATTACAATGATATGATATAGACATATGACATCACAGGCTGTTAAAGTATGAAAATCCGAAGAAACAAGTATATAAAACAAGAGGGTAAAATAAAAACTTGGTGATGGAGATACAGGCCAACAATAGAGCAGGCTTCGTATATATGAGGGGATTATCTAATGGAACTGTTGTAGCTCATTGAATAGGCCATGTGTAAACTGCGCAAGAACATAGTGTAGTACTGTAGAAGGCATCAGGGTGGGGTTTACAAATGTTTTACCAATAATTTCTAATGGTGCAATGGTGTCATTTGCATCTGAAGCAGCCAGCAAAACTGGTCAGACTCCCAGCCTTGCTCCCATAATGTCAGCTTTGGGATGCCTCCCCCCTTATCTCCTCCATCTACATAAGAGACCAGGGTTTCTTTGGCATGGACCACCACTTTCTATGAGAACAGTCTTGATCTTTCAAGACCCACATGGGTGGCTAAGTATTACTCCATCAATTTGATTATTATGTGGGTTGGAACTTTTTCTGATCAAAACTGGTGGCTCTCATACTGAAAAATTATGAGTTAAACACTATACAGTCTAAAGAACTTTCCTATGAAGATCTAATTGCCTACAGGGGAGGGTACAGGGTGCCATATTACAAGCTACCTGAAGGCTATATGTAATGGTATGGGCACCTTTCCCTGGGAGTCTTCCAATGATGTTTGATATATGTGCCATAATTCACTCTGGCTCTAAATTGCTCATATGTGAGTTGGTCTTATAACATATTCCTTTAAAGGACATCTTCATGGACTCTGAATGATATCTAGCCACATGCAGTGGCCCATCTACACTTTTCATCTGTGGGTTAGTCTCACACTATATTCTATTAGAGGATTTTTCCATGAACTCTGAATGACATCCAGCCACTTGTTGGACCCACAATATATTCTATCAGAAGATTTTTCCATGGACTCTGAATAATACTTAGCCACATATAGCAACATGTTTTTGAATATTAATTTGGAGGAGAGGTTTCATTCATGAGATTTAGTTCACGCAAATTATGCCCCTACTATGTATTTACTAATATTTTATCTGCATAACCTTGTTTTTTTTTTTTTGGGGGGGGGGGGGGGCTGCTGCTTACATACTATTTTGCCTGCAGCTGCTATGATTGGGTTTTTAATAATTGACCAATTATGATTTTACTAGCTAGACAGTTGTTTTTTCTATGTTATAAGTGTTCAATAAAGTTCATTTTCTTTAATTACTACATGTGTCAGGCTATTTGCTAGGTCTCTCACCCATATATCTACTCAGGGATACATTAGACATTTATACATTGAGGTTGAACTTCAGTCTGATTTTTATATTTGTTATTCCTTCTTTGTTTTACCAATAAGCATTTTTTTCAAGTTGTACATTTAAGACAGGATTGCCCGATCATTATGATTTGTGACAGAGAGAGCAGGACAGAAGATGTTTGCCTTCAGCCTGTCTCTCTCTTTATAGCTAAACTATCAAAATTAGATGCACTGTGCTGTTGGTTTCTGTTGGTTGTGTCCCCATGTCTGGTAAATGGAAAATGTTAACTTTTGCCTGAAGTTTACCTCTAAGTGGAAAGCCTTGTTTATTTTCAATGAGTATACGTTTGGAGTTATTGTAAAGTTTTGCCCTTCGCCCACAGTAGCTAGCTGCCATAACCCCGGTATCATTTATTTCTGTGGCCAATTCAGCGTCTGATAAAAGTAATCCCAGTGGTGGATTCACTGCAGGATCACTCTTAGAGACTGCGGGAGAGGTGCCCCCCTCCGCTTCCCAGTCGTTTCCAGGTTTACTGGAGCCGTTGGTAAACATGGAAGCAATCTGACGCTACCCATGGCTAGGCAGGATATCGAGTGAGGACAAGATAGTCCCCACTCGGTTCTATGCCCTTGGAGGACTGGAGTGACCTCTGATGTCACTTCCGGTTCTCAGGTATAAAATGTCCAAAATTTTAAGGTAAATGAGAGATCTGGGGTCTTTTTGATGCCCGCCAGATCTCTTAATAAAGAGGACCTGTCATGCTTGTAATAGGAATAAAAATGATAAAAAAAATAAAAATAAAGGGACAGTGTAAAAATAAAAAGTAAAATAGATAAAAAAAATAAAATGTAAAGCACCCCATCCCTCCGTGCTCACACGCAAAAGCGAAAGCATAAGTAAGTCGTGCCCGCATATGTAAACGGTATTCAAACCACACATGCTCAAACCACGATTGTTAGAGCGAGAGTAATAATTGTAGCACTAGACTTCCTCTGTAACTCTAAACAGGTAACCTGTAAAAATGTTTAAATCATCGCCCATGGAGATTTCTAAGTACCGTAGTTTGTCACCACTCCACGAGCGTGCACAAGTTTAAAGCATGACATGTTAAGCATCTATTTACACGGCGTAACATCATCTTTCACATTATACAACAAATTGGGGTAACTATTGTGTTTTTTTTTTTTAATTCATTAAAGTGTATTTTTTCCAAAAAAAAATTGCGCTTGAAATACTGTGTGAAATAAAATATTTTGCATTGATCGCCATTTTATTCTCTAGGGTCTCTGCTAAAAATATATATATATATATATATATATATAATGTTTGGAGGTTCTAAGTAATTTTCTAGCAAAAAACACTAGCTTAAACTTGTAAACAAAAAAGTTCCAGAAAAGGCCTTGTCATCAAGTGGTTAAATAAAGGTAATTTTTGATACAATTGTATTCACACAGTTTCCCATAGTTTCACTATGTTATTTCTTACGGGGTGCAGATTTATAGACTCTCATGTATTGGCAATTTGCATATGTGGTAAAAACAGTCAGTACCCAAAAAAAACAGTTGCTGTAAAAGCCACCTGCACCCTGGGTTAAACTGATGGATGCACATTTGATGGATTAGATGAGAAGTAACACACAATAACTGTGCTGTATTACTAAGAAAGAAGTTATATGGATGTGAAAATAAGGGGACATGAGTTGCGTTTTCAGTGCCTGTGTTGCGAATCTTGAGGATGCATTTTTCCACAGTGCCTGCAGCTACAAGGCTTGTTTTGACGCTATTTTACTGCTTGTCGGCAATATACAGTGCCTTAAAAAAGTATTCATACTCCTTGAAATTTTCCACATTGTGTCATATTACAACCAAAAACATAAATGTATTTTATTGGGATTTTATGTGATAGACCAACACAAAGTGGCACATAACTGTGAAGTGGAAGGAAAATGATAAATGGTTTTCAAATATTTTACAAATAAATATGTGAAAAGTGTGGCGTGTATTTGTATTCAGCCCCCTTTACTCTGATACCCCTAACTAAAATTTAGTGGAACCAATTGCCTTCAGAAGTCACCTAATTAATAGAGTCCATCTGTGTGTAATTTAATCTCAGTATAAATACAGCTGTTCTGTGAAGCTCTCAGAGGTTTGATAGAGAACCTTAGTGAACAAACAACATCACAAAGGCCAAGGAACACAACAGACAGGTCAGGGATAAAGTTGTGGATACGTTTAAAGCAGGCTTAGGCTATAAAAAAATGTCCCAAGCTGAATATCTCATGGAGAACTGTTCAATCCATCATCCGAAAATGGAAAGAGTATGGCACAACTGCAAACCTACCAAGGCATAACCATCCTACTAAACTGACAGGCCAGGCAAGGAGAGCATTAATCAGAGAAGCCGCCAAAATGGTAACTCTGGAGGAGCTGCAGAGATCCACAGCTCAGGTGGGAGAATCTGTCCACAGGACAACTATTAGTCATGCACTCCACAAATCTGGCATTTATGGAAGAGTGGCAAGAAGAATGCCAGTGTCGAAAGAAATCCCATTTGCAGTTTGCAATAAGCCATGTGGGGGACACAGCACACATGTGGAAGAAGGTGCTCTGGTCAGATGAGACCAAAATTGAACTTTTTGGTCTAAAAGCAAAACTCTATGTGTGGCAGAAAACTAACACTGCACATCACCCTGAACACACCATTCCCCCCGTGAAACATGATGGTGGCAGCATCATGTTGTGGGGATGCTTTTCTTCAGCATGGACAGGGAAGCTGCTCAGAGTTGACAGGAAGATGGATGGAGCCAAATACAGGGCAATATTAGAAGAAACCCTTTTAGAGTCTATAAAAGACTTGAGACTGGGGCAGAGGGTCACCTTCCAGCAGGACAAGGACCCTAAACATACAGTCGGAGCTGCAATGGAATGGTTTAGATCAAAGCATAGTCATGTGTTAGACTGACCCAATCAAAGTCTAGCCTTAAAGCCAATTGAGAATCTGTAGCAAGACTTGAAAATCGCTATTCACAGATGCTCTCCATCCAACCTGACAGAGCTTGAGCTATTTTGCAAAGAAGAATGGGCAAAGACTTCACTTTCTGGATGTGCAAAGCTGGTAGAGACATCCCCAAACAGTCTTGAGTCAATGCTACAAAGTATTGCCCAGGGGGGGGGATGGGGCAGAATACAAATGCACGCCACACTTTTCAGATGTTTATTTCTAAAAAGTTTGAAAAACATTTATCATTTTCCTTCCACTTCACAATTATGTGCCACTTTGTGTTGGTCTATCACATAAATTCCCAATAAAATACATTTACATTTTTGGTTGTAACATGACAAAATTTCAAGGGGTATGAATACTTTTTCAAGGCACTGTATACTGTAAATATTTGAATGTCCATAGCTTGGTACCAGGTTTTTCTAAACATACACATGCAAAACAATGAATACAACCTCTTACATTTCTTTACTCCGCTGTCCCCTAAGAGTTCTACTAGAAAAATAGAAAAATAGACAGTTCTCCCAGTTAGGATTTCTTGACTGACGTTCCTGGATGTTCTCTCAAAATATTTATTCCCCAGGGCTTTTTACAAAAAGAATGAGCAAGGAACAAGTGCATTTAACACACATTATCAGTCACAGTTTATTAACAATCAGCTGAAATTTGTTAATGACCAAACTAATAACATGTTTCGCCCCAATGTAGCCTTAGTCATGCTATGACTAAGTTTTCACCTGCTGAAAAGCGTTACCGGATTTGCCATTTTGTTTATAAACTGTTAATGAAGGACCTGGGATGAGAAACATTAGAAAGAAGACTGATAAAAAAACACAGAGATTGGGAACATGTCTTAAAATGTATCAGTTACTTTAAACCGGGGGTCAGCAACCTGTAGATCGTGATCTACCAGTAGATCACGGCCAGATGACTGGTAGATTGCGCTCTGGGCTTGCTGACTCACTATTCCAGAGCATCAAACAGAGTGCAATGCAGAGGGACTACTTGTAAAGTTGGAGATGTAGTAGGGAGGAAGAGCCACATAAGCCGGTGCCTCCTCTGTAGTGCTGGCTTCTGTCCCATGCAGAGTGATACCAACTGCACTCCACCTCTTATCCCGACTAGCAACCTCCAGAGTGGTGCCAGCAGCAGGAAAGAAGAAATCTTCAGGTCAGTGTGAAGAAAAACACTGAGTATAATAGTATAAGGCTGCTTTCACCCTGATGCGTTGCTGAATGCCACGGAGGGCTCATTCACAAGTGCAGCAGGCACTGCTGCTCCTCTGAAAAGCGATCTGAATGTGTTTCACAGGTGGTGAGGAGGAGATATGTTGCCTCCTCACCACCTGAATTAAACCCATGATTGCCGTGCAATGCACGCTTTTGCGACACGGTAGTACGGCAATTAGAAGTTTAAATTAGGTGTGAGGAGGTGACACTGGGCCTGGTGATCTTTGACTTTTCTCATGTTGTTCAGGTAGATCTCCACGGTTGCCTACCCCTGCTTTAAACAGTTCTGCTATAGATACTCTCCCCTAGAACAACCACCATTCCATAGTTTCCAACTGTCCCTGATTTCTAGGGACTGTCCCTGATTTCGAGCAATGTCCCTCTGTCCCACTTTCCTCCTCATTTGTCCCTCATTTTGGTCTGATCTATATAGTTGTATAAAAAATGCACTTTTTATGTATCAAAAAGTGTTTCCCAGTGCTAGAGCTTTCATCTGATTTCTAAATTGCTGCATTTGTAAATTCCAAATGCCAATATAAAGAAATAGTAGTGGTAAAAAAAAGCACTTGTGGGTTTAACCAATCTTGATTTTTGTACAGTTCTTCTTTAAGGGGGCGTGGCAAGGGGTGTGCCCTATGCCTGCATACTTTTGCTGATAGGTGTCCCTCATTCCCATCTCAAAAAGTTAGGAGGTATGCCATCCATACAGGCAAACCCTAGTATAGTTAAGTTGATTGGTTCCTTTTATTTGCCTACCATGAAATAAGTATATATAGATTGGCCAACTACTTTAAGATTTCAAAATTTCAATTCCCCCAGCAGGTAAAATAAGAACAGCCTAGTGAGTTTAATTCTTAAAGTGGTAGAGCACAACCAATGGGAGCGTTATATTTCCGGCACGTGCCGGAAATGTGACTGGTTTTTAACCTGTTAAATGCATGGGTTTACTACCGCTTTAAGGATAACTTATTTTTATATAGTAATTGTACTACAAAAAGCTACATTTCATTTATACTCTGAATAAGGCTGAAAATGCATTTTGCGAACCATATTACTATGCATTTCTAATATGTGCCAGTTCCCTTTGTGTGTAGGTGGTCTTTGAATAATATGAATGATTCCAAAACTCTTCATGAGAGAAGCATACATCGGGTAAACACAGATGGATGTATTTAACAAATACTGTGCATTGGTTTTATTACATCAATAACAGGCTGTACACAGAAATCGCTCAGACTATTTTTGCAACCATATTTTATACTAATTATCTAATAATGGTTTTCCATCTGACTCAGTGACATCTGCTTACATTGTTATATTATACACAATGTAAACGAACACAGCACGGGCTGAGCTTAAGATTCTACAGAATAGAAATTAGTTATTGATTTCTGGCAATTTTTATTGCTGAAATCTTACTCCCTGTAAGAAAGTTTAAATTGTGTGTGGTCTCAACAATAAGGCACAAGAATTTCCCCACCAACAAGTATAATTTTTTGGCAGCATGAAAAGCGCAAGGACACTTGATTAGGACCACTACATTCTTGGGGTCCCAGGGAGACTGAAGTTAGAATTAATTTTTCATGCGCTTATTTGGAATATTTCCTGTATTGTTGTTTTTAAAGTGGCTCTGCCACATGAAACGTTCCCCGAACACAAAACTTTGGGAAACTTTTTGTATAACAGATTTGGTTTAAAAGTATGATTTCTATTAAACAGAGTGGCATTCTGGTGGCACTGGCAGCAAATAAGGTAAGCCTTTGTAAGTATATCTGTGTGGAGAACTTTTTTTTTATTACAGAGTGGTTTTAAATCATTTAAAGTGGTTGTAAAGCCGCCCCCACGCCCCCCAAAAGCTGTTGCAGCGGTCTTGGCACACCGATGTGACCAGCGACATCGTTCTTCCAGTTCTGCGGCTCCATCCAATCACATCGCGGGCTCCAGCGTTGTGATTGGCGGAGCCGTGCCGACGTCACTCCCGTGCATGCGCACAGGAGCCGTCATTTACGCCATGAATACAGAAGAAACAGCACCCTGGGCTACCCCGGGTGTCAAGTCTTCAGTGCGCATGTGTCAATAACGTCGGCACCTGCAGATACAGGGGATATCTCCTAAACCGTACAGGTTTAGGAGATATTTCCTGGACCTACAGGTAAGCCTTATTGTAGCCTTATGCGTGGCATTTTTTTATTTTAACCACTTAGATATCTAGTGAATGTGTTGGCCAATTTGCCTCCCCCCCCTTTTAGACCAACCATTCCAACTCCTTCTGGGATTTGGGGCCAGGCTGCTCTGGGCATGAGATTCCTGCACGAAGGACTGCAATTACACTATATGTGCTTATTCGGGTGTATTTTTTTATTTTTTTATTTTATTTCAGGTACTTATATAGCGCCGTCGATTTACACAGCGCTTTACATATACATTGTACATTCACAGCAGTCCCTACCCTCAAGGAGCTTACAATCTAAGGTCCCTATAATTCACATTCATGCATATACTAGGGCCAATTTAGACAGGAGCCAATTTACCTACCAGCATGTCTTTTGGAGTGTGGGAGGAAACCGGAGCACCCGGAGGAAACCCACGTAGGCACAGGGAGAACATGCAAACTCCAAGCAGGTGGTGTCATGGTTGGGATTCAAACCAGCGACCCTTTTTGCTGCTAGGCGAAAGTGCTATCCACTACACCACTGTGCTGGTGTATGAATGTAAGTTTATTCCGAAGGGCGGAGTGCCTGGCGTAAAATATTCTGGTGACTATTATATGGTGACTACAATATGGTGAATTGTTTTTCCAAAAATTCTTTCATTATGTTCATATGTTTAAGCACTTTCACCTAACATCTCCTGAGGAAGGTTGTTTTACAATTGAAACGCGTTGGGAGATTGATGATTGGATTTTGCATTCAGCAATCAATATGCATCTACATATCTTTCTCATCTATGTATAGAAGAGTAATGTATACTATTGTGCATTTATAGTGACCAAAGGATTTTAATTTGTACGTTTTATGAATGTGTATAGTAAACATTACTTTTTATAAATATTCTTTGTATACTATTTTGTTTGGCTGCAACAAAGTCCCATGTGAGATCCTAATTCTGCTATGTATTACTTAGAGTGAGTGATATGTGAGTTTAGGGCTGCTTCATCCCTATCTCTTAGTTCAATTAAGCGTTGGCAATAAAACCTGGAAGCTGCTTGGTTTCTATGGAGAAGTGAGCCTGACTTTGCACTCTCCAACTTTAGTAAATAAACCCCACTGTGTCTCTGCCTGGAGGCTTCCATTTGTTGGAGGAGCAGGGCTTATGTCAGAGGTGCCCCTTGATGCCTGGTTATCTGATGTCTCATGTAATCAATCAGTAACAGAATAGGTGCAGATAGTACAGATCCACATAATGAATGAAGCAGAAGCAGGGGGATCCACAGTGGTGACTTCACCAGAACTCCCTCTAAAGCTTCTGAGACTAAAAGTCAGAGGCAGCAGTGGCTTAGATGATCTCATACTGAAACTATACAGCTATTAGGTTTTAGGCATAGAAGTGGCAGGGCTCAAAAAGTGCACTGCTATTTTTCAGGAAGAATTCTAGACAAAAAACAAATCTTTCAGGGTACTGCTGAAGGCACAATTAAAGTTTTTGTTTTGGATAGCATGGAGAGGAATTAGAACAGCTGACAGGTTTTATTACCGTCTGTGCCCTATTAGGGAGATTTAACCTATTTGTCTTATCTACCATTATCATTGAGAATGAAAGTAGAATAAAATCCCAAACTTGTTTTGGTTGTCCCCAAAAAAGCAATAGAAGGAAAATCTTCCAATGAGGGCACTAGTTCTGGTGATCCTGGTGACAACTTTGGACCGACTTCCTGTTTTGGCTATGGGGTAGAAAGTGAAGAGAAATCTCCCCAATGGGGCAAAGATGACATAAGTGTAGCCAGTATAGGGTACCATAGTATGAATACAGTGGACATTACCTCTATTGCTGCAGTCTACTCCTGTTTTCCCTCTAGTGCTGCACTCAGACTGCGTGGGATTTGTAGTCCTGTGTTCTGCCATAATTGGACTCCTGAGTCTCTCTCAGGAAAAAAATAAATAAAAAAAAAAAATTAAAAGGGGCAGACTCGATGGACTACTCAGTCTTTTTCTGCCGTCACTTTTCTATGTTTCTTTTCTAGATGTTCCCAACAACATAGAAAATCTTGACTTTTTGAGTTTAGGTCAAGTTTAATTCACATTTTAAAATCAGATTATAGTTAAAACTGAATGGCCAGAAATATTTGGTTGTCTCACTTGCTGTGAATTGGCCTATCTGCTTGCAGCTTTTCTTTCCCTGTAATGCCTGAGCATCTGCCACATTCTGATCTTCATTACTGTATATGTCTATGTATCTGATGTGAGTTAGTATACATGTACTACAGGCGGTCCCCAGGTTACAAACAAGATAGGGACTGTAGGTTTGTTCATAAGTTGAATTTGTTTGTAAGTTGGAACAGGTACATTTTGTAAGTGTAGCTCCAGCCAAAAAAAACTATTTTTAAGCATTTTGGATAGCATAGGGAAGGGGTAACACCCCTGTAATGTTTGTTTCCCTGTCTAGGTTTCTGTTCAGAAGATGTCACCTCACTTCCTTCTCCAATATTAATTGGATTTTGAAAATTTTGGGTTGTTGTGGAAACAAGGATTGGTGATAAAGCATCAGTGGAGACCCATTTTTCCCATAATAACTCTTACAGGAGTGAATTTCCCTTCCTAGGGGGAGATTTCCTGTCACTTCCTGTTGTCTCCCTCCGTTTCTAAGTAGGAGTCGTGTGTAAGTCTGATGTTTGTAACTAGGGGACCGCCTGTAGTTGTCTTGCTCTATCTGTCTGTCAGTCATCAGTGTAGAAGTGGAAACCTCCTATTGCTATCTTCTAGCTGTTCTGTACCTGACTCTCGCCTCCTGACTTGTAACTACACAGAATGATTAATATAAAAACATGAAATATTTCTTAAATTTGAAGTGTTAAACCTCAAAGAAATAGCTTGGGATCAGAAGTTCCTTTAATCCCCGCATCCTATAAATACCGAGATTGGTTGCCCCAATATATATATATATTTCACAAGGTTCATTTAGCTCTTGTAAAGCACCCTGAAGACAGCCTAGTGAAGCATGCCTGCGAGGAGAATAATGAACTGACAGAGGGAGCAGATTAGAGGCTGTGCAGTCACTTTCCCAAATACTCAGCTACGCTCTTATCAAGCCCTGTTGATAGCAGAAAGGCTTTTCAGAGAATCCATGTATAACCATGAAGGTAATGCAAACAAACACGCCGAGTGGGCAAAATAATCCTCCACCATTATAAATTTACTGTTCCAGACACTTTGGAAATGAAAGCGCATTTTATAAGCTTCTGAAAAAGAAGAAAAAAAATCTCCCCTTATTCCAGAACAAACTTTCACTCTTCCAAAAGCCTGATTTCTTTGGCTTGACAGACAAAAGTCAGCTTGTACAGAAAAATATTATGTTGAATACTAATCAGCACCATTATATAGTGTAGCTGGAATCTGAAACAATGATAGTGTTTGTATCATGCAGGTTATTAAATGCCAACCTAGGCCAATGGATTTGTTCATAATCGGGCAATTCATACATGTTAAAGGGCGTTAAGGAAAAACTTCAGTTTTAACTTTTTTTCTTTTTATCCTCATCATGTAAGCTTAAAAATAACTTAAAGGGGCATTCTGCAACATTGTAAGCCTTTTTTGTATTATTTGGCCTTTTCTATGCATTTACATTCACATGGAGGCAGTTTTGCCACTTCCTGGCATTATGGGAAACAAAGAGCTGGGGGCCCAGAAGAAAACTGCGGTGACACCTGCTGACAAGTTTGAGGCTACAAGTAATTTAGTTGTTAATGATGGTACTTCTTTGACTAAATTCAGTTAGCGAAAACCTTGATAATTGCTCTCTATAGATAAACATAATAAGAAAAACTATGAGAAAACATGTATTGTTTGTATGGTCCCAATGCTTTTGACAGTCATACATGTGTGGAAATATAAAAATGTTAGAGGATGTGTTTGGTCAGTAAGCCAATAAGCATTTCACATATGTCAGTAGTGGCAAGGGCCCCAACATAGCACAGCTATCAGTTCCCTCCAAATACCCCCCCCCCCATCCGTTCACCTCCAAATACCCCCTCCCCTATCAGTTCACCTCCAACCCCCCCCCCCCCATCAGTTCACCTCAAAATACCCCCTCCCCTATCAGTTCCCTCCAAATACACCCCCCTGTTAGTTCACCTCTAAATACCCCCACCCCACCTAAAGAGTACCACACTCTCTGTTCCGGCTGAAAAAAAAAGTTGTACAGTTATTATGCGATAGCATGTGCTGATACAACACAGTATCGCAGCAAATGTTAAAGGTTTACACTTGTTCATATGCAGTAGAGATAATGGCCTAATAACATAACTCCATTATAATTATAGAAAACACACAAAGAGGGGCTTATTTACAGCAGAAGAGTAAAGACTGCAGACGCAGGTTTCAGCAGGAGATTCTACTGCCAGACTAGGGCGGCGGTGTACATACCCCTTCTCTGCTCTCACAGGGCAGGAAAGGTTCTATGCAAAGCCTCTGGGAGAGAACTGTCACTTGTAAACACAGAAAAGGGGCTTCTGTGTTTACAGGTGAGTGCCAAAGGTGGTGGAACTCCATTCTGCCATGTTCTGGCAGAAAAAATGTCCTGCATACACTTTCAAAAACTAAACAAAAAGGTTTTGTCTACACATACACAGGGTGCACATGGAGGCCATCTGTTCATTTTGAAAAGGCTGACAAGGTGCTTCACAACAGGTGGCATGTAAATTGTGGTTAGAGATGACCTTGGGTGTCCTTGCACACTTCTCTAACCAAAACTCTGAACTCCCACTTTTTTTTACTCCAGTGAGCTGCAAGCCTGGTTATTGTCCACCCTGCACCTCAGGAAGGCCCAAAAGAGATGAGCTTGGATGCCCAAGCTCATCTCAACTTATGCTCAGGGGTGAGCTCAGGTGTGTTTGGATCCTAGTCCAATCCCACCTGAACTATCCCACCAGGAAACTATCACTGCACAGTGCCAAACATAAGCAGCCAAGGCATCCCCTGCACTGCATGTTATATGTGTGGCTGAAGGGAATGCTGTGGCTGCTTTTGATTGCATGCAGTGACAGCTTCCTGGCATGATATTTCAGGTGGGCTCAGACTAGGCTTTGAACACATCTGGGCTCATCACTACTTGTGATACACCACAGTGTGGGTGGGTTGCCCCCTACTGTAGTAGTGTGTTGGGATGCCATTTAAAAAGAATGGCACAATGGATCGTGCATTACTGTGCAGTGCAATAATGTGTGGTACAACACAAGTTTTATTGTGCATTACCATAATGCATCAGTATGAATGGGTCTTGCATTGACTGGTGTTTACCTTCACCTGATTTCAAGGTCGAAAACTTTTCAAAATCACTTCTAGGCCTGAAAAGTTGGCTAACGGTAATATAACTTTAGTTAATAAAAATTATAAAGGGTTTTTCTTTGAATGATATGAATTCAGCTGACATTCTTATTACTGTGTTCTCAATGTTTAGAACATCTTGAATCAGTCTAATCTGTGTCTAAATATTGACGGATGTTTATTACTGTGCTCTAGCCAGCCATGGCTGATCTTTTGTGTGGATTCTGTGAGTTCTCTTATTAGCTCAGCTGTGATGTAGAGAGACTGACACAGTAATTGAATTAGCTGCTGGGAGCTGGGAACCAGGAGCAGAGACCGGAGCTGCACTGAAACAGAAGCTAAACAGAGAGGTAACTTTATTTTTTTTTTTTTTTGTATGACATTTACCTTGATGATGAAACTTTAATAAGCTAAATTTTCATATTTTTTGTAACTTATGAAAATAACACATTTGCGCTGCAACGCACTGCAGCACAGCACTTTGCAAGGTGCCCTGTGTGTTGCCCTGGACTGTGAAAGGTTACAGGCAGAACCTAATTTTTTATGTGTTGGGCTGCATTGCAATCCATTCATTTTTAAATGTGCTGGCCATGTAGCGCTACCCCCATAGGAGCCACTGGTATTTGCCAGGGGTCTTCCCTTGTTTCAGCCCCACGGCCAGGCACACAGTATTTTCCAAAACCAGGTACACAACTTCCACTCTTTACTTCAATGATCAGTCTAAGGGTTGTACTATTTTTTTGTTGTTTTTTTAGTTTAGGAACTTGGATAAGAGAAGGGGGTATAGTAGGATATTCTAACTGAACTATTCACACTTTAGGATAGCTTTGTTGGTAGAACTGTGTAGCAGACTATACAGGATGACTAGAATGAATAGAAAGTCCTTTTCTAATAGAAGGAATTAAGAGGACCCTGCCCTTCAAGATACCATCTGGTGTCCCCTTCAGCAACATTAGTCTCTAGGATCTCTTTAGGGGGTCTGTTCTCACAAGGCCCTGGTTGCAGGTCACCTTCCTCCCTGACAGGGGAGGGCTGGGCCAGGGGACAGGGTGGCAATTGCCCCCCAGGCCTCCCTAACTTACATTCAAAATGGCCGACGGCCGCTGCCTACTGGTGCGGCTGCCTTGATGGGCACTGGTGTGGCTGCATTGATGGGCACTAATGAGCCTAAGCTGATAGGCACCGATGAGGCTGCATTGGTGGGCACTGATGAGGCTGCATTGGTGGGCACTGATGAGCTGCATTGATTAATTATTTTTGTTAAACCTCTTTTGTTGCTATTAATATTAAATTATGTTGCCACATTGTATCATATTTGTCTTGCTTCATAACATCAATATCCGTTCTAAAACCAGGTGGGCATGGATGGTGAGCTGATTAGGTGGTTCAATAGGCCACTTGACTGGACTTGCCCCCCAGGCCTAAGGCTGCCAGCCCTCCCCTGCTCCCTGATACCAAACAGGATCCATGGACATCCTTCCCCAGTCAACTCTCAGGAGAACCCTGAGTTTCAGCATTCACTGTTCAGGCCCTTGGGTCGCCCACCTGAGGCTGCATGCCAGCTTATGCTGGGGAGAGGTGACAGGCCCCCTCCCCAACTGGCCTCTCCTCTCAGGAGGAAGTAGGATTGCCATCTCATCCCTTTAAAACCAAACACATATTAACCAGTGCAGATTTGCGCTATAGCCGAAAGACAGCTACAGCGCGGATCCCAATTGCCCGGCGGACGTCCATGGACGTCCGCCTCTTTGCGCTCTCCCAGCCCGCAATCGCAGGCATGCGGCCGGGAATAGCGGTGATCGCTGTGTCCCTTGGACACAGCCAATCACAGATCGTGGTAAACGGCCAATCACAGCGGTCGTTTACCACGTCATCGGCGGGCCCAATGAGAGATGATCTCAAATGTAAACATATGAGATCATCTCTTGTTGCCTGCCTTCTCTCCTCACACAGACACCGCTATGTGAGGAGAGAATGATCGATACACGCTGCTGTAGCCCTGTGAGTTGCAAAAAACAGTTACTGTGCCCATAAACTGTGCCCATCATAGTACCACCTGTCAGTACCACCTGTCAGTGCCACATATCAGTGCCATCTGCCAGTGCCACCTGTCAGTGCCACATATCAGTGCCACCTGTCAGTGCCACGTATTATCTGTGCCACCTATCAGTACCATCAAGTGTCACGTGTCATCAAGGTGCTACGTGTCATAAAGTGCCACCTGACCTGCCATCAGTGCCACCTGACCTGTCATCAGTGCCACCTGACAGTGCCACATATCATCAGTGCTACCTGTCAGTGCCATTGATTATCATCAGTGCCATGTGCCATAAAGTGCCACCTGACCTGTCATCAGTGCCACCTGACCTGTCATCAGTGCCACGTGTCAGTGCCACATATCATCAGTGCCACCTGTCAGTGCCATCAAGTGTCATGTGTCATCAAAGTTTCATCAGTGCTACGTGTCACCTGACCTGTCATCAGTGCCACGTGTCAGTGCCACCTGACCTGTCATCAGTGCCACGTGTCAGTGCCACCTGACCTGTCATCAGTGCCACGTGTCAGTGCCACCTGTCAGTGCCACATATCATCAGTGCCACCTGTCAGTGCCATCAAGTGCCACGTGTCATCCAAGTGTCATCAGTGCTACGTGTCATAAAGTGCAACCTGACCTGTCATCAGTGCCACGTGTCAGTGCCACCTGACCTGCCATCATTGCCACCTGTCACTGCCATCAGTGTTACTTGTCATCAGTGCCACCTGACCTGTCATAAGTGTCACATATCAGTTCCACATAACCTGTCCTCAGTGCCACATATCAGTGTCACCTGACTACCTGACCTGACATCAGTCCCATCAGTGTCACGTGTCATCAGTCCCATAAGTGCCCATCACCTCATTAGTGCCATACGTGTCCTCAGTGTCAATTAGTACTGCAACAATGGCAAAGAGATAATTTTCTGCTGAGGAGGCCTACAATATTCTTGCGGCCGAGGAGAGCAATGGGGAGCTCTCTCCTGCAGGTTCCTCTGAGTCTGAGCCGGAGTAGGATATGACATACGATCCGGTCTCAAGTAGTGAATCAGAGCTAGACTTAGACGAGGAATATTATCTG
>BLSH010069213.1:117840-132799 GCA_018402905.1 Glandirana rugosa | reverse complement strand
GCACTCTTTAATATATCTGGGGCAAATTCAGACCCAGAATTAGTAAACACATCCTATTCTCTCTCAAAACCAAGGGAGGTCTAGGAGTCTCGGATTTCACAAAATACTTTCAAGCGGCACAAATAGCCCAACTGCCCAAATACCACACCACCCGCAAAATACCACTATGGGTGTCGCTGAAATCGGTAGACTGTGATCCACTGTCCATGGCTAACTTACTGTAGATACACCCGAAGGACCACAGGACTGTTCAAAACCCAATCACAGCCCATAGTTTGCACTTGTGGGATAGGCTCAAGCATAGAACGGGCCTACAATCCCCCCACAACCCAATGCTATCATACCTACACAACCCGGCCTTCTATCCGTGCTGGGCATCTCCTGCCTCATTAAACAGATAGACCACTGCCAACCTCTTCCGAGCACACTCATTTACCACACCAGATGCCTTCAAAATGTTCCCACCTTAAGCGACTTACATGATCTACCCAGCACTGAGATTTTCCAATACCTACAGCTGAAACAATTCTTCACCCCTTGCCTATGTAGAGATTCGTCGCTACCGGCTATGGCATTTTTTGAACACGCCTGTCATAAGGACCCCCCTGCTAGAGGCTTAATCTCTAATCTCTATGCTCAATTGCTTAACCCCACACCACCAGCCTCAATCTTATATGTAGCTAAATGGGAAAGAGATTTAAGTATACAACTAGACCAAAAAGAATGGTCTGACATCTGGGAAGCCACCAAATCCTCCTCTCAAAATATAACAGTGCTAGAAGCAAATTACAAGGTACTCATGAGGTGGTATCTAGTCCCTGCTCGAATCTCAAAATTCATGCCTTCATACTCCCCTCTTTGCTTCCACGGTTGCTCTGATACGGGGTCCCACCTCCACATTTGGTGGACATGCCCACTAGTGAAATCCTTTTGGATAGATATATTTAGCATATTATCTACACTATTCAACAGTCCCCTGGACCCAAACCCGACCATAGCCCTACTTAATAGAAAACCTGCTGAGATAACAAAAACTCAATTCAAACTTCTCTTACAGGTCACCACCGCAGCCAAGCAGACCATAGCAAAAGCTTGGAAAACTCCTCATCTCAAGATTGTTAAAACTAAAAATAGGGTCACCAGAGCTATGATCCATGCCAGAACTGAGGTGGTCATCTTAGATAAAATCCTCAAATACGAATGATTATAGAAACCCTGGTTGAACCATTTTATCCCCCTCAAATCTAGACAGCACAATATTAACCCCTTGCACGGCTTGCCAACATACATTGGAGCTAACCATTTACCAGACACTTCCTAACTCCCATATGATCTTGTCCAACTCCCCCCCGGGACCTCCCTCTCTTCCTCTCCACCTTTCCCCTCTGACTCCCCTCCTATCACTACTCTATCTGTTCCTATTGTCACTATAAACATTCCTAACTCTCTGTACCGCTTCTCTACTCATAAGCCCTTCACATCCTACATGAAAAGCCACAAGCCCTCTATGAGCCTGGGCCAGCAAGCAAGCCCGTATGGGCATCCAAAGCGATCCTGTGTTAAACTCATCCCCCTTGCGACCAATGCTTCACTGTTTTATGCGTTGTAAGTTATATATGTATCATGGGCCATGGCCCACATGTTTTAAAGGCTTACTTCTGTATTTTTGCTGCATTTCGATGTCTGCCCTCATCTGAGAGACTATAGCCAAAATTTTGTTTATTGGCTCATAGTACGGGGAACTAATCCTGGATGTCACCTCTGTGACTGCTGATGAGCAGAGGGAATTCCAGTGTGAGCCAGGGTTCAGACCATAACTAACTGTGGACCGGACGTGATGCAGGTGGTGACCGGGATGTGATATCACAGACTGGAGGAAACACTCCAAAGGAAAGCTGCTGGAGGGGGAATTCGCTGGACAGTCTGGCAGCAATTGGTCACAAGTGGTTAGTGCAGCCTCTACAGTATGACCAACATTGAGTCACACATGTAGAGGTGTCTTGCATGAGGTGGTTGGAAGGAAGCAAATGCTGGTGCTGCTTTTCTGCTAGGTGAACATTGGCCAGGTATAACACCCTAAAGTGCCCATAAACCCTTCTGGACTGATGAAGGATCTCCTGGAACCCAGGGCCCTTCATGATGAACCGCTGCTAGCAGGTTGTCACAAAAGACCTGGCCTGGCTGAAAATGGCATGGATACAATTACCCCTCAGCCTGAGCATGGAGACCTGCCAGCAGCTCTGGCCCAGTGTACTTCCTCTCCCCAGGCATACAGACTGCAGCAGAGTATAGCAGCGTTTAACTTGGGATGTCATATATGCTCCAATGTTATTATAGGGCCACCCAAATCTCCCAACTCTTCCTACGTCATGCCTCTCAAGATGTCCCCTTGTAGGTTTTCCTATAAATTCCAAATTGTGCCTCAATTCCAATTTCTGCCATACTCTGTGTCCTATAATGCTCTATAACTTAAAACTATTTGACTTGGTCTGCTACTCTAGTAAACTCATGTCCCCCTTCCTACCCCTCTTACTTATAATTAATAATCCTCTGTTTCATCTGGGAATGGAAGACCCCATAGCCTTCTCTTGGTGGATGATTTTGAAATTTTTGCATATAAGCCACTTCTTGTCTCACGTCAATTTTCTTCATGGTCAGGCTTATGAAAACACCAGAACATCCCCAAATGGATTTGTTATTTTCTGTGTTCATATTTCGCTGTTTACCAGCTTTGTATTGCACTACACTTATTTACCACTTGCCCTTTCCTTTTGCCTGTTAAATGTGTATCACACTCTGGTTCTATTCCTCTTCAACTGCCATCTACATAGGCGTTTAAGGGCTGAAACCTGGTATACCCATTGGTACAGTCCATCACTCCTTGCAGGGTGCCCTGGTTAAGTAAGACCTAGTGTGTGTGGTTAGCTTTTGAACCTCTTTCCTTTAGAAGTCCAGAGAAATATTCCCAACACATATATTCATGGAAATAGCTGCAAGGCAAATGGGTGCTGCAGTGACCACTAGCTGGAGACCAAAAATACATCACAGATTAAGAGATATGTCATCAGCACAACAAGGGTCTCGAAAATAGCATCCAAACAGTACCCCAACCCCCCTCCTTCTATGGCAGAGGAAATGGGTATGTTAGCACTGCATTCCTTCAAAACTGCTGCTATGTGCCCTTAAGGAGGAAGAGAAGGAGGAAGTACAGTTCACACTGTTCCATATGAAATTACTGATATGCGACCATGAGGAGGAAGAGGAGGAGGCCTAATGTACACGGGACGTTTTCTCAACCTCCCCTGAACGATTTTTTGATAGCTAGAAACTGACGCTTCAAACAGCCATTTAACTGTGTTTTACATGCTGCATTTAGCCACGTTCACGTCTAGAAGCATTTTTTTTTTAATGACAAACACCTCTAAATGAAATACTGCTGAGCGCGACTTAGGCATTTAGGCGCGTTTACAAGCTGTTACAGGCATTTGGCGTTTCAAATGCCTCTGAACTTCCGTCTGAATTCATTTTTTTGCTTTTCATCAAAAGCCTCTAAACTTAACTGCCTAGAAATGATTATAAACGACCCTGTGTACATCTACTAATAAGATAATATAGAGGAGAGTTCAGGGGCAGCTGAAACAAATGCCCAACTGCTCCTAAAGCCAGCAGCAGTGTACATGAGGCCTTACTACTTAGAAAAGCAAGATATGACATGACATTTTCCTGACTTTTTCATGTCATAGCAAATAATTTTATATTGAAGGGTAATTGTTATTATGCTTTACTATTCTTCTTTACTAAAACAGTTATATTTGCTTTGACATTTTGTTTTAAGAAAAGAGCATTTGTCATGAAGTAAAAAGTCTTTAACAATGGCAACATCAAATATATATGGTTGTTAGATTGACCAAACAAAGATGACATGGGACATGAGACTAAACAAATGCTCTCTTATAATAATGATTAAAGCTGAGTTCCAGGAAAGTATAAAATACACAAATTAAAGAAGCTCTATAACCATTAATAAATGGTTACAGCTTTTTTTTAATGCCTAATAAATTTGACTTGATATCAGCCTCTTGCATTTCCTTGAAAAGATTCAGAGAGGCAAGATGCAGTCAAGTTAGATGTGCTGCATGCAAATGTACTGACAAGGAACATGAGGATAGGAAAGGAACATGCAGAGGGTGACCTCATCGGATTACTGATGCTCCTTCACTGTCCAATCAGGATGAACACCGCTGTATCCCCTGTACAGTTTATAACTGTAGGTCGGTGGTAGAAGTGTTTTTAGTGAGTCATGCCAGCCTGAACCTTGGTTAAGGGCTTGTTGGTCCATTTTTATTAAATAAAATTAAAGTTCCACAAACAGTGCCCACGCATGGGGATTTTACTTTCACACCAAAATGGAGCAGTAAATGCTGAGCCACTTGGCTCTCTTTCTGGCAGCACTGTTGCGCTTGTCTCTGGTCTCTTAGACTGTCTCATCCAGCTTCTCATTCTCTGGACTTTCCAGCCTCCCTCAGCCTGTAGTCACAGCTCCCAGCTGTACAGCCCACTCCTGGCCTCTCAGTAGGATACCCCATGCTTTCCCACTCCCCTGAGACTTACAGATACCCTTAGCACTTTGTACTCGCCTAGTTGTCCCAGCTTCCTCAGGCTCCAAGACTCTCTCTCAGTCTCCCATCCTCAACTCTCTCGGTCTGATGGACAAGGAATCTCTCCAGTATGGAGTGCAGTTTCTTGAGTAGAGCACCTCTGTCTCTCTCTCCAAACGGGAGCACACATCTCTCTCTTGATGGGGCCCTGAGTATTTTGGGTCCCGTTTAGGTGCAAATTCAAGTAAACATTTGCACCTGAATTGCACCTGAACAAGTGAACAAAACCGGACTCTGAACTGCAAACCACAGCCGGACATGTGTGAACCCAGCCTAAGGCTTTAAAACCACTTGCCAACCGGCTCATAGTAAAAATACTTCATTACTTTGACAATTAATACCAGTGTTATGGCAGCAGTTAGCTGCCATAACTCCAGTATTATTTTTTACTATACCCGGTTCTGCATCAGATAAAAGTGGTCCCGCTGCAGGATTACCTTTAGAAGCAGCGGGAGGGGTGCCCCCCACTGCTTATGGAGCCATCAGTAAAGCCCGGGAGTGATCCAATGCAGCCCTTTGCTGGGCAGGAAGTTGAGTGAGGCCAGGATGGCCACCACTCATCTCTATGACCTTGGAGTATCAGAGTGACGGCTGACGTCACTTCCAGTTCTGGGGCCAAAACAGATTTTTTTTTAAAAGTAAAAATACAAAACATTTTTTTCTTTTGCTTTTAAAGGTAAATGAGAAATCCAGGGTCTTTTTGACCCTAGATCTCTCAATAAAGAGGACCTGTCATCCTTATTTCTATTACAGGGATGTTTTCATTGCTTGTAATAGGAATAAAAGTGATCCACAAGAATAAAAATAAAGGGACAGTGTAATAATAAAATTAAAAAAGTAAAATAAATAAGAAAAAAAAATGAAATTGCCCCAATGCCTCTGTGCTTGCATGCAGAAGTGAACACATATGTAAGTCGCGCCCACATATGTAAACGTTGTTCAAATCACATAAGGTAACGGTGTGATTGTTAGAGCAAGAGCAATATTTCTAGCACAAGAACTCCTCTGTATCTGTAAACACCTAACCTGTAAACACCTTTAAAGCGTCACCTATGGAGATTTTTAAGTACCGTACTTTGTTGCCATTCCCTGAGCGTGTAGAATTTTAAATCGCTACATGTTAGGAATCTGTTTACTCACCGTAACATCATCTTTCGCATTATTCAAATACACTTGGAGTAACTATTGCGCTTTTTGTTTTTCATTAAAGTGCATTTTTCCCCAAAAAATTGAGTTTGAAAGACCACTGTGCAAATACTGTGTGACATAAAATAGACTCTCCATTTTATTCTCTAGGGTCTCTGCTAAAAAAAACATATATAATGTTTGGGGGTTCTAAGTAATTTGCTATCAAAAAATACTAAACTTGTAAATAAAAAGTTCCAGAAAAGGTCTGGCCTTTAAAGCAGAACCCGGGATTGGCCAAAAATCCCCCATTAGTACACCAACCCCCCCCCCCCACCCCCACACACACACACACTAAACGCTAAACAGTTATTACATTTGTGAAATCCCTTAACATTGAAGAGAAATATCTAATTGAATTTTCAGGAAGTCCTCTCTGTAATTCAAAAAATGCAGCATCTATTCTGCCAAGGAGGAGCTGTTACAACAGCCCTTACTTGCTTTATGTAATCATTACAAAACTGTAGACACATGCCCATAATTATATATTTTACCCGCTGTACTCTGCTGTAATTCAGCATGTGGCACAAGTAAATGTTGGCATGAAAAAAAAAAAGTGCAGCGCTACCTTACTAATCAATAACCCAATAATGGTGGAACCCTCTAGTGTATTGAAATCTCAATAAGCTTCAATCTTACCACAATACCAGTCTCTGTGATATGTAACATCACATATAATACACATCAGACTGAAAATAAGACATAAAAATTAAACTATTCAGGGATGGTGGAAACCCCTCCTACAGAAATTTGGCAGTGGATGGTGTCAGTAGGGCAGTGGACGGTGTCTACTGCTAATCAGTGCAGCCTCATCAGTGCAGCTTATCAGTGCTCATAAGTGCAGCCTCATCAGTGCCATATCAGTGCAGTTTATCAGTGCCCATCAGTGCAGCATATCAGTGCAGCCTCATCAGTGCCCATCAATGCAGCCTTATCAGTGCAGTTTATCAGTGTCCATAAGTGCAGCCTCATCAGTGCCGCCTCAATGTCCATCAGTGCTGTCTCATCAGTGCAGCTTATCAGTGCCCATAAGTGCAGCCTCATCAGTGCCGCCTCGGTTCAGTTTATCAGTGCCCATCAGTGCAGCATATCAGTGCTGCCTTATTAGTGCACATAAGTGCAGCCTCATCAGTGCCACCTCAGTGCCCATCAGCACAGCTTCATCAGTGCTGCCTCAGTGCAGCCTCAGTGCCCATCAGTGCTGCCTCATCAGTGCAGCATAACAGTGCCCATAAGTGCAGCCTCATCAGTGCCGCCTCAGTGCCCATCAGTACTTTCTCATCAGTGCCCATCAGTGCAGCTTATCAGTGCAAAATCAGTGCAGCCTCATCAGTGCCACCACAGTGCAGTTAACCAGTGCCATCTTAGCGCAGCCTCCTCAGTGCCCATAGTGCAGCCTATCTGTGCCCATCACAGAATATCAACACATCCTCATCAATGCAGCTTATCAGTGCCATTTTATTGCAGCCTCCTCAATGCCCATTAGTGCAGCCTATCTGTGCCCATCAGTGCAGCCTCATCAGTGCCGCCTAAGTGCAGACCCCTCAGTGACCATCAGTGCAGCTTGTCTATGCCCATCTGTGCAGCCTATGTGTGCCCATCTGTGCAGCATATCTGTGTCCATCAGTGCAGCCTATCTGTGCCCATCAATGCAGCATATCTGTGCCCATCAGTGTGGTGTATCTGTGCCCATCTGTGCAGCATATCTGTGTCCATCTGTGCAGCAGGGGTCATTAGTAGAGCCAGCCCAATGACACAGCGCGGCAATCTCCCGGTGTGACAGATCTTGTAGGTTTAACTCCAGCCATTGTAAAGTCCCATCTCCTGGACTGCCATTGGACCAGGTTGCTGTCTACCACAATGCCGGTCCAGGAGGCGGGACTTTATAACGGCTGGAGTTTCACCTACAAGATCTGTCACACTGGGAAATCGTCGCTCTGTGTCATTGGGCCAGCTCTCCTAACAATCCTTTGCAGCAGTGACAGGTGGGTGGATGATTGGCGGGCGGGCAGCTGGTGGTGGGCGGTGTTGGGGCGGTGCTGGCAGGGATCAGCGGAGGAGGGAGGAAGGAGGAGGAGGAGTGAAGAGGAGTAAGACACCGCCTCTATGGGCTGTACAGACTGGGGTCTATAAGACCCCTTCACCCACTACAGCAATCGGGGACGGAAGTACATCCCTGCTTGCTGTAAATAGGACTACAAATGGGAAGTGCCAAGACTGGTGGCTGAGAGTACAGGTGGAATAGCAGCCACTGGTCTTACAAACAGGAAACCTGGGGATTAACGTTTTTTTCTGTAAAATCAGCAGGCTATTACAGACGAACTACAGAGCTCAGAAGAAGATGGAGGCCATAGTTGGTGAAGGTAGTAGATAAGCAACAAGGACATGGAGAAAAGTTTTTGCCCGAAGTTCTGCTTTAAATGGTTTTAATTAATTTAATTTCCAATGCATGCCATATAGGTTACCCAAAGTGTACCTAATTCATATGTTTCATCCTCCATTTTGGTGAAGATCACAAAACAATATTGATAGAAGAAAGCTTCTCCAGAACCCCTTCTTGCATTGTGGCTAACTGTGACACTTTAAAAATGCTGCTATCTAAATGACCAGTGAAGCCTGGTGTATACACAAAAAACACAAAGAAATAGACAGCACAAAACACCCATTGTCAATAGTACATAGTAAATAAACACACTCCTTAAAGAGGAAGTAAACCCAGATTGGGTTTACTTCCTCAATATAACCCTGTAAAGTAGAAGCATAATGGGCTACTATGCATCGCATAGTAACCCATTATGTGCCACTTACCTGCAAATGAAGCCTGCGGTGTCCAGCGATGTCCCCGCTCCAGGCCACATCCATCTTCTGCCCCTCTTCCTTCCAGGGCCGCGACTCCGGCTCTGTGACTGGCTGGAGTCGCATGACGTCACTCCTGCGCGTGCGCGCGGGAGCCACCAGTCACGGCACAGGGTCAGTGGAGAAACGGCACGGAGGCCGTTTCTTCACTGCACATGTGCCGACATGACGTCGACACGTGCAAAACAATGCATGTCTCCTGAACCGTGCAGGTTTGGGAGATATGCAGGGCACCTACAGGTATTGTAAGTAGGTAGGGAACCGCCATAAATTGTGAGGTTTAGGTCAGTGAGGAGAAGGGAAATTGATATAGGTGCGTGGTCAGATATCGCTATGGGGTGGATGTCCACCCCCTTCGGCATGGGTATAAGGATATCTGTGGAGAAAAAGTAGTCTAACCTTGTAAGGGTATTTTGGGGGTGGGAGAAGAAGGTATATTCCCTGTCCATCGGGTGCAGTAACCTCCAGGTGTCAATGAGTTGTAGGGAGCGTATTGTGTCTGCAAAATAGGTGGTGGAAGAGTCCGATCGAGCAAGGGGGTTGCGTTTAGGGGAGGATTTGTCCTCTAATGGGTCCATGATAGCATTAAAGTCTCCTCCTATTATGTGGGGGAGGTGGGGGTTTTTTAAAAGGAAGACGGAAAGGTCTCCAAAAAATAGTTTACTAGGGTTTTTGGGGGCATAGACGTTCGTTATGAGGTAGTCCTTGCAGGCTATCTGGATACGGGCCGTGACTAATCTACCATGGTCATCTGAATCCACAGAGAGCACTTTGCAGGCTAGGTTCTTGTTGAGTAAGATAAGGACTCCTGCTTTGGCCTGGGAGCCCAATACCGTCCCCAACCAAAGTTTTTGCATGCGGTGGAATTCCGAAGAGGGAAGGTGGGACTCTTGGAGAAGGGCAATATCAGCTTTAAGTCTTTTTAAGTGGTGGAGAATTTTAATTCATTGTGCGTGGACCTAAGGCCTTTCACGTTTCATGAAATCAGTTTCATGAATGGTGATAATATGTTGGGACTTGTATAAAAGGAATTGGAGATGATCTAAAGGTTTGGAGTGAGGGTATCAGGAAGAGAGATCGTCTGGCCAATGTTACCAGTACAGGTGGACGGCGCGTTTGTGGTCGAGATTTGTGGGGAGAGTGTATAAACAAGGTGTGCAAAAGGGAGGAGGGGGTGGACAACAGTGAACGAAAGACATATAACCATACTAGTGTGGAACTTCACTTTTTTCTGCATGGTTGAGCTGTGGAAAAATCTGCACCCAGTAAGGCGGCTCGGAGAGGGAAGGAGGAGAAAAAAAAATCCTGAGGCCCATTAAACAGATTTTTAAAGCATCTGCAGGCAAATTGAGACTTTTGTTGTGAAAATCACACTCTGGGGGAGGGGCTGCCACAGCTTCAGGAGTATGTGGAGGAAAGTGTCGATTAGCAAGAGAACTGTGGTAAAAGGCACTTGCAGAGACAAAAAAAGAGCATAATAATTCACAATACATGTCTGTACAGAAAATAGGTGAGCCCAGCAATTAAAGTCTGGGAAAATCATCAGGCTGAGTCCAGTGCTAGCAATCAGGGTTGAGTCTATTAAGGGAAGAGAGAGCATTAGAACAGAGTTACCCATCCGACGGGTGATGTGGAGTTAGAGTAGGAGGAGGCATTGGCTTTCAGCGTTGGACGTGCTGAGTGTTGGGGTTGGCATTGTAGACTCTCAAACGCTTAGGTGAATCTTTCCATGGGCTACTTTGATCCAGAGACCTTGGGATGGCGTTGGGTGAGGAGGCCGGATTCTGATGTGGAGGGGTGCGTAGGGAACGTAGGAAGAGTTCCGCAGCTGAGAGGTCATGGAAAGTTAATTGTTCTCTATTGGGCGCTTTTACCCGGAGCACTGCTGGGAAGGCCAAAGTAAACTTCACTTGTTGTTGGTAGAGTTGTGAGCACACATGTTGAAACGCCTTTCTTTTTTTCGAGACTTCGATGGAATAGTCCGCGAAAATCAGAATTTTAACACAATCTATTTGCCTACAGTTTTGCAGGATGCTAGCTTTTTCTGCATAATTTAGGTACCGTGCAATAATGGGTCTTGGGTTGGTGCGGTCGGTTGCGAGTGGACCTATCCGGTGTGCTCTTTCCACCACTGCAGAAGCAGCAAACCCCAGAGCTTCCGGGATGCGGCGGGCACAAAACTCAGCAAGTTTGTGCGTTTGGAGCGATTCTGGTACCCCTACAAACCGCAGGTTGTTCCGTCTGGAACGGTTTTCCAGGTCTTCCAATTTCTGAATGATGAACTGGTTTGTTTTGTCTTGGGTTTGATCGGTTCCTTGAAGTTGATATAGCTCATCCTCAATGTTTGAAATACGAGTTTCGGCTTCATTAAGCCTGGTGGAGTGGTTTTGCAATTCCTTTTTTATCAGGATCATGCCCGCGGTGACAGCTCTTTCTACTGCCGCCTCTATAGTGGGGGACAGGAGGGCCGCCGCCGCTTGGGCGATGTCAGTTGTGGCATCGTGTCTGCTGTCCGGTGGGGTGGCGGTATGGGGCGCTCCTACCTCCATGCGAGAGCCCTCCTGTGCATCTGTGTTGAGTGTGGGGGCTGCATTTGTTGCCAGCTGTGCTGGGGGTGAGGGGGCCGGGGCCACGGTTGTGTAGGCCGGAGCCGCGGTCTCAATTTCCGGGTTTGCAGGCCGCACTCGTGGCACTTGTTTCTCTAAATAGCGATCCATTTGCCCGGCTGAAGGGGGACCACCTGGTGAGCTGTAACTTGCTGAAGGAAGGGCCAGGCTGGTAAAATGGTCGATGCTGTGGGTGTTGGATGAGATAGGATAGGCCGGAGCCGCGGCTTCAGTTTCCTCAAGAGGGGCCGGATGCGCACTTTTCTTTGAGGTATAGTGCTGCGATAGCTGAGTGTGAATGTGGGCTTTGTGATCAGCGGCCAGCGAAAGGGCGCTCTGAGATGAGGTGCGCGCTGGTGTGGCAGCCTCCCGTGCAGAGTAGGCCGAAGTCGCGGCCTCGATTTTTGCTGTGGGTGTAGAGGCTGTTTAGGTTGCCGGATATGGGTCTGACCTATTTGACCCAGGGCTAGGGGGTGAACGATCCAAACTGGGGCGATGTCTGTCCGTGCGCGGCCTGATGTGTGCGGCCTGATGTGGTGGCCGTTCGTGCAGACTAGATAGAAGCCGCTGCCTCAATTTTTCGCTGTGGCTGCAGAGGCCTTTCTGGTTGCCAGATGTGGGCCTGACCTATGCAATCCGGGGCCGGCAGGCAAGCGATCCGGGCTGGGGTGATGTCTGTCCGTGTTGGTGTCCATGCGAGGCGCCCGCTCGTGTTGGACTAGGCCGGAGCCGTGGCCTCGATTTCCCGGGGAGCAGGGTGTGATTGGAGGTTGGGGAAGCGTCTCTGGCTGCGGGGGGTGCTACAGGACTATCTTGGGCTACCTGAAGAGGCTATGGGCCGGGTTTATAAGCTGATTTTTTAGCCGCCCGGCTGGAGCTGCTAAGAGGAGCAGCTAATCCATACGGCGCCGGAACCGGAAGTCGACAATCACTTTAACTCAATGACAAAAAATGTAAATAACAATGCAATAAAAAATAGCAATGATGGTGAAAATACTGAAAGTAAACTGATGATAAAAATAATAATAATGCCACTAATGATGTGAATAATCACCAAGAAGGAATAAATGGCATAAATAAGAGAATATGTAATATGTGCAAGAATACCCAAAAGTCAAGCACTGAAGGATTTTTATGAAGGATTCTTGCTTATCTGATGACTTGCTTCAACTTGTAGCTGAGTGTGTGCATTTACTGCCTGTCTTGACCTTTGACCTTTGATTTCCATATCTGCCTTTGGAATGTGTACCATGATCTGGTTCTAACCTTAGGTCAGTCATCTGTGTGTCACAAGTGTGCCCCACGTCTGCAATCTTTTGCATCCTTCAGTAAAGTCCATCATGCCTTTCCCTGGTGAAGATCTGCTGGTGTGAACCCTGGGGTTCCTCCAGAGATTGCTTGGAGTTCCTTGAGCAATGCAGAGTTTTTAACGCCCAGTAACCACTAATATTAATTATCTTTTGAGCTCTGGGTAAGGGGGGGCAGTTTTCCCACAGGTGTACAATACAAGAGTGCCCTTCTCTCACTGACCATTAATACAAGGAGTTCTTCTCCCATTGGCTACCAATGTTTGGGGCCACTAAACCAACTAGCAACATACAAAGGCACTTTTCCACTGATCACCAATGTCAGGGGCAATAAAATGTTCACTGTAGGTGTTTCTTTTCTTGTCATTCTTATTATTTTTTCCATTTCAGGATTGTTACTGAAGCAGTTTTTTTCCTATCGAGCAAGGGGATGTTAAAAAAAAATATCTGCTCTGGGTGTCAAATATGCTAGAAACACTACTTTTTTATTTTTCTTTTATGCATTATTATTTACAAATTAATGACCACTTGAAAGTGCCATGAGCTAGAGATGTAATAATTTAGTAGGGATTCCCTGAGACATGAAATTATTTCAAGATTTCATCACTGGTATATACCCCTTAACACACATGTGTCAAACCCAAGGACCATGGGCCGAATCTGGGCCACCAGGCCATTTCATGTGGCTCTTGCACCTCTCCTGCAGCTGAGGCAGCCCCTCGTCTCCTCCCCACCTTGTTACCAGCAGAGAAGGACAGTGCTCCATCCACAGATCCTGTGCCTCCCTGTGAAGTCGCAGCACCCCCTTGTCTTTGCCTCCCCTGGTCTCAGCATTCAGCAAACTCCGGCAGCTGACTCCAGCCCTCCTCTGGTCCTCCTCTAGACCCTGCACTTTCTGCTTCCCAGCTCCGCTCAAACTTCTACCCTGAGCAGCACAAAGCAATGGGGGTGCACAAGTGATGGGGCACCACCCCCTAATCCATGTACCTGGCCCCTAATCTACATGCAGGGCGAAAGGCACATGGATTCCAATTGGGTTTTTTCTTTGAAGCACATGATTAGAGCCAGAGGCTCTAATTGGCTTAAAAAAAGGGTGGACTTGCGCTGCTCGCCGCCTGCACCTCCGTCTCCAGCACGGGGGGGGTCGTCGCCTTCCTGACTGTCTCCCACATGGGGAGTGGAGTTAGTTTGCCGCCCCCCCAAAATATTGAGCACCAACCGCCACTGGGGTGCACTGTGATGGAAGGGAGGGTGGTGGACTGTTGACATCTGATGTAAGGGGAGTGGGGTTCTGTGAATATCCACTTACAACTGTTATAAGAATAATACAATTCTTTGCCAGTTGAAAAAGGAGATTCTCAAACACCTGGTATCATCCACAAAAAACTTTATTGGGGACTGCTCAAACAGAACACCATGGCAGAACAATGTTCTATTTGACCAGTCTCCAATAAAGTTTCTTGTGGATGATATCAGCGGCGTTTGATGCTCCTTTTCAGACTTGCACCATCTGCTACAGGAGTGTGAGTGGGCTCCATGCTGTTCTGTGTCTGCTCGATCTTCACAGCTTAAGTCTTACTTTATTACTAAAATCAGTAATAATCAAATGCAGAGGCAATTATTTAATATTGTAAAGAGTAGATACAGTATCTCACAAAAGTGAGTACACCCTTCACATTTTCCTAAATATTTTATTATATCTTTTCATGTGACAACACTGAAGAAATGAATCTTTGCTACAATGTATAATAGTGAGTATACAGCTTGTATAACAGTGTAAATTTGCTGTCCCCTCAAAATAACTCAACACACAGCTATTAATGTCTAAACCACTGGCAACAAAAGTGAGTACTCCCCTAAGTGTACTTAGTGCTCCCCCTACTACTGTACTTTCTGCTCCCCCTAACAGCCAGGAGAGCAGCCCATCTAGTAGGGGTGGTAGGGGTAGTGCAGGTAGGCCTAGACAGTTGGTGGTAATTGGGGATTCTATAATTAGAAGGACTGTAAGACAGTAACCAAGGTTACACCTGGTTCTGTCGACCCAGTACGGGTCGGGGAGGGTCATTAAATAGTTGGGCCAGGTGGTGTACGGCTTGGGACCGTGGTCCCTCTGTCGTTTTGTAAGTCAACTCCGCTAGGACCGCTTTTTAATAAGATAGTCAGGAAGATTAATATCTTAGGGGTTAATGGTGGTTGACAGATCCGGATGGACGTGATGGGGATGGTGGGGATGATCTACCCGACGAGAGGACCGACAATCCCCCTCGTCTTTCATGTCATCATCCCCCTCGTGATTCATGTGAATCCCCTCATGAGTGAAAACAACGGTCACCAAATCTGTAATTAT
>BLSH010069213.1:70204-82588 GCA_018402905.1 Glandirana rugosa | reverse complement strand
CCTGACCCTATAGGAGTAGGCGATGATTTTAGAACAATAATCTGTCCCTTACAGCAACAGCAGGAACCTGAACCTATAGGAGTAGGCGATGATTTTAGAACAATAATCTGTCCCTTACAGCAACAGCAGGAACCTGGCCCTATATGAGTAGGCAATGATTTTAGAACAATAATCTGTCCCTTACAGCAACAGCAGGAACCTGACCCTATAGAACTGGGAGATGATTTTAGAACAATAATCTGTCCCTCAAAGCATTAGACTCTACCTAGTCCAGTATCAGATCGTTCTGTAATGCAGGATGAGATGTTATTAGATCTGCAATCTGTCCCTAAAAGCAGGAGTAGTAAACTCTACCTAGTCCAGAATCAGATCGTTCTGTAATGCAGGATGAGATCTGCAATCTGTCCCTCAAAGCAGTAATAGTAGTAATCTCTACCTAATCCAGAATCAGACCGTTCTGTAATGCAGGATGAGATGTTATTATATCTGCAATCTGTCCCTCACAGTGCCGGCAGCATCCTCTCCCTACACTAGCCTGAGAGCATGTGACATGCAGCACTACGTGACTCCAGCTTATACAGAGGCTGGGTCACATGATGCACTGGCCAATCACAGCCATGCCATTAGTAGGCATGGCTGTGATGGCTTCTAAGGGCAAACCAGTGAAACGCTTGTTGATTGGCTGCCCTGCAGCTATACAACAGGCGGGATCAAATACCCGAACCCAAACTTTTTTTCAAATGTCTGGGTTCGGGTCCGGGTCATGAACACCCCAAAGTTCAGTACGGACCCGAACTTTACAGTTCGGGTTCGCTCAACTCTTGAAATGACTAAAGACTGGCAAAAGAAGCTTACACAACAATGCTTTATTATTTGTTCTATTTATATCCATCTTTTGTCATTTGTGTGTCTTCTCCCTCAATTGCATGTCCTCAAGCTATTAAACCCTTTCTCTTTTGCAGTTGTCTTGCAGCCTTTTTATGCACTTTCTCTACAGCTTTTCTCTATCTAATTTTAATATGCTGTATATATTTTCTGTCCCTCATTCCTCATTTTCCTCTCCCTTGTCCCACTCTGCCTTCAGTATGTATGGCTCTGATGAAACACTCAATAAATACAATATATCAGTCACAGAATGTGTTCATGTGTAAAATAATTTGCAATGCCCATATCTGTCTGGTCAGCGATATTCATTTGTAGCCAAGTGCCATAACCGGTTGAGCTCATAAGATTTTTCAGTTTCTTACTGAACGGTAGGGTAGCTCAGATCACGAAATAACACCTATTATTATTTTTTTACCATTTTAAAGCTGAATACTATGCATTAATATGGAATGGACTCACAAATATCTACACAGTATGTTGTAGTTATCCATGAAAACAGTGCCAGTATTTCTAGGCAACCCATATTACCTTTGCATCGCAATTAACAGCCCGCTTAAAGTGACTCTGTCATGAGAAGAGTGTGGGGGGCTGTCATTGCTGGACTTTTTCCAGGAAAATGCTAGTTGCCTGGCTTTGTTTGGCTTCAATACTTTTGATTTGCTAGACCAAGAAAAAAAACACTGTATATGAGTGTTAGACAAGCGTCAGAATTCCTTATCTCTATATTTGTTCCAGATCAGAGATGAAGAAACCACAACATCAGCATGACAGCCAAGGAACTAAAATTCTTAAAGGAGAAGTTAGCAATGACAGCCTGCATTCTTTTCTCATGACAGAGTCACCTTGAAAGATGTTAGGTAAAGCTCTATTGATGCAATACCTGAACATGGAATATTTAAAATATATTTGGGATCGACACTTGTCTGTGGAAAAGGTGTGGATTATTGTGACACAATACATATGTAGGTGTGTGTATATAAATTGTGACAGGAAGCCAGGAAAATCTATGGGTTGTGTCAAGGATGGGAGATATATTTGTCCCAGGTTTATGCTGTACACTGATTGCTTTTGTGAGTGTGCCTGTTTGGGCTCAATGAGGGTTAACAAGCTCAGGTGTAACAGATAAAGCACTCAGGGCTCTATAAAACTCCCAGGTTGCTTCAACAAGGGGCCCCACCCTGGAACCAGATCTCTGTGCATTGCAGACTGTGGAGCAGTCTGTTTATTTCTGTGTGATCGCCAACTGTCTGGGCAGCGGTAGGCTGTGGCAGAACAGGTAGTCAGGTTCTTGTGTCTTTATAGTTAGACGCCCAACGTGGCAAGGGTTTATTTTCTGTTTTGTTTTATTTTACCTGTTTTGATGCCTGCACTTTGTAACCACAGACATGTAAATAAACCACAGTTTATGCTTTCACAAGATCCTGCTGTCTGTCCATGCCTACTTTACTGTGCTGTGACTAATCCAGGGGGTCCTGCACACCCCGCTATTGAGCTAATCCCTTACAAAATGTATACACTGTATGTAATGTATGTATTGATGGATTAGGTGTACTTTGAGCCCTGGGCTGCTTTATGTATGTTTCCCCCATGCCAGCTTAAAAGAAGTGCACCTAATGTATATGTGTGTTGGCTGTAAAGATTTTGCTGGCAGCTTTATTCTGCAAGTGAGCAAAGATTCCAAATAAATTCTAGTTTTCCTTCTTCCTTATTTTCTTCAAGGAGACTATGTTACTCTGCTGTTGTGTAGAACAATTATTCCTCTCCATTATTCTTTATGAGTTGCTGAGATAATTCAATCCTTTTCATTTCACAATGGGGGGAACTTTTCTCTGGAAGCAGAATAGGAGGAGTGTATGTATGTTTAAAGTATAGCTAATATTAGTTAGGCCAGCCATAGACAGTGTCTATAGACAATAGTCTATATAGTTATAAAGACAATAGTCCATCCAGTTAAACCTGTGTGGGTGTGTGTGTGTTCATGTAGATAATCATTTCCCACATCCCTGTATATTGCGTTCACTAAGATGCACATCCAAAAGTCTTTTAAAACTATCCACACTTCCCGCTGACACCACCAATTGTGGAAGAGCGTTCCACATCCTTACTGACCTGACAATGAAAAAACCCCTACGGGTTAGACCGATTCTTCTCCAGTCTTATTGATATTACAATCTTCCTATAACAGTATTGCTACAATGTAAAGTAGTGAGTGTACAGCTTGTATAACAGTATAAATTTGTTGTCCCCTCAAAATAACCCAACACACAGCCATTAAACCAATTTGCTGGCAACAAAAGTGAGTACAACCCCTAAGTGAAAATGTCCAAATTGGGCCCAAAAGTGTTAATATTTTGTGTGGCCACCATTATTTTCCAGCACTGCCTTAATCCTCTTTGGAATGGAGTCCACCAGAGCTTTATAGGTTGCCACTGGATTCCTCTACCACTCCTCCATGATGACATCACAGAGCTGGTGGATGTTAGAGAACTTGTGCTCCTCCACCTTCCGTTTGATACCCCACAGATACTCAATTGGGTTTAGGTCTGGAGACATGCTTGGCCAGTCCATCACCTTTGCCCTCAGCTTCTTTAGTAAGGCAGTTGGAGGTGTGTTTGGGGTCGTTATCATGCTGGAATATGGCCCTGCGGCCCAGTCTTCGAAAGGAGGGGATCATGCTCTGCTTCAGTATGTCACAGTACATTTTGGCATTCATGGTTCCCTAGTGCCGGCAGCACTCATGCAGCCCCAGACCATGAAACTCTCACCACCATGCTTGACTGTAGGTAAAACACACATGTCTTTGTACTCCTCACCTGATTGCTGCCACACAGAACTAGATGGACTTGTGTCTTTTTTCAACCTGACTAACTATGTAACTATGTAACATACGTGACACCATCTGAACCAAATAAGGTTATCTTGGTCTCATCAGACCACAGGACATGGTTCCAGTAATCCATGCCATTAGTCTGCTTGTCTTTAGCAAACTGTTTGCAGGCTTTCTTGTGCACCATCTTTAGAAGAGGTTTCCTTTTGGGACGACAGTCATGCAGACCAATTTGATGCAGTGTGGGGCATATGGTCTGAGCACTGACAGGCTGACCCCCCACCAATTCAACCTCTGCAGCAATGCTGGCAGCACTCATATGTCTATTTCCCAAAGACAACCTCAATATATGATACTAAGTTGTTCTGAGTGGAAACTGTCCTGTTAAACCACTGTATGGTCTTGCCTACCATGCTGCAGCTCAGTTTCAGGGTCTTGGCAATCTTCTAATAGTCTAGGCCATCTTTATGTAGAGCAGCAATTCTTTTTTTTAGATCCTCAGAGTTCTTTGCAATGAGGTGCCATGTTGAACTTTTAGTGACCAGTATGAGAGAGTGAGAGAGCTAACACCAAATTTAATACACTTGCTCCCCATTCACACCTGAGACCTTGTAACACTAAAGAGTCACATGACACTGGGGACACATGAGGGAAAATGGCTAATTGGGTATTTTCACTTAGGGGTATACTGTTTTGTTGCCAGCAGTTTAGACATTAATGGCTGTATGTTGAATTATTTTGAGGGGCAGCAAATTTACACTGTTATAGAAGCTGTACACTCATTACTTGGCATTGTAGCAAAATGTAATTTCTTCAGTGTTGTCACATGAAAAGTTATAATAAAATATTTACAAAAATGTCAGGGGTGTACTCACTTTTGTGAGATACTGTATAACATAATAATTCTCATATCTCCATTGTAAACTACTAGGCAATTTGACTGGCCAATTACCGTGGTATGGTGTCTTGTATCCAATCCACTCGTTGGTCTCAGTCAAAAAAAGCTGTCATAACGTCCTTCTAAACTGCTTGTTCATAATCCTAGTAAACCATATGACCCATATGACACCCCAATATAAAGGTGGAAAAATAAGGTGCAGAAATAACTTAACTATACATGTTTCACTCACTAAATGAGCTTTGTCAGGAGTACAAAATAGTGCACCAAATCAATAAAGTAAAAATTAGAGAAATATATAAGGTCCATGGTGATGAAAGGAAAGAAAATTGTATCCAATTGAGCTCATAATGGTATAAATACAGGAGGACCAAACAATTGGGCGGTGAACAAGCAGTTTATAAGGAAGTTATAGTTGGAAGGATGCAAGATATTATACCATGGTAATTGGCCAGTCAAATTGCCTAGTAGTTTACAATGGAGATATGAGAGTTATTAAGTTATATATTCTTTTGACATGGTAATTGGCTAGTCAAATTGTCTTAGAGAGGGAGGCTGCCTTGCAGATAGTGACCATCTACCTGATAGTCCCATGACAGGGACAAGTTAGAAAAAAGTATCAGATTAGGACAATTGTTAAGCTAATCTGTGTATCCTCTGTGGCAGAACGTTGCCCTGCCAGGGTTTTGTGAGAAGGACAAGGATTCTCAACCTGGCAGGTTGTGGGGCTCCAGAGGCATTGCGCATTTAAGAGGAAACTGGCCTTTCAGTTTCCTCATTTTTTAAAGTCCATTTCGGGATCTGGAGCCCGGGGATTTCTTAAAAATCCGGGTGGGATGAAATCCCCGGTCCTGGGTCCAGAATTTGGCTTTAGCCAGGACACTAATTGCCCAGCTGGGTGGGGGCCTGATAGAAGCAGCCAGGATCAGGCTTCTGTGTCACACACACACTGGGAGACAGGCGGTCTCCAGGAGTTGAAGACTGCAGGAGGCAGTCTGGGCATCGACACTTGCGAGGAGGCAGGTGTGACCCGCAGTCACGCCACCGTGGATGGCTTAATAGCCAGGAGAGATACTGATCCTTGTAGCCAGGAGAGCTACTGATCCTTGCTAGCCAGGCACGCTACTGATCCTTATACCCAGGACGGCTACTGATCGCTTATGAGCCAGGAGGCTGAGTTTATGTTTGCTGCATGTTGATGGTGACAACCCCTTGCAAGGGAAACCCTTTTGATCTTTGTTTTGAACTTTATCTTTAATAAACATGGGCTACCACGCCCTCAAACAGAGATCCTGGCTGCCACAACCTCACTGAAAGCGCACCTACCACAAGAGCTAAAGACCCCCATGTCACATGTGGTGGAGGATGCGGGCACAAGACGGTAGAGTCCGGGTCCCTGCTTCACAGTGAGTTTATGTCACTTTGGCTGTGTGCAGAAGTACAGACAGGCAAACAGCATCTTCAGAGGAGTGCTGTTGGATACAATCGGGATCCCTGCAAAAAGTGAGTTCAGCTGATTAAGTGAACTGTGTTTGCTGCAGGAGACTGCACAATCGGTGTGCAGGTGAAGAAAACCTGTAAGTGAAAAGGAACCAGCCTTAAAAAGACAACGTTCCGTTTTGTTTTGGCTGGACAGCATAAAAGTGTTGTGGACTGTCTGTGAGGATGAAGCAAGGGTGTGAACCTGTCGGAGAATATTGCAGACTGTTCATTGCTTAACTTAAAGGGGAAGTGCATTCCATTGCCCCTAGCAATGCCAGTGCCAGGAGACCAGTTATCAAGATGCATGCTGTTGCCCCTAGCAATGCTGGATCAAGGAGACCAGCTATCAAGATGCATGCTGTTGCCCCTAACAGCGGTAGTGCAAAGACTGCACTGATGAAAGGGGTTGTCCGTGGCAATGAAGAAGTAATTTGTGTCACAGACTTTTGTAGTCCCATGTCACCCAAGGATGCCATTGTGGGGTATCTGGAGGACTTGAATTCTGTGCTGTAGTTGAAGACTGGCCTAGAAACCGCTGGGCTGAGTTGGTACAGCCACTTTTTATGGAAGAGTACAGAAAAATATACAGCAGGATGGTTGCTAACAGAGGTGACTATGACAGCTATAAAGCCGCAATCCTGGGTAAAGAAGGCTGGAAAAATTCCAGGAGTGAGCAACAGGCTCACCCGAAGCTTGAAAGGAGTGTGGTCACCCCTAGCAATGCTGGTGATGTCAGTCCCAGGAATCGCAAGCCAAAGGTATCACCTACAGAGGATTATGGCAAGCGTAAAGCAACACAGCGTCCCAGAAAGAAAAGTCAAGTTGTTTGGGAGAGCCAGAAAAGAGCAGCTGAGAGGATGCCATCACCCTTAGCAACCAGAGAAAGTCTTCAGATCCCATGCCTGGAATGTGGCAAATTGGGACATGATTGTTTGTCTTGTCCCTGGTTGTGTCGTACACCAAGAGTCAATGTTGCAGAGGAAATGTTTTTGTCTGCAGGCCCAGATTCCTACGCAAATATATTTGCAGTCGCCCCTAGCAACAGTGAGGAAGCACCTGTTGTGCCTGCAGGGGGTGCTAAGGAGTTTGAAAGGGCTGCTGCAGTTCTATCCCGTGGCCACCAGGGAGAGTTGACAGAGGACTGCTTCATGAGACAGCCTACTCAATTGAAGATGGCGACCCCTACTACTACAATGGGTAAGACTGTCTGTAATGAAATGTTGGCTGGAACCACTGATTTCATGCTGCAAAAGTCAAACTTGCACCTGTGCAGGCTTCTCAAGAGGGAAATAATAGTGTGTTTAATGTCTGTAAGGTCCAAGTTGGTAATGGGCTGGAACAGCCCACAAAAGGTAAAATCGCTGTCAAGGTTTAAAATGCTGAATGTACTGATGTTGGGAAAACTCCAGGTTATGGTAATGCTGCGGGGAAAGAGGGGTCGTTGCCCATAGTAACGGGCGGTAAACCAGCACAGCTGTCCCTGGAAATCTCCAAGGAACTTCAGGTATTGGAGCCGGAGGTTGCTCTGGCAACTGCAGTGTCACTCTGGTGGTACAGAGTTGAACTGCACCTTTTACTGGGAATGTGTTAATGGTATCTGCTAGTACTGAAAGTCTGCTGGTATATAATGGGTTAATGCAACTTGGGGAAAATGCAAAACTGTGTGAGGTCTGGGAATCCCACCCGAGCAAGATGATGAAAAAGATGTACTGTACTGCAGCCTTTTGTGGGGAATCAGGTGTTACCAAGGTCGGAAGTGTGTCAAACTGACTTTTGCAATGAGTCTGAAACGAAGCCATGAGTCTCCTTGCGCAGATGGATCAGTGCTGAGAAGTACCAGTGAAGGGAGCACACATACAATGGATTGGGATAGTTGGCATAAAAATATGTTCTCCCTGATAGATAAGGCCTTTATGCACAAATATAAGGTGGACGGTGTTTCTGCTGTGCCAGCAGGAGGGGCTGCAGAACAGCCTGTAGCTGAAGCTCTGGGGGCAGATGTAGGGGTTAAGAGATTTTGTCTATGACTCCCAAAAGTAATGCTGATATTGTATCAATGGGATGTCACTGGTAATGTTCTGGAGCAGGTCACTGTTGCTGAGCCTGAGAAGTTGGTTATAAGTCCAGCATCTGGCAGCGCTCTGGTAAAGCACCAGGCTATGGTTACCTCCAGCTGGAAGGAGCTTCTGTTAAACTGTGCAACTTCTCAAGTCACATCATGTAAGTCTCTCTGCATTCCCAGTGTCATGGAACTCTCAGGTCGGACTTGGGTTTTGAATCAATGGTCTGGTTTGTAACACAAACACTCAAGGAGATGCTTGCACTTTCGGATGTACAGGCCCTCTATACTGGTGTGTCTCTTACACAGTCTGATGGTCTGGTACTGCGGAGTACCACTAGGTGGAGCACTGGATGGCAGGCTGGATAGCCCAAAGAAAAACAAGAAAGGAATGACTTATTCCTGAGTTTGTTACACTTGTTAAAAGTTGCACTTGGGTATGCTACTGGGGTACTTCCTGTAAACGTGGTATCTGGAAGAGTTTTCAGAGAGCTCAAAAGTAAAGGAATGGCCAACCACTGCTTTGACTACAATCCTACTAGTGAGCATGAAGTTACAGGACAGAAAATGATCTTATACCCATGTCATGGTATGGGTCAGACTCAGTTCTTTATACACATCATCCAATGAAATTCGATAAAACACTCGCCAGCCTGAAAGATGTGCAGCAGTAGATCAAGACTCAGATCACTTGTAAATGTGTTTATGTAGAGAAAATGGCCAAGAGGTGTCACCTCCTAACAGCCAAGTAGAAAGCATTTCTGCTGCTATAGTCCATGGGGTGCTGGCCAGCTGTTGGTGTTGGTGAAGGGCCCGTTGGCTGCACCAGCGGACAAACCACCTGAAATGGAAGGGCCAAGCGTGGTCCAGGATGCAGCACAGATCCTGACCGGGGCTCAAATGGATGTGGAGTCAAAAGCGGGGAAAATCAGAGGGGAACCTGTTGGAAGTTCAGAAGGAGTGCAGATCCCCAGTAGGTTGCAGGCTAGGTCGTGTGTGGAAACACATGCAGAGGTGCTCCACTCAAGCATGTGGCTGGATGTGTCCTGCCTCCTATGGGTTCAGAACAGAGGGGGAGGATATGTGGCAGAGCGTTGCCCTGCCAGGGTTTTGTGAGAAGGGTTGGCCCAGGATTCTCAACCTGGCAGGTTGAGGGGCTCCTGAGGTGTTGTGCATTTAAGAGGAAACTGGCCTTTCAGTTTCCTCATTTTGTAAAGTCCGTTTCGGGATCTGGAGCCCAGGGATTTCTTAAAGATCCGGGTGGGATGAAATCCCCAGTCTTGGGTCCAGGATTTGGCTTTAGCCAGGACACTGATTGCCCAGCTGGGTGGGGCCCTGATAGGAGCAGTCAGGATCAGGCTTCTGTGTCACACACACACTAGGAGACAGGCGGTCTCCAGGAGTCGAAGACTGCAGGAGGCAGTCTGGGCATCGACATCTACGAGGAAACAGGTGTGACCCGGGGTCACGCTGCAACAGATCGCTTAATAGCCAGGAGAGCTACTGATCCTTGTAGCCAGGAGCGCTACTGATCCTTATAGCCAGGATGGCTACTGATCGCTTATGAGCCAGGAGGCTGAGTTTATGTTTGCTGCATGTTGATGGAGACAACCCCCTGCGAGGGAAACCCTTTTGATCTTTGTTTTGAACTTTATTTTTAATAAACATGGGCTACCACGCCCTCAAACAGAGATCCTGGCTATCACAACCTCAATGAAGACTAGAGTCGAGCGAACCCATGGATGTTAGGGTTCAGTGGGTTCGGCCGAACTTCGGAAAAAAGTCCGGGTTCGGTACCGAACTTGACCCGAACTTTACCCCGTTCCCCGAACCCCATTGAATTCAATGGGGACCCAAACTTTTCAGCACAAAAATGACTGTAAAAGAGTCCTGGAAAGTGGTAGAGGGCTGCAAAATGATTTTAGAACAATAATATGTGCCTTACAGCAACAGCAGGAACCTGACCCTATGGAACGAGGAGATGATTTTAGAACAATAATCTAAGCAGTAGACTCTACCTATTCCAGTCAGATCTTTCTGTAATGCAGGATGAGATCTGCAATCTGTCCCTAAAAGCAGTAGTAGTAGTAATCTCTACCTATCTATCTATCTGCAATCTGTCCCTAAAAGCAGTAGTAATAGTAATCTCTACCTATCTATCTATCTGCAATCTGTCCCTCACAGCACCGGCAGCATCCTCTCCCTACACTACCCAGAGAGCATGTCACATGCAGCACTATGACTCCAGCCTCATATAGAGGCTGGGTCACATGATGCACTGGCCAATCACAGCCATGCTATTAGTAGGCATGGCTGTGATGGCTTCTAGGGAAAACCAGTGAAATGCTTGTTGATTGGCTGCCCTGCAACTATTCAACATGCGGGATCAAATACCCGAACCCAGAACTCGAACCCAAACTTTTTTTCAAATGTCCGGGTTCGGGTCCGGGTCCCGGACACCCCAAAGTTCAGTACGAACCCGAACTTTACAGTTCAGGTTCGCTCAACTCTACTGAAGACGCATGTACCATAAGAGCTAAAGACCCCCATGTCACACCTCCCATATCTTTTTCTTCTCCTATATAACTAGGGTTAATGCTTTCCATCCTATAATGGCTCGTACACACGGGACGACGATCGTGCGCACGACCGTGTTGAATCGTACGTTGACGGTCGTATGTAGCCTACTGACATGCACACGACGGTCGTGAGTACAACGTAAGACCGGTCGAACGTGATGACGCGAACGAGCGTATAAAGATGAAGCGCTGGTATCGTTGCGCCACCCTTTGGGCTCCTTCATCTAATCTCGTGTTAGTTGAAGTTTGGTGTGTGTTGATTCGCGACTTTCAGACATTCTTCAGATCGTTCTCTTTGGATCGTTCTTTGGCTCGTTTCTGGACGCTCGTTCGTCAACGATGTTGCCTTCTCGAGAGAGAAATCTCTCTGCTGTTGGCCTAGGAGTTCAGGCTTGGACCCGAAACCAACATAGGAGAAGGAGAGAGAGGAGTTGCTGGACCAAGAATTGGTTGCTGAACCGTGATCAATTTGGTCATATGGCTTTGGTAAGGGAGCTCCAGGAGAATAATCCTGATGATTTCAGGAATTATCTCTGGATGAAGGACCCCTGCTTTAGCCACCTCCTGGCATTGGTGTCCCCCTATATTCAGAAGGCGGACACCTGCATGCGCCTTACTATCACCCCAGAGCAAAGGCTCATTGCTACTCTGAGATACCTGGCGACAGGAAGAAGCCTGCAGGACCTCAAGTTCACCACAGGCATCTCCCCCCAGGCTCTTGGAGTCATTATTCCGGAGACATGTTCTGCCATCATCCAGGTTCTGCAGGAGGAATATATTAAGGTATGTTTCATGGTAATACCACGTTTTATGTTTTTATGTTTAATAATATAGTATTTTCCCTTTTTTGCCAATATCTAATTAGTAACATTACAATATGCTGTGAAAGTCTTCTTTGGCCTCATGTATGCTCTAGGCTTTTTTCACCCCCTTTTTTTTGCTCTGCATGCCTCCCCAGCATGTTGTCCAGTGTCCATACACACTCAGAGGGTAGGGTTGCCACATCATCCCTTTAATCCAGGACACATATGAATTACACAGGTTCTGTGGCTGATTTAATGCAGATAAGGCACCAATTGAATTTAATGACCACCATAATCAGCCACATAACCTGTGTAATTAATATGTGTCCTGGATTTAAGGAATCATGTGTCCATCAGAGGGCTGCCATCAGGGGATACAGGCAGTACTGTTGTAAGGGGCTCCAGTGTCTCAAGGGGGCCTTACAAACAATACTTTAGCAGTGTTTAACATTGGAGTCTATAGGAGGATATCTGAGGTTACAATTTGTGACGATTTCATAACAAACATTCCGGGGGAACTCTGTGACCTCGGGGAATGTTGTCATGACGGACATAGGGGACTACCGTCGGGAGACTACCTGTGTACTAAGGAATTTAGGTCCTGTGTATAATTAATGTGTCCAATACACCGACTAATACCACCAGTAATTTAAGTTAACCACGGAATAGACGTAATTTAGTCGGTGTCTTGGACACATTAAGTATACACAGGACCTAATTTCCCTACTACACCGTTGGGATGGGAGACTCACACATACCTGTGACCTGTTGTACGACCCCTCCGTACGTCTCGTTTTTTTTCCCCCACTTTTTTCGGATCTCGTATGTACTCCGGTTTCTTCTGAAAGTGT
>BLSH010069213.1:17621-39918 GCA_018402905.1 Glandirana rugosa | reverse complement strand
CACTAATTTGTTTTTTTTTTTACCAAAGATAGGTAGCAGTATAAATTTTGGCCAAAATTTATGAAGAAAAATTACTAATTTGCAAAATTTTATAAAAGAAACGAAGAAAAATTCATTTTTTTACAAAATTTTTGGTCTTTTTTTAATTATAGCGCAAAAAATAAAAAACCCAGCAATGATTAAATACCACCAAAAGAAAGCTCTATTTGTGTGAAAAAAAGGACGCAAATTTCATATGGGTACAATGTTGCATGACTGAGTAATTGTCATTCAAAGTGTGAGAGCGCTGAAAGCTGAAAATTGGTCTGGTTGTTAAGGGGGTTTAAGTGCCCAGTGGTCAAGTGGTTAAAGTCTGTGTGTCACTTTAAATGAAACCGGGAATAAGTGAACATCTGTTCTGCCCACATCTGGAAAGTCTGTGTGTCACTTTAAATATAGCCGCTAATAACTGAACATCTGTTCTGCCCACATCTGCAAAGTCTGTGTGTCACTTTAAAAATAGCCGCTAATAACTGAACATCTGTTCTTCACACATCTGCAACCCTTATAAAAACACTAATATGTTGAAACGGGAAGCAGAACTTGATCATTGCTTCTTTTGGTCCCAATGGCAACATGCTATACATTGTAATAATAAATCATCTGCATGTTTTGAACATTGGGAAATTACTCAAAAATGTTAAAATATGTGGTATTTTACACCCTATTGATAATCTAAGATGTTTCCTTCTTGTGATGCCACGTGTTGGAGATGTGAATGCCAAACCCTACATCATATTTTTTGGAGTTGTAAAAATATTAAGGCTGGGTTCACACCTATGCGAATTGGATGCAGCTTAAACCGCATCCAATTCGCAGGACACTTGAAAACACATTGTTTTCAGTGTGTCTGGTTCACATATGTCCGGTGCATTCACACTAAGCATTGCACAAAAAACGTGTGCTTTTTTTGTGCAATGCGATGCGAATTCCCAGCCCGTGGTATTCAATGGGAGCGCATCTAACATGGAGATGCACTCCGCACTGAACGGGGATATTTTCCCCTGCTCGCGGCCCCTCCCCCCTCCCTCCCCCCCCCCAGCTCCTGTGCTGTGGGAACGGACAAGAACCGCCGAACGGCGGCTCCGCCCCTTCCCGGCAGCAGACAAGCTGGAATTCGCACCGGACAGGTGTGAATGCAGCCTTAGAGTTTCTGGAATTCTGTATCATCATTTATAGCGTCCTTCATGGGTGTTATAACCCCACTTACACCAGCAATGGCACTCTTAAGCTTAAATATTGACTTATAGCCAATACAACTTAGAACTATTGTTATACAAGTACTTATTGCTGCTAGACTTACAATCTTGAGTCTTCAGAAATCTAACATTACACCCAATCTATCTAAGGTTATAGACAGATTGAATACTCAGGGTAACTTTGAAATCATGCTTGCATATAAGAATTATAATCTTAATAGATTTTTAATTAATATGGCAAGTATGGATCTCTCATTCCAAAGCTTCTAAACAACTTAGAGACCTTGGCAAAATATAAAACAATATTTATTTTCATCTTTGCGTTATTTTTGATGAGGAATCTTCTACCAATTAGGATACTTTACTAAAGTATGACATTGTTTGTTAATCGAATGTATATTTCTTGATGATGGAGATACCTGTTACAGTGTGAGCCCTGTTGGGATAACAGGTATTTACATTACATTACATTATCGCACTTTACACAACTACCATGACACTTACGACTATTATTGTCTTGGGATGTTTGTTCTTACTTGCTTGTTTATGAAAACTTTCAATAAAAATGTATTGTTGAAAAAAAAAAAAAAACATTTTGGCTTTGTTTTCTGAGTCAGTGTGTGAAGATGCTGTTTGCCTGCCTTCTGAATACGGGAATAGAACCTGGGATTTTAAAGCAATAGCCCTAGCAAAGGGTGGTGTTACATGAGCAAGAAGAGGCCTTATAGGGGTAAAGGAGATCAACAACTCCCAAGTGAACTGGATTTAGGGGGACCGTTACCCAGTTCACTAGTGTGTGCGGGTAAGAAAAAGTTAAAAAAGAAACAACCACTAAAAATAGTCTATTCTTGTTTGTCTTTTCTATGTTTAACTAATACAGTATTCACCTTTCCAGGTTCCAGTGATATCCAAAGGTTTCCAGCATCCACCTAGAGTCAGCAGGTCAGTAGGAGGAGCACATTTCCCCTTCTTCACTGATCAAACACCATTTGAGCAATATGGAATTTCCTGCCTCTGGCTAGGTTTAATGTGATCAGGTAATTTTGGGGAAAAGGGTTCCCCATGTTCCCCTCAGTTTCTAATTTAGATATCACATATGCTGCATTCGAATTTACCATTTTTTTTTCCTATTTATGGCATGAAAATATTAGGATATTCATTTGATTGTTAGAATATTAATTCAATTGATCTGTGATGATTGCAATAAGTTAAACCCTAAGTCTTCATGTACACAAGCCCACATTCACAAAAAATGAAAAAAATCACGGAAACGAAAAATTTGTTTTGCAATTTTGTCGGGTTTTGTGTTTTCACGCAGTCGGCGGTTAAAACGTTCTATCCCAAAAGTAATATTTCCGTGCTCAGGAGAAGGAGGTTGAAGCTCACTTAAACATGGCAGCTCCTAAACTCTGCTAAAAACCTATGTACATTGACACATAGGCTTTTGTGGAGTTGAGTTTAGGAGCTTTGGCAAAAAAACACCTAAAGCTCCTAAACTCAAGTTTAGGAGCTATCAGTGTGGGCTAATGTACATGAAGCCTTAGACTAGAGTTTGCCATTAAACATATCTAAAACAGGATGGCTTTCAATTGCCATGGTGAGTGATCATGTTCTCCCTTAAAATCAGGAAGCTGACTGATTGCTGAGGTCCCAGCTTTAGTCAATAAAAGCAGACATCTTTTGAAGGAGAATACCACCATATTTCAATTTTGTTTTGTATTTGGCATTCATAGGTAAATATGACACCTAGGTTGCCTGCAAGCCTCAAGCATATGGTCCACCTACTGCGAATTGACATTTCTTTTGATTGTCCTTGGGGAAGCAGTTAGTGCTATTGAGTAGGATGGAAATTTGTCTGAAAGTGTTTATGTACATATGAGTTGGAGTACCTTTCAGCAGCAGGATTGTTGCCTAATGTTCAGCCTTAGTCAAATGTCTATTAGCATTTGAGAGTGGAAATCCACCCTAAACCTAACTAGCCTAACTCAATTTAAAAATGTACTCCCCAATACCTATGCTGACTCACATGTGTAAAAAAAGATGCATTCACCTGTCTTCAGCCTGCTCTGGTCTGGTTTTGTGATCTGGTGCCCCTGTGTCAGCCAGTGGTGACTGCAAGGGAGCGGAGAGTGCACTGATAACAAAGGGCCTATAGGAATCTATGGGTGATGTTACTGCTTCAGGCTTTACCAGCTATTTTCAAGTGCTCACTCCTCTTCCCTGCAGCCACCGATGGCTGACAGAGGGAATCATGTAACCGGACAGAAAAAAAAAGGTAAACATATGCATCTTTTTTACCCAGGTTAGTCAGCATAGGTGTTAGGAGAAAAGATGGGACATTTTTAAAGATAGTTTTTAACCTGCAATTCTTCTTTAAGGCAGTGCTTGCATTCTGGCTATTTATGGAAGCTACAGAAACTTAGAAGTGTCAATATAAAGACCTGTTGACTATATAATGGACTATTGATATTTTCTGTGAATATCAATCAAAAAAGTGCAGTGCTTTGTGTAACACATTAATGCAAAGTAACTTGTGAAGTTAAGTCATTTCTATGCTGGGATTGTACACTATATTTGAATATATTGGTGTTTTCTGGCTAATTTTAAGTAAAGACTTAATAACGATACACAGAAATGTCATGTGAACACACGTTTTTTAAATTTGTTGTTTATAGCAAGGATGTTTAAAAATCAGTTGTATTAAAAATAATCTCCGCTTCAGAGTCAGTCATGCTATATGAAAGATCTCAAACACTCAAGGAAACTGCTTAAAGAGATCCAGTGTCATTACTAAAATTTAGAACAGAATCAGAGAATGAAAACCTCTGTGTGGCTCTTTTCCCCGGGCAAACAGAGTATCAGTGATGTAATCTAACATTGGCAGAAGGAATACAGCTGTTGAACACATCTAGGTTTCCAAAAGCATTACGCAGTCAGATGTTACAATTCACATTCTGTCATTTGGTACAAAGATTTTCCATGGGTTATTCATTACTGTTTTCCACTCTATCAGTACAACAACATGCTGATAATCAACTTCAGTCCCTGTTGTATATCTTGTCTTTATTGTTTTAACAGAAGTCTACCTACAGTGCCTTGAAAAAGTATTCATACCCCTTGAAATTTTCCACATTTTGTCATGTTACAAACAAAAAAATAAATTATTTTATTGGGATTTTATGTGATAGACCAACACAAAGTGGAATGTAATTTTGAAGTGGAAGAAAAAAGATAAATGGTTTTCAACATTTTTTACAAATACATATCAGAAAAGTGTGGCATGCATTGTATTCAGCCCCCATTACTCTGATACCCCTAACTAAAATCTAGTGGAGCCAATTGCCTTTAGAAGTCACCTAATTAGTAGAGTCCACCTGTGTGTAATTTAATCTCAGTATAAATACAGATGTTCTGTGAAGCCCTCATGGGTTGTTAGAGAGCCTTAATCAACAAATAGCATTGTGAAGGCCAAGGAACACACCAGACAGGTCAGGGATAAAGTTGTAGAGAAGTTTAAAGCAGGGTTAGGTTATTAAAAAATATCCCAAGCTTTGAACATTGCACAGAGCACTGTTCAATCCATCATCTGAAAATGGAAAGAGTAGGGTACAACTGCAAACCTACCAAGACATGGCCATCCACCTGAACTGAAAGGCCAGTCAAGGAGAGCATTAATCAGAGAAGCAGCCAAGAGGCCTATGGTAACTCTGGAGAATCAGGTGAGAAAATCTGTCCACAGGACAACTATTAGTCATTTGGCCTTTATGGAAGAGTGGCAAAAAAGAAAGCCATTGTTGAAAGAAAGCCATAAGAAGTCCCGTTTGCAGTTTGTGAGAAGCCATGTGGGGGACACAGCAAACATATGTAAGAAGGTGCTCTGGTCAGATGAGACCAACATTGAACTTTTTGGCCTAAAAGCAAAACACTATGTGGGGTAGAAATCTAACACTGCACATCACCCTGAACACACAATCCCCACCGTGAAACATGGTGGTGACAGCATCATGTTGGGGGGATGCTTTTCTTCAGCAGGGACAGGGAAGCTGATCAGAGTTGATGGGAAAATGGATGAAGACAAATACAGGCAATCTTAGAAGAAAATCTGTTAGAGTCTGCAAAAGACTTGAGACTGAGGCAGAGGTTCACCTTTTAGCAGGACAACGACCCTAAACATACAGCCAGAGCTACAATGGAATGGTTTAAATCAAAATATATTAATGTGTTAGATTGGCCCAGTCAAAGTCCAGACCTATATCCAATTGAGAATCTGTGGGAAGACTTGAAAATTGCTGTTCACAGAATCTCTCCATCCAATCTGACAGAGCAGGATCTATTTTGCAAAGAAGAATGGGAAAAAATGTCACTCTCTAGATGTGCTTAGCTGGTTGAGACATCCCCAAAAAGACTTGCAGCTGTAGTTGCAGCGAAAGGTGGATCTACAAAGTATTGACTCAAGGGGCTGAATACAAATTATTGCCACACTTTTCACATATTTATTTGTAAAAAATGTTGAAAACCATTTATCATTTTCCTTCCACTTTACAATCATGTGCCACTTTATGTTGGTCTATCACATATAATTCCAATACAATACATTTACCTTTTTGGTTGTAACATAACAAAATGTGGCACTGTATTTGCCTTTTGACCAGTTTTTATTTTAAATAACTATATTTTACTCATATATTAAAAGTTTAGTAGTCCAGTAGCATATATTGTGAATGATGTTAAAAACACTATAGAAATAGTGTCACTATGATTTTTAATTCTCTGTGGAATCCCTCAGTAGACTTACTTCATGGAGCACTTGGTTCTGTTCTTTGGCTTGGTTTCCAAAATAGTTAGGTCAACAGCTTTCCTGCTCCTGCTCCCCAATACTGTTTGGGGTTGGCTAGGTTGCTAGCAAGCTAGGGGGCTGCTTGGGGGTGCAGTTGGACAGTGCACACTTATGCTGGCCATACACTATGCGAAAAATCGGCCGAAAATCGGTCATTTGGACAGTTCATTCGTTTTTCGGCCAGTTAATGGGTACAAAACATTAATCGGTTGTGAGTTTTTTGAGCCAGCAAGAATAAAACTTTAATGCAAATAAAGTTGCATAGCAGATATTGGCAAGAATGGGCGGAACTCCGATGGAAGTATCATCGACCAAACTGAGTTCTACAAGCGGCTCAAGGAAGGGACACTCAACCTACCATCCCGTGATGAAAGTGTTGAATGTATGAACTCTGTATGAGTTGCAGATGATGCATTGGTGCTCAGTGAACATATAATGAAACCATTGCCCATGCAAAATCTCACAAAAGACCAGAGGATCTTTAATTACACGTTGTCATGCAGGCTTGCTGAAAATGCATTTGGTATCCTTGCCAATCGTATTCACATCTTCATTGCTACAATTAATTTAGCTTTGTACACAATAGACCCCCTTGTACTATGCTGTTGTATCCTTCAAAACTATCTGCAAAGAATTTCCCAGGGATACATGACATCTTTGCCCTTTGAAAGAGAGCCAGATATTCCAACAGAAATGCCAGGGAGTAGTATGCGTGGAGACACTCATGATCATATCGTGGTAAACCACTCCCCTAAACAGTGGACATCCCAGGCTTCCCTCACAAAATGCCCAGCAATGCCGATTGGATTACATGGAGTATTGTATTGGAAGGGGGTCAGTTCCCTGGCAGGATGACAATTGAAATCACCACTTGGCCACTTTTCAAACATAAAATATGCAACTTATGTCACCAGGAAGTATGCATTATATTGTTAAAAAAACATTGTCATGTGTTATTGCATTATTGTGTTTATGAAATTGTTATTACTATTATTACTATGTTATGTAAATTTATTTGAATATTTTCTCCTTCATGGTACTGTATTCAAATATTATACATATTAACAAACAATGGTGTCATTGGTTGATTAAGAGGAGATTGGGTGCCTGCACAGCGTCCTTGTTTTCCCCTCCCCCTGTTGCTCTCTGTCAGCACTGAGGTCATGTTAGCTGAATGATAGAGAGGAATGAGAGGTATATTGCTTTCACGTCCTTTACGTAAGTCCTCGTTTATTGGTTAAAGTGTCACTTAACCCAGGACCCTGCATGCACTACATCAGGTCTCACACAGAATATGGAAATGCAATTGTTTTTCTAAATATAAATAGTTAAATACATTTTCCCATCACTATTATTCTATTACTAGTACTATTATACCCTAGTACTTACGTTATATTGATCAACAAAACATTGTTATGTGTTGTTGCATTATTGTCATTACGTAATGGTTTGTACTAATGTTATGTAAAATTATATGAATATTCTCACCTTTATGGTACTTAATTCATAAATTATAAGTTTGAGCCTTTAAAAAAGTACTACATGCACCATTATGTAACACATAAATACTAAAATAATATATAATTTTGTTATAATTATTCACATTGGTCAAGAAATACACCAAATTTTACAAACAATTTGCTCTTTATTACAAAGCAGCCAATAATATTTAAAATGCAAATTTTGCAGTAAACAGTCAAGGAAATACAAGTTCCTAACGTCAACAGCAGCAAGATCTAAACTCTCCAACATTTCTGCTGTTCTATTTTAAAAAATAGTGATAGAGAGTGCAAAATAAAGACAATGGCAGTCAGACTTTAATCATGATTGCTGTATTTTCCGCATTTCTGGCATTCTTTTGTGTTCATGTTGGGTTCACACTTGGGTTTCACACTTGAACTCGCAGTGGCTCCCAGCAGGAGTCTGTTTCATTCTGCCATCTGTGAACTGTGATCTGTGAACCGAACTGGGGGTGTCATCAACATTGTATTGACACCCGCAGCAGTTCACGTAAGGCAGTGTGAACAGCCTGCAGAAGAGGTTTGATGTGGAAACCATCCCTGTAATCGTGTTGGTTCTCGCATCATATCAGTGTGAACATAGGCTGAAGGCCTCAAATTTTGGACTGAATTCCAACCTCAAATGGAACAAAAGATGCAATTCGCATCTGGGCTGTTGTGGACATATGTGAACCGGCTCCATTCATGCGAATTTCATGCATGGCAGCCATGCTTTTTCAGAGATCGTGATTGCTATATTTTTTATATTAATGCCATTCTTTTTTTTTTTCTTACGGGGAAGAAAACAGAGTCCTCTTCTACGAAAAGGTAGAGGAAAGTTTACCCTGTAAATTTTAAAACATTGTGGGAACCCAAGCCAATGGCAACAGTCAACATATATTTAAAAACACAGTAATAAAAATACATTTTGTATAAAACAAATTTAAATATTAATATCAAGTGCTTTAGCCTTAATAATTACATGATTGCACTTTAGCTATCACGTCAATGAGGTACTGCATCTGGGGCAGTATGGCTGATGCAGCATCTTTAATCCTTTGAACCTCTGTACAACAATGCAGCAGGTCTCAGGACATCATGCCCAATGTTGTAGAATTCAAAAGTGTCATCAAGGATAAAGCAGTGAAAAGTGTGTACATATCCATGCATGGTACTCACGGGCAGAAGAGACAACATCCACTAGGCTTTGCTGTTCCACTGCTGTATCGCACCCGATATTCAAATTATCTTCTACAAGATCAAGTATGCCTGGGTCACAAAGATCACTATTGCTGTCCTGTCTGTAATCCTGTAGACTGAGTATATTTTATGGGGATCTTTACCATCCTCACTGCCCCCTCCCTCCCCCCACCTTTCCCGAGCAACCTATGCGCTGCGAGAATGGACAGGAGCTGCTGTACGGCGGCTCCGCCCCTTCTCAGCAGCAGACAGGCTGGAATTCGCACCGCAATGGTGTGAATCCAGCCTTACCCACGCTACCTGCTGGGTCCCTGAACCTGACTCTGCTGAAACTTTCCCACTTGATCACAGCTAGGGAAATGGGCTCCTCTGGTTCCAATACACTGACCTCTGATAACAAGTCTTGTTTGGGATAAAGGTTATACAGATGTCAAAAAGATATAATATTTGTTTAATTAATGGTAACATCATAAAACAAGCTAGTTTTATGCACATACAAGCTTTATTTCTTATGCAGGTATATAATTTTCATATATCCTCAGCAGTTTTTCTAACAACAGCATTACACTTTACATAAACAGATTAAATATTGTTCTGCCATTCAACAGCTCCACATGCCAAAAAGTAGCCCATGTAGTCTAGACGATTTTAGCATGCAAGTGCAAGTTGAGTGGGAAGCCGTGGTTGTGCACGAGCTATATTCATGAGTCCCTCCGTGTCATTTCTCCACTCCCCAGGTGTGACATTTCCTGCAATAGTATCTTCCCTGTCAAGATGAGACCGTGGTATGTAGGAGGCACTGGAAGGGTGCAAATAGTTATGTAATACACAACAACAATGTACAACCGTATCAATTTTGTGAATGCTGAGGTTAATTGCCATGTGAAAAATTCTAAATCGATTAGACATGATCCTGATACCCGAGATAATCTGTAATTGTAGATTGTTTGCTCCCTTGAGAGGTTCTTCAGGGAAAAAGGTTTCAAAATATGCTCCCCCAGAGAAAATGCATCATCTGCAACAAATACAAAGCTCAAACCTTCTTGTCTCCTATTTTGTGGGTAGATGTAATGTTTTATTTTTCAAACGGTTGTAGAATTCAGTTTTTCCGATGACTCCTCCATCAGAATTTCTTCCATTTTTGCCAATGTCAATGAATAGGAATTCATATTTGGCATTGACTAGAGCCATTAGAATTATACTAAAGAACCCCTTGTAATTGTAGTAATAAGACCCCGAATTTGCAGGGGGCAGGATCCTTACATGCTTGCCATCTATGGATCCTTCGCAGTTTGGAAAATTCCAGTGATCCTGGAATTGCTTGGCTTAAGTTTTCCATTCTCTGGATGATTATGGGAACTGTAAAAGTACAAAAAAAGTTTGGTAAATACAGGTTCTAGTTTAATCTTTTAATTTGCTTTATTACACAGGATATCACACAGGAAATTACACAGGATATTACCCAGGGTATGACAAATGCGACTTCACCAACCATTGTTACTACATCAGCAACAACACCAAGCCAAAGAAAAAAGAGGTCATACCAAGACTCAACTACCAACTTCTTTTTACAAGCATCTGCTTAATCAAAAGAGAGATGAGCGTGCGCATGCGCGTGGGCTCCGTAATGGCCGCATAGCCAAGAGCTCCACACCGCCCGGCTCACCGTCACCCACACCGCCTGCAGCAGAGCACCCTGACCGGCCGATTTCCCCCAACAGCCTTCGGAGCACCTCGGGAGCCCTGCTGGATGCCAGGTCCCCCTGCCAGAAGGAGCCTTGGACCGCAATTCGAGGACCGGGCCAAAGCAGGGTGTACCAAGATGGCCGCTGCATCAGGCACACACGCGGCCAGCGCTGACGGGGAAAGAGAACACAGGCAAGTCCTCTCCCCAGCAAACCTGCCCTATTCTCCCACTACTCCTGGGACCTCTCAGCACATGATGGTCCCATCACCAGCCTCGACAGAGTCCCTGATCGCCCGCACACTTGAGGAGTGCTCCTTCTCCCCAGACGGGCCTATACCGGCCTACCACCCCACAGACAGCTTATGCAATACCCCCGGCCAGGATCCATTCCCTAAATTGGGGGACACCCAGATAGCAAATATGTTTAACCGCTTTGCGGAGCTACTGGAGAAAGGTCTCTCAGCCATTGCAGCTAAAATCACCAGCGACATTCACACTGACTTTCAGGCCCTGGGCTCCAGGATTGAGGCCATAGAACAGAAAGTAGATGCTACGGTCGCCAGATCAAACCAGAACACCGACACCATCCAGGTACTCCAAAATCAACTAGACACAGCCCTTTCTAGAATAGATGACCTGGAAAATCGCTCAAGACAGTACAACTTCAGAATAAGGGGCCTCCCAGAGTCCATAACGGACACACCAGGAGCAGTCTGAGACCTACTCCAAAATATCATTCCAGGGATTCCGCAACACCGCCTGGAATTGGATCGAGCACATAGATCTCTGGGCCCCCCTAGGAAGGACGGATCCTTAAGGGACATCATCGTCAAACCTCACTTCTACGCCATCAAGGAGGAAGTCCTGAAGCTCTCCCGCAACAACCCCCAGCTGTCCTGCCAAGGACACCAAATCCAAATTTTTGCGGACATTTCACCTTCTACGATCCAAGGTCGGAGAGTCCTCAAACCCCTTCTCCTGGCCCTGGCACAAAAGAACATTAAATACTGGTGGGCCTTCCCCTTCGCAGCCAAATTCTCCTGGACGGGCAAGACCCTCTCATTTTCTGCCTTTCCTGAAGGTGAAAAATTACTTCTTGACCTCAAAATAATCTCCCAGGAAGCTGATATGGATTGCTCTGTCCAGACGGCGAGCTCCTCCAAAAGGCTGCAACCTTCCAGTCCTGTGACCCCTCTCTGGTCCCAAGCCAAATCCAAAAGGGCAAAGGACATCAGACCCCCCTAAGAGCTCCAATAGGGCCAAGAGCCCTCAGCCCATTCACCTTGTTTTTCCTTCACTGAGGTGATCCTACCTTCGGTGCAGATGAAGAGTCATTGATTCCCGTGGAATTTTGTTGTCTTCACATTCTCTTTTTCGTTTATTGTTAAATGTCCACCCTTTGAGTCCTGGGGTCACCCCTTTATTGCTCCCATTTCAGCGGGTCCACCTGAGATGCCTTTCTGGACACTCCCCAGGGAGGTCAGTTCTATTCCCTCCAGAAGACCTTTCACCTACGTCGACCTACTGCCCCTGGAGCCAGTTTTACCCTTCACATGGGGCCCAAGAACTCAGCCACTTGGATGCAAGAACACTTGCCGGATTCCTTCCGAATCTCCCATTCTCTGGACCACACCTCTGAATGAGGGTCCTGGTACTCCGCTCTCGTGGACTCACTAACATTGGCCCCCCATAGTTCTTAGGGGGCATTTCGGGTGGTTGGAGAAAATCTGATGCTCACTGCTTGGGCTCTGGACTGGCCCCCTGCCGGACGTAGGCAGGTGGCTAGCCCAGATATACCCTAAAGATAACAATGTTATTTTTATTCGGTTGATATGTTTTGTTTACTGTTGATATTGTGGTTGTGGGACAGCGGGATCCGGGGCTGGTCCCCCGCACACTCACCTACCCCCCGGGCCTGGTTTTCCCGAGCTCGTGGGATAGAATATCTGCCCCCTGTTTAGGGGCCAGAGCCATTCTTGGTTAGGAGCCTGACTGGGTCCTTCCCAGTCACGCCCCTAAGGTCTCCATGGACACCACGTCTCGTTTTGACTTTCTCCTCTCTCCTTCCTCTTCTCTAACCCCTCTCTCTTTTCCAGCCACCCACCAGTGGAGCAATTTCCCATCGCCATCGGACCAGGGTCATCCACTCTCTCGACGCCATAAGATAATCATTGCAATTGAACTTCGCCGGGTGAGTGTAGATTTTGGTGCATATGCCTCCTCTCTGTCTCCCCATGGCGAATAAGGCCCACACCATACCCCAGCTAAGAATTGCCACGCATAATGTCCAAGGTCTTAACTCGGCAATTAAGAGAAGGAAAGTGCTTGACCATTATAGATCCCTCAAGTTAGACATTAGACGAGCGTCCTTTTCTCTAAACACTGCAACTTCTCGTGGATTTCAGACCACAAAGACCCAGAGGGAAGATATATTCTGGTTAAATGCACTATAGAGGAGCACCTGTACTCCCTAATAGCCTACTACACCCCTAATAAAGGGCAAGGGACTTTCTTCCAAGAGTTACTGAAAGCAGTGAGCCTCCTGTTAGAGGGTACAGTAATATTTGGGGGGACTCCAATACGGTGTTTGACCAAAGTCTTGACAAATGGAGAACCAGACTGACCCAACTAACTCGCCCCACAAAAGCCAGTCTTAAAATTGCGAAACTTATGTACAGCCATGGACTGGTGGATATTTGGAGGGAATTAAACCCTACAAAACGAGACTTCACCCATTTCTCATGCCCCCAGCAGTCCTATGTCCGCATTGACCACCTCCTAGTTTCTCCCAACACCATCCCCACCTCTATATCAGCGCAGATAATAGATACAGTCTGGTCAGACCACGCTATAGTTTCCTTGTCCTTACGCAAACCGAGGCCAGGCACACGCAGCTTCCATTGGCGACTCAATGAATCCATCCTAAACGACCCTGTTAGTCTCTCTGAAATTAAAGCTGCCCTGGAAGAATACTTTACCCTCAATAGTAGCGAGGATATATCCCCAAAAACTCTTTGGGCCGCACACAAGGCGACTATACGAGGGAAGTTCATCCAAATTGCCTCTTAATTCAAAAAAGAAAGACGGGTGGATATAGAGAGACTTGAAAATAACTTCAGGACCCTCAAGTCAAACCACAAACAAAACCCACAAAGCGTCCCCATAGCCATTCTCGATTCGGCCAGGCTTGCACTAAACCTAGCATTAACAGCACAGGCCGAGAAACATCTCAGATGGACAGGGGCGAAATTCTATTACCAGAAAGACAAGATAGGCACAATGTTGGCTTCAAAACTTTCCCCCAGACTAAGGACACATGCCCTTCCTAGAATCAGAGTAGCGGGTCAACCCCCCACGGCAGACCCTGACAAAATGCTCAATTATATAGTCCGACGACCATGGATAAATCGGCTGCAATCACTAAATTCCTCTCCGAATCCCCAGCCCTAAGGCTTTCCCCAGAACACGTCGCGGTCATGGAAGAACCTCTCACGATGGATGAAGTTCTTGAGGTCATTAAAGGTCTCAAGATCGGTTTGGCCCCTGGTCCTGACGGTCTATCTGTTCCATACTACAAGGTGTTCTCGGAAGTGTTAGCCCCACACATGGTCAAATTTTTCAATTCCAAAACCCTAGGAACCCCCCCAGATCCTCAGATGAATGCGGCCTATATATCGGTGATCCCCAAAGCAGGGAAAAACCCAGAGGAGGTGGAAAATTACGGGCCCATCTCTTTAATTAACAACGACCTCAAAATCCTTACCAAGATATTAGCTAACCGTTTAGCCTCATTTATAAATCAATACATTCACAAAGATCAGGTGGGCTTCATCCCATGGCGTCAGGGCCCAGACCAAATCAGAAGGGCTATAGATATCATCTCCATTCTTCAATCCAACTGGTATGGAGGGCCACCCCAAAAGGGAATGTTACTCTCACTAGACCTCAAGAAGGCCTTTGATTCTGTCTCCTGGCCTTACATTACACACCTGCTGGAGGCATGGGGATTTGGGAGGAGGTTCAGGAACATTATCTAGGCATTATACGCTAATCCGTCGGCTTTGATTAGGCTGCACGGCCATCATTCCCCCCGATTAAAATTGCAAGGGGGCACTAGACAGGGGTGCCCTCTGTCTCCCCTCATATTTGCAATAGCTATTGAAACCCTCACTAACACTATCTGGGAAGATCCCAACATCCAGGGAGTTTCTTGTGGCCCCAACATTCACAAATGCGGCCTCTTTGCAGATGACGTTCTACAGTTCATCACCTCCCCGCTCACCTCCCTTCCAAAACTATTAGCCAAATTCGTGGAAATTTCAGGACTATAGGTGATTTTCTCGAAATCCATGGCCCTCAATGTCTCCCTACCAGAGGCATTGGCTGACCACCTGAAATCATCGTTCGAGTTCACATGGTCGAAATCCTCCATCCAATATTTAGGAATTTCCTTGACAGCTAAAATAGAACATTTATATGATGCTAACTTCCCCCCCCCATGTACAGCAAGCTAGAAAAGGACTTACAGGGCTGGTCTAAAGGGGAACTTTCGTGGACGGATAGAATCAACGCTATCAAAATGACCCTCCTCCCCCAAATCCTTTACCTTTTCCGATCTTTACCGATACGCATTAATAAAGAACACCTTAAGACATTCCAAGGAAAGATAACCAAATTTGTTTGGGGAAAGAAGAGTTTCAGATTATCCTATAAAACCCTGTGCCAAATGAAACCAGAGGGAGGCTTGGGTCTCCCGAACCTCCACTGGTACTATCAGGCAGCCAGACTGGCCCAGCTCTCGGCGGTGTACGCCACTTCAGAGAGGCCAGGCTGGATTGAAATAGAAAGACAGGCAACTCTGGCATATACCCTAGACTTTCTACTCTGTGTACCCCAGTGACGATGCCCCTCCATCCTCTCCCCAGTATTCTCCCAAGAACTAGCTACCTGGGATATCACTCGAAAAGCCCAATTCCTCATCTCCGAAACCCACCCTCTCGAGCCCCTTTTCCACAACCCGGACTTTCCTCCGGGACTAAACCATAAGGGCGTTCAAATGGTGGACGGACAAGGGACTGTACCGCATCGGACATTTCTTTACCCCTAGAGGCCCGTTAACGTTGGGCCACTGTGTAAATACTCTGGATCTCCCAGCTGCTGAGAGGTTCAGGTTTCATCAGATCAGGCACTTCCTTCTCTCACATTGGACTGCCAAACCAAGCCCCCCCACAATAACCCTCTATGAACAATGGTGCAGCCAACCTGGGGCCCAGAGAGGAGGCATCTCCATCATCTATCACTCACTAGCAAGACCAACTGACAAACTCCCTTACATGAAAGCTTGGGAAAATGACTTACGATTCCATTGGGATTTGAACAGGTGGCATTCAGTCTGCCAGAGAAACTATAAGGGGATTGTCAATGCCTCCTTAATTGAAGCGAACCTTAAAGTGTCTACCAGGTGGTACATGACACCGCTCAGACTCTCCAACTACTTTCCTACGGCTGACCCACAATGCTTTAGGGGTTGTCACCTGCGGGGCTCTATGGCACACATCTGGTGAGAATGTCCGAGAATTAGGAAATTTTGGTTTAAAATTTTTAGCTTACTCCATAAAGTGACAGGCAACCCCATACCCAGATCCCCAACCATCGCCCTGCTTAACACGGACATCCCCAACTCTTCTAAAACTTCCCGCAAACAAATTAATTTTATCCTCCTGGGCGCCAAGATGACAATCGCCAAAGCCTGGAAAAAAACAAAAGTCTCATTTCGCGCAGCCACACGCAAGATCTCCTGGATCATGACGCAAGAAAAATTAGTTAGTCGCATCCTCAATTCCACTACCAAATTTGAAGCAACCTGGGAACCCTGGGCCACTCACATGGGAATCTCCCTAATCCTGGGAGTTGGCAAGTAACAACTCTCTCCTTGCTCCTCTGGTGCTTGGCTTTCCTCTTCTCCCCTACACTTTTTCCCTTTCTTTCTCTACTTTCTTCTTTCTTTACTCTCGCAAGTACAAGGTTTAGTTTTTTCTATGTACACCCCAGGCCAGGTGATGGTTTACCTAGCCTCAACACACATCTCTCACGGGGATGATGGTCACTCGTTAGCCCCAAGGTTTGTTGCAGGGGATTTCCCCCCAGTATGCTCGAGACTCGGTCCTCCTCCCTTCTAACATACCTAGGGAGATCTCTGTGGAGGTTGACTTCACTCGACACAGTTTGTGCCCATTAGGGGTGTCAACGGATGCTCTTTAGCAGAAGCTCCCTCATCCTTCCCCTTCGCTAGCAACTGGGAAACGAAATCTCTGAGGTCAAAATAGTTTTACCTTGGATAGACACCACCCGGTGCTGTATCCCATTATACCTTATTGTACTTGACAATCAACTCTACTGTTATATTGTCTTTCCTGTAACTTTGTATGCTTTATTATCTCAATAAAAACTCATTGAAAGCAAGAGAGAGATGAATGCAATGATTTGGGTGGCCTAACCGCTAAGAACATTTGTAGGATGTCTGAAGACCTGAAACAACTTCTTGAGCCATTATTACTTCAGCTACTTAATAAAGGAGTGGAATTAACCAAGAATACACATTTTGCTGAGTACAAAACCTCATATGGCATATATGGCATTATATACATCCTTGTAATATGTTTGGGTATTGACGTTTATGCTTTCATTCACACAAAATATGCCACGTTTTATCTTTGAATTTTTTTTTAACTTTGTGAGGTTTAAAATAATTTGTTTATTGAGATTGGTCATGTTGACAACTGACATACTGTTCTGTTTTAAATTGTTTTAAATTGACATCTTATTTTTAAGTTTGAATGTATGTGCACATTTGAACTATTGCATATCGTGGTGATAAGTGTCACTATCTTTCAATATACTGTTGTCAGGCTGTGGTGGGGCCTAAACCACATTTGTTCTGTCAGTTTTATTTCCAATAAACAAATATATACATACATTTTACCTTCAAATATTCATTTTTCAAGACGTTTATGATGGCTTCACAGGTTTCAGGAATTATGCGCCCCAATGACTGTGCAGAGATTCCTGTGCTGAACTTTAGGTCATCCAAACTCCTCCATGCCTCTTATTAGCTTGGTTGCCCTTCTCTGCACTTTCTCCAGTTCCCCGATATTCTTCTTGGAGTCCATACCTCTCTTAATACAAGAAAGGATTTAGCTTGCTTTGGAAACCGCAGCTTGGCATTGCATGCCATTATTAAGCTTATGATCTACCAGAACCCCCAGATCCTTCTATGGATTCCCCCAGTTATATCCCCCCTAGTATGTATGGTGCATGCATATTCTTTCTTTGAAACTTTTTATTGTAGTATTAGTATAGACAAGGATTTATCACAATTAACAGAGACAAAAATCACATCAAGTTCGAGAAGTATCATGACAATAATATTCAGGGAGAAATTTTAACAAACTGTTAATAAACTGGACCTGGAGTAGACTGAAAGAACTAAGTATGGGAAGCTGGGTTGGCATAGGAGGAGGCTACCCAAGGGCACCCCTAATGGGAGCATACTGTGCCCTGAGGAGCCCCCCCCACCAACTATACACAGGAAATTATACGTTCCAGCTTTACTTAGAGAAGAGTCACTATAAAGCATAACCGAACTTCCGGTTCCAGCACTCCAAGGCTTAGCTGCACGGTCGCTCGGCTCCTGCAGTAAGCCTCTGAATCCCAGCCTATGAAGCCATCTCACCCGCCCTGAACGACACGAGCACATACCAGAGGAGTCCCAGAGCGCAAATGGAGCGGTACCTCGACAAGTGTACGTCCCGATTGGGGGCGTGGCCTGGCAGTGATCCGACATGGCAGCTTAATCTCTCTGCTCCGCTGCCTTAAGGGACAGAGCGGCTCTCTGCAACGACTGACAGCTGAGACTCTACCCTCCACAGCTACACAAAACCCTCGGGCACCTCCGGAGTCAGACATGAAAGAGAAATCCTCCGCTCCGCGCCGCCTGACAGACTTCTTCGCTTCGCCCGCCGCAGCACGGCACTCTCAAAATGGCGCCGACGGAGACACAGATTCCCTCACGATCGTGCTCCCTGTCCTAGGCAGCGAAGAGGACGGAGCGGGAATGGACACAGGGAGTAACCCTGGGGACCCCTCACCCCTGCAAAGCGCGGATAGAGGTAAAAGACCTACCCCATCCCCTTCTCACTCCCCGGACAAGGCTCCATCCCTTAAAAAGCAGCTGTGTGCCTCTATGGCACAGATGCAGCACGAAGCTGACCAGCAGGCCTCACTAGCAGCACTCCCAGCCTCTGACCAACCTGCATCAGAGCACACCCTGAAGCTCATGCTAATGAGCCTACATAAAGACATCCAGAAAGAGCTCCGCACATCTTTATCCCAACTCTCAGACAGAGTGGACGACATCGAGGAACGAACGGTTCTGATCGAACGACAAACCTCAGCCACCACCAAAGCCCATAATGAGATGGTGACCACCATTGAAAAGCAAGCTCAGGAAATTCAGCGCATGCAATTAAAGATGGCTGACCTCGAGGACCGGTCCCACCGGAACAATATCAAGTTCAGGGGCGTTCTGGAGAATGTCAAACCGACCGACCTTACCACCTATCTCCAACACTTATTTTTGAAACTCCTACCACATCTCACTACCCAAGATCTCACCATTGATAGAGCACACCGAATCCCCAAGCCGCCGCACCTCCCCCAGGAAGTCCCTCGGGACATTCTAGCAAGGGTACACTTTTACCACATCAAGGATCAAATCCTCAGGGCAGCCAGATCAGCTCCAAACCTACCACAGCCGTACACAGGAATAACGCTGTACGCAGACATCTCGGCGGCTACCGCCCAACGCAGGAAAGAATTTAGCTCAATCACCAACGTCCTCCGAGAGCACAATATCCAATATAAATGGGGCTACCCAGTCAAGCTAACCGTTACCTACCAGCACCAGGCTGTCACTTTCACATCCCCTAAAGAGGGCACAAAAAGTCTCCTTAACTGGGGCCTCATCAATGCTCCACCACCAACCCCTCCCTCTACTCAACCGAGCCACGAAGAAATCCAACAGATAAGTCTTGCCGACTAATACTACACTGTTAAAGTTTCTCCTACCAACGTTCACTTGTACAGGTGCCTTACTCAAAGTCTCTGACTGTTAACATTAGTTAATCCCTATGGCGGATTATTGCAGTCTCACTTGTTCCCGCTTTCTATAACCTCACAATACCACCCCCGTTTGGTATAGGGTGCTACACACACCTACATCTGTTACTATTACATTATTATTATAACTGTATGATTTGAAATCTGTTAATCTTATTGCTGTTTCCCCCTAGATTACCTTTGCTGTTACTGATTGCTCTACTGTGGAACGACCCACCTGAAGTTCCTACTCCACAGCGCCCTCAGAAACACTACGGCTGGTGAGTGTGAGAAGGTGTAATCTAATTCATTGTCTCACAGTTTGCCCCACCTCCCTCACCAATTACACTGAACCTTCCAACGCAGTAATGGCCTGCACTATCACATCTATTAATGCGAATGGCCTTAACTCGCCATTCAAACGTAACATGCTCTGGTGGGAGGCCCTCTCGCTAAACTCGGACATTCTTTGTGTGCAAGAGACGCACTTCCAATACAATAGACCACCCAAGTGCACACACAAAGCTTTCACCCACTATTTCTTTGCTAACGGCCCAAAAAAGAAAGCAGGAGTTATGATTGCCATCCGTAACACCATTATATTCCAACTTGAACAAATAGAAACTGACCCTAACGGCCACTACCTGATCCTTACGGCACTGGTGAATGGTAAACCTGTGACTATTGTAAACCTCTACGCTCCAATTACTGGACAATAGAGATTCTTTAACACCATAGCACAAATACTGCAACCCCTCAGACGTCCCCACACACTTGTCTGTGGAGACTTTAACAATATTGTAGACCCCGCCTTAGACACCACAAATACGACCAGGAAATCCCTATCCACTCTGTCATCTTTCCTGACAAATGAAAATCTCTATGACTCATGGAGATGCTCACATGATGAAGAGCGAGATTATACCTTCTACTCTCATGCCCAAAACTCATACATTCAGTTGACAACCCACAGACTCTGTGGAATGCATTTAAAGTTTGCCTAAGGGGCTCACTGATTAGGTTGGGAGCTCATGAGAAGCGCGCACGTCAAGCCGAGATCAACTCCCTCCTCTCCCAGATCAAAACACTGGAACAACAAAATAAACGCTCCCCCTCACCCCAAACAGCCGCGGAACTAAAAACAGTCCGCACACGATTGGGTACCACACTACGACATAAATTTGACTTTCTCATAAAAAAATTAAAGCTGACCTGGTACTCCCAGTCTAATAAACCCGGCTCCCTACTTGCTAAACAATACAAACGCCAAGTGGCAAAATCCAAAATTCCGTACATACTAAATGACGAGGGAAAAAAACTCTGAAACCCTAAAGACATCGCCAATCAGCTAGCAAAATTTTACTCTAAATTATATAATCTCAACTCCACAGACCCCAAAACGACACCCGACCCACAAGAAACCCACTCATTCCTTAGCAAACTTCAGTTACCAACCCTTACACATGAGCAACTTGACTCCCTCTCTCCCCTTTACCACAAAAGAAGTAGATCAGGCCATCGCCTCTCTTCTGCTTCACAAATCACCCGGACCAGATGGATACTGCAATGAATGTTACAAAACATACGCCCCTCTCCTCTCTCCTCAACTTTGCTCCACATACAATCACATAGCGCAAACTGGTTCCAACCCCGCGGAAACATTAGAAGCCCTCATCACCGCCATTCCTAAACCTGGGAAACCGTTCGAATTAGCAGCTAATTATCGCCCAATCTCATTACTTAATACTGATATCAAACTTTACGCTAAAATACTAGCAAACAGGCTAAACCCCATTATCCCGGACCTAGTTCACAGGGATCAAGTTGGCTTTGTAGCTGGGCGACAAACCTCCCATGGAACCAGACTCTTTATTGACCTCATCCAGTGGTCGGAACACTACAGAATGCCTTCTCTGCTGCTATTACTTGACGCAGAGAGGGCGTTCGATCGAGTCCACCTGCAGTACCTCTCCCAGGTCCTCTCCAGATTTGGCTTTGAGGGAAAGATCCCCCAAGCAATTATGAGCCTCTGCACAACCCCCACTGCCAGAATCTGGGAGAACGGAGCGATTTCAGATCCCCTACCAATCACAAATGGCACCAGGTAGGGCTGTCCCTTGTCACCCCTAATTTTTGCCCTTGTAATGGAACCCCTGGCCCAAGCCATTCGCGAGTCCCCTCAAATAAAAGGCATAACCACCGGGCCCACCACTCACAAAATAGGAGTCGCTCCCCCCACTATTGCAATTATTGGACAAATTCAGCCGGATTTCCTTATACAAAATTAATTGCACCAAATAATTTATGTTAGGCATATCCATCCCTCAGTCTACTAGACAACAGATCTCGGTGAGTGCCCCCTTCACATGGGCCCCTAACGCAGCTCTTACATACCTAGGAATTCAGTTAACAGTGCCTTCGTCCAAACTGCTCCAAACCAACCTACAGCACCTGCTTACCAAAATTAAACAAATAACGCAAGACTTACAAAAGACTGCAACCTCATGGGCAGGACGGATGGCTCTTGTAAAGATGTTCATTTTACCTCATATTCTTTATATGTTCAGAGCACTGCCAATACCCATCCTCACTTCAGACCTCAAAAAACTCCAAGCTCTCATGAATCAGTGTATATGGAAAAACAACCGACCGCGGGTACATCAAAAACTCCTTTGTACAC
>BLSH010069213.1:7313-17611 GCA_018402905.1 Glandirana rugosa | reverse complement strand
CATTATCCCGGACCTAGTTCACAGGGATCAAGTTGGCTTTGTAGCTGGGCGACAAACCTCCCATGGAACCAGACTCTTTATTGACCTCATCCAGTGGTCGGAACACTACAGAATGCCTTCTCTGCTGCTATTACTTGACGCAGAGAGGGCGTTCGATCGAGTCCACCTGCAGTACCTCTCCCAGGTCCTCTCCAGATTTGGCTTTGAGGGAAAGATCCCCCAAGCAATTATGAGCCTCTGCACAACCCCCACTGCCAGAATCTGGGAGAACGGAGCGATTTCAGATCCCCTACCAATCACAAATGGCACCAGGTAGGGCTGTCCCTTGTCACCCCTAATTTTTGCCCTTGTAATGGAACCCCTGGCCCAAGCCATTCGCGAGTCCCCTCAAATAAAAGGCATAACCACCGGGCCCACCACTCACAAAATAGGAGTCGCTCCCCCCACTATTGCAATTATTGGACAAATTCAGCCGGATTTCCTTATACAAAATTAATTGCACCAAATAATTTATGTTAGGCATATCCATCCCTCAGTCTACTAGACAACAGATCTCGGTGAGTGCCCCCTTCACATGGGCCCCTAACGCAGCTCTTACATACCTAGGAATTCAGTTAACAGTGCCTTCGTCCAAACTGCTCCAAACCAACCTACAGCACCTGCTTACCAAAATTAAACAAATAACGCAAGACTTACAAAAGACTGCAACCTCATGGGCAGGACGGATGGCTCTTGTAAAGATGTTCATTTTACCTCATATTCTTTATATGTTCAGAGCACTGCCAATACCCATCCTCACTTCAGACCTCAAAAAACTCCAAGCTCTCATGAATCAGTGTATATGGAAAAACAACCGACCGCGGGTACATCAAAAACTCCTTTGTACACCAACCAAATAAGCTGGCATGGGTGTCCCAAATATCACCCTTTACTACAAGGCCTCTCTCCTAGAACAAGCAAAAACGTGGTGGAACTCGACACTCCCACCTGCATGGCATCAAATTGAATGAGCCTCCATGAGATCTCCCTCAAAGCATCTCCTCTGTGCCAATTTGCTGCAACCTCACCCTCACAAATCCTTCCTAGACCCAGTTACAGCAACCCTAAAAGTGTGGAATGCAATCTCACAAACAACTACAGGACTGGACCCGTCAATCCTCTCTCAAATACCATTACCCACACTAGAACTTATCATTCCAAACATCTCCTTTGCCGCCTGGGTACAGGCAGGAATCACCAATCTGGGCCTACTCTTCACTGGGAACACCTTAAAAACCTACCAGTCATTAAGCAAACAATTCCATCTAAACCCTAGACACTTCTGCATATACCTACAGGCAAGATCTGCACTACAAAAACTAAAACTCTCAAGTGAACCTCTTCTGACCAACTTAACTATGTACTACAACAACACCCAAATCTCCAAGAAAGGTATTTCTGGCATCTACAAACTCCTACTCAGCCCTTTGTCTACCAGTAAATCAACCTCCATGCTACGCTGGGAAACATGGTTGAACAAAACCTACACCATCAACCAATGGCACTCAGCCCTGAATAGCACCCGATTGGCCTCCCACTGCATCTCCCATTGGGAGACGGCAAACAAGATATTTCACAGCTGGTATTTAACCCCAGCCAAACTGGCTCATATCTACCCCACTTCCTCACCCTTATGCTGGAGACAATGCGGCCACGAAGGATCGCTACTTCACATCTGGTGGTCATGCCCGGAACTACGCCCCTTTTGGTCACACCTGACCACATTAATTGCCCAACTTACGAGCCTTTGCCTCCAACTCACCCCTCAAATGACTCTACTGGGTCTGGACTCCCACCACTGGCCTCCTACACTTGACACTCTCATTAACCACATCCTCATAGCAGCTCGTCTTGCACTTGCCAGAAAATGGAAATCCCCTACCCCTCCTACTCTAGAAGAAGCAACTAGCATCCTTAATGACAACTGCCGTATGGAGCATGCCTTCGCCAGAGCACAGTGGGACCCACTACTCAGACACCCCAAGGGTCCTGGACCCTTACAATGAACAACCTGCTACCGCATGCACCTTACGCACTCACCTCCTAACTCTGGAATTGGAACTCCACCAGCAACAATCACAACATGTCTATAACCTCCCTAGTTGTAAACCGTTGTATTTGTTTACTATTAAGCCATAATCAATATGAATCCCTGATTTCATGTATGTCTTCCTACCATCATATCAATCAAACACATCAAAATACACTTGCAAATTTCTCATAAGCTTTCTGTAACAGCAACCCATTCTTGTATTTCCTGTAAGTTGTACTAAACCTTGATAAAATATCAAGTTAAAAAAAAAAGTGTACACCCCGATTGTTCCCGCAGCAACGGGGAACTGAAGACGCTGGACAGGCCACGCCGCCTGTCATTGCGGCCACGCCGGGGGATGCGTTTGTGTCCAAAGCTTCGGATCCTGCAACGAACACGGGCATTCACAACACGGAGCTTATTGCCCAGGCCGTCGTGGCTCTACTAGCACCTACGATTGCATCCCCAGTGGAAAGAGCAGTGCAGGCAGGAATGGCTCAGCTGCACAAGGACTTGAGGGAACAGGTAGCCAGGCTCACAGAAGCCGAACAGAGAATCGCACATGTGGAAGAGGAGCTGTACCACACGCAAGACTGATCGGGCGCAGGATACTCATATTCGACTCATAGTGGAGAAATTCGAGGATCTCTAAGACAGGTCAAGAAGGAGCAACTTGAGATTTATTGGGGTCCCTGAGTCGATTCCCTCCACCGCACTACCTCATTTCTGTGCGGCCAAGATACTAGAGGCCCTAGGCCTGAGGGGCCCTTTTCAGGTGGAGCGAGCACATAGGCTGGGCTCTCCGGGGTCTGACCGCACCAAGCCGAGACCTGTAATAGCAAAATTCTTGAACTATGCTGACAAGCATTATATCCTGCAGAAATTCAGACAAAGTCCTAACAGTCGACGGAACAAAGGTCCTCATCTTTGCTGATTATTCGGCTGAGGTGGTGAAGAAAAGGAAATCCTTCCAATCCGTTTGTTCGGAGCTGTTTAAGAGAAACATCAGATTAACCCTGGCCTTCCCGGCCACGCTGCGTCTCAAAGCTCCATCCGGCGAGCAATTAACTTTCACCAACCCATCCGAAGCTGATCGCTTCCTGCGCTCCCAAAGCACTCCTACTTATGCATGTGTGGCATCCAAAGATTCCCACATCCAACGCCCCTTGGATCAAAGGAGCCCCTGGAAAGACTCAGCCAAAAGACTGAAAACAAACGGCCCTCATAACAACAGCATGGAAACCTCTACCTGAAACAGCAGCATCAGCTGACCTTCTCATCCTCATCACCCCCCTTTGAGGATATACCAGATGAGTATATACTGCTTTAAGTCATGCAACATCCTGGCTGCATGACTGTACTCTGCTCTTAACTTACCCCCCCCGGCATTGATATCTTTTCTGTGCTACTATTTTGTGTTTGTTCCTTTCGAACGGGGAAGTTTTCTCCCTTTGAAGGGAATACCAAGTGAATACCTAAGACTTACCTTGCAATGTTATTCACCTATATCTACTGGTTGTAGGCTAGTTAGAAAGTTGTTCTGTTAATTACCAGGCATTTATTACTAGATATACTACGCCATGACTGTACTCCCCCTTTTGCCTTCTTCCACACGGACTGCCTCCCATGTATGCAACCTGACCTTCCAACCCTTCGGCCGCAATACTGGGTCTAAGGTAACTCGGTCCTACAATACTAAAGCAGTGAAATGTCACTCTACATTCACGTTGAGGCTTTGCTTCAGGGAGTCGCATTACTTGCAGTACTACCATGTGGAAGAAAGTGAAGTACTCTCAGATTGGTTGTGTTTTAACTTTAAAGCTGCACTCTATACTCTTGTTATCCTTTATCTCCCCCTGCTGCATACCCGCCCCAGATGTACCTATTTCTCTGTCGGTATACCTGTCCAATACGTGTTCTATGATACCACCTCATGTAGTAGCCCACTTCCATATAAGGAATCAGACCACCCGCCACCTAACTCACTCGGAGTGCTCAAAAAATAACCTTTTGTTCCTCACCTTTTCATGAAGATAATTTCATGGAATGTCAAGGGACTTAGATCCCCTCATAAATGGATGAAGGTACTGCCGCACCTTCAGTGGCTACGAGCAGATACAGCTTTACTTCAGGAGTCTCATTTACCATCCACAGATTTTTGGCGTATGAAAAAACTGTGGGTAGGTACAGTAATAGGCCCAGGAGCGCTGAGAAGAAAAGCTGGGGTCCTAATCTTGTTGCACAAGAATTTCTCCGGCCAAATTATAGCCACGGACACCGATACCCAGGGCAGAATAGCTACGGTACACACCAAATGGGGGAATAGGGATCTGATCATTACGAACATCTATGCCCCGAATAATCCAGGGCCCTTTTTCTTTACTGACCTTGCCACTCACCTCTTGAAACACCCCCTTACCCCTCATGTGGTGGGGGGATTTCAACTCCCTTATGAGCCCACTGGAGGACAAGTCCTATTCCCCCCGCCTACCCTACAATACGTGCCCATCACGACCCTCCTAGCTGACACCGTAGAGTTCCTGCACCTACTAGACATTTGACGACTGCAGCACCTGATTGATAGGGAATTTACGTACTTCTCACCCCCGCACAAAATTCTATTTCAAATATTCTATCTCTATCTATTCACCACAGAATCCCTGTTAACCTTAATTGCAGACTCGTCGATCCATGAAATGCATATCTCTGATCACACGCCTATATCGCTCACGCTGACCAACCATGCCACCACCCCTAACACGAATCTATGGCAATTCCCATCCCACCTAGCAGACAATCCGGACTTTCAAAGTTATATTCGAGCAGCCTGGGAGGATTATTCTCTCACAAATTAGGAGCACCAGTCCAATCCCAACCTCTTCTGGGAGGCATGGAAAGCCTTCCTATGAGGGATGGTGATATCTTATGCAACAGCTTACATACGGCGCACCTTTGGCCAAGTACCGATTAGCCAGCCGACAACTCCAATCAGCCCAACTAGATCTAGCCTCCAATAACACCCAAGCAAACAGAGATAAATGGCAAACTGCTAAACATGCGTTTGATCTATGGGCAGATACGGTAGAACTATCCCGCAGAGCACAAACCGACGCTATGTTTTATCAATATGGCAATAAATCCAGGAAACTACTAGCCAGGCTCTGCAAGGGCACGTTCACCCCGACCCAGATCACAGCTCTGAAGGATAAATCAGGCCACACACACTCCAACCCCTGGGCAATAGCTCAAGTTATGCTTGACTTCTATATCTCTCTCTACTCCCCTGACGAGACAGACTCACAAAAAGCACACCAATTCCTCAACCAAATCAATCTCCCAACTGTCACAGAAGATCAACTGCAAAAACTGAATTCCCCGATCTCTCCAACTGAAATTCTCCATGCTATACAAAACACATCCCCAAAGAAAGCACCCGGACCGAACGGCTTCACGGGTGCATTCTATAGATCATTTAAGGACATCCTTAGCCTGACCCTGGCTTGCATATATGACCACATCTGGTCCGGGGGCCAATACATGCCCACTGGCAATCAGGCAATAATAAAACTCCTCAGTAAGAAAGGGAAGGATCCGCTTGCCCCGGGGTCATATCGCCCTATATCACTTTTAAACCTAGACGCTACATTTTTGTCCAAAATCATAGCATCAAGGTTAGCAGACATCATCCCCTCTATAATACTCTCTGCCAAATCGGGCTTTGTCCAGGGAAGGACAGCGGCCTTAAATATCCGAAAAGTGCTATCTGTTTTAGAGTACGCGAAAAACCACCCCAATCAGGATACGGCCATTATAAATTTGGATGCCGAAAAGGCATTCGATAACGTTAGTTTCAAATGGTTTTTCTTGGTCCTCCGCACTCTAAATTTCCAGGGTCCCTTCTTCATATGGTACAACAGATGTGCGCACACTCCACAGCTAGGATAGTAGCAGCGGGTATATTGTCTCCAGAGCTACAGTTACATAAGGTCACAAGACAAGGTTGTCCCTTGTCCCCCTTACTGTTCAATCTAGCCCTGGAACCTTTATCCAGATTCCTAACTGCAAAGGCCTCCATATACGGTGTGCTCATTGGCGGACAGGAGCTTTGCACGGCTCTGTTCGCTGATGATGTACTTATCTTCACGTCGGACTCAGCCAGGGATGTTCATGTTGCCAAAGCTATTTTCGATGACTTCCGTACCCTCTCAGGGTTGCGCATTAATTACTCTAAGAGTGAGACTCTCCCTTTGGGCACCGCCAAACACCACCCTTGGGTGAGGCTCTTCCCCTTCCCTATAGCGACTACACATATTACCTATCTAGGCATACAAGTTGGCAAAACCCCTTCCTCCATATACACGTTAAACTATCCTCCACTATTTGCTAAGATATCCCAGGAGTTGTCTCGATGTATGAACCTACCCTTATCGCTCCTGGGGAGATGTCGTCTTTTTAAGATGGTATGCTTTGCCAAATTATTGTATCCTTTGCAAATTCTACCCCTACTTCTAAAGCATAAGGATGTACAAAAACTAAACACTGCTATCACAAAATTTCTATGGCGTGGCAAAAGACCACGAATATTACAAACAAAGCTATACTCTCCCAGGGGTGATGGTGGGGTTGGTCTCTCGCATATTAGGCTATATAATATTGCTTGTCTACTTCGTGCAGGAATGGACTGGATAGCAAACACCTCGCGTTATTCTAGCACCTTTCTGGAATCAGCTATGGTCACACCTTACACTTTACCAGCTCTACTGCATACTCAATGGTGTCATCTCCCGACTCATCTCTGACAAAACCTGCTACTGAGAGATACCATACTTGCATGAAGAGAGTCTCGGAAATTGCTAAAACTGCCACCTCATATCTCACGGTATCTGCCCATAAGGGGCAACCTTCAATTCCTGGCATCTCAAGGAAGCTCTGCCTTTCTACTGTGGGAAGCGCACGGGCTGTCACATATGGTCTCACTCTATGATGATGGGTCGGGCAAACCTATACCTTTTACGGACCTCAGTAAGACTTACAATCTACCCTCATCCCACGTCTTTCATTACTCCCAATGTATCAGCTATATACGTTCAACTCACAAACTTACCACTTATCTGTTTCGTCCTTCTTTTATCGATTAGCTACTTGCCAAAGACTCCTTCTCTATATCTGACATATACAAACCTCTTCTTCAAAAAGTCGTACCCTCGCCGATGGAGGGGGCGGCCAAGAAATGGCTGAAAGACTTCCCGCTGGAGGGCCTGGTGGACAAACTACATTCGGGGTACAACATGGTCATGCGGCATACAGTGTGTGAAACTTGGAAGGAATCCCAGCTGAAGCTACTGCACAGAGCCTTCATGCCTTTTATTAAAAACAAGGATGATCCAAAAGCAGCATCCTGCCCATGGTGCTCATCTGATAACCTTTGATAGCATACCGCTATTGGCACTGTCCTCTGGTCCAGTCCTTCTGAACTTTTCTCCAAAAGCGCAAAGTTTGTATTTATACATGTCTAGTTCTAGTTTCTTGTACATGGGTGGGCAGTTGGCAGAGTACAGGTTTTAAATTTTTTTGTGAGATTTATTCCCAGATATTTGATTGAGGAGTTATTCCACGGGAAATCAAAATCGTTTTTCAGAGAAGATACTGTTTTTGGGGGGAGAGATATGTTGAGGGCCTCTGATTTAAAGTAATTAACCAGGAGGCCAGAGATTTCTGTGAAGTTCTTTAGTAGTTTACATGTCAGATGTCAGTGGGGAGGTGAGAAACAACAGAATGTCACCTGCGAAAAGTCCACACTTGTGGGTCTGTGGGCCGCATGAAACCCCTTGAATGTTTGGGTTGGGTAGCCACCGTGGGTGATTCAATTGCTATTGCGAAGATTAAGGGGGAGAGTGGGCATCCTTGTCTAGTTCCCCTAGATATGGCTATAGGCGCTGAATAATGGCCCTGAAGGCGAATTAAAGCTTTTGGGGAGGAGTAAAGGGCATGTAATATGCCAATGAAACGCTGGCCAAAGCCCCATTGTTCCATTAGTGAGAAGATATAAGGCCATTGTACAGAGTCAAAGGCTTTGTGCAAGTCGAGGGAGAGTATCATTCCTTTCTGTTTGGGTCCCCTATCCCAGTTGGATTGAAGGATGGATATTATATCTATGGCTCTTCTGATTTGGTCTGGGCCTTGTCTACCTGGAATGAAACCTACTTGGTCCTTATGTATGTATTGCCCTATAAAGGACTATAAAGGACGCTAAGCGGTTGGCCAGAATCTTCATGAGAATTTTAAAGTCGTTGTTTATGAGGGATATAGGTCTATAGTTCCCAACTTCCTCCGGATTTTTGTCTGCTTTGGGTATCACAGTGATATATGCCGTATTTAGTGTGGGGTCTAAGGGCTTTCCTTTTGTCATGGAATTGAAAAGCTTGGCCATGAACGGGGTCAGGGTCTCTGCAAAGTCCTTGTAGTATGGGACTGAGAGCCCGTCTGGGCCTGGAGCAGACTTTAATTAATGGAGGCGTCTAGAATTTTTCTATGTGTAGTGGACAAATGGGGCAGGGATAGGTCCTTCATAAAGTATGAGAGTCCTGGATCAGGGCCGTTGAATTTGGAGCTATATAGTGTGGAGCAGAAAGCGTGGAATGCTTCAAGTATCTTATTTGGGTTAGCGGTAGGGGAGCCACCTTGGACTCTGATTCTTGGAGTGGTGAAGGAACTACCCCAGGGGAAGAGTTTAGAAGCTAGCATTGTACCTATCCAATCTTTCTGGGCATAGAACTTCACCCCGCTCCAGCGAACCTGTTTCTCTGCTTTGGCTGTGAGGGTTAGGTTGAGCTTAAGCCTGGCCGAGTCCAGGTGGGACAAAGAGTCCCTCGTTGGGTGTTTCTTATGTTCTATTTTCCTATTTGCGAATTCCTGTTCCAGCTTAGTAATGTTGGATTGACGTTCCTTCTTCAGTTGGGTAGCAACCTGGATAATTTTTCCCCTTATGGTGGCTTTATGAGCCGCCCACAGGGTCTCCGGGGAAACATCATCTACATCATTTAGTGCAAAATATTCTTTGAGGGCATTCTCAGTAAGTTTGGATTGGATTGGGTCGCTAAGGATGAATACGTTCAGACGCCAATGGGATAGGGGTCTCCTGGCCGAGAGTGGCCTAAGGGTAAGGGTTACTATTGAATGATCTGACAATGGAGTGTCCACTATGATAGAGTTGTGTACTACTGGAATCAAATTAGGTGACACTAAGATGTGGTCAATTCTGGCATAAGACTGATGAGGGTAAGAGAAATAGGTGTAATTGCGTTTACCAGGGTTTAGTTCCCGCCATGCATCTGGTTTTGGGTGTGTTGTATTTTAGCAACCTTAAGACTGGCCTTCATAGGACGCATGAGACAAGCTAACTGGGGTTTAGATTTGCCTATCCCTTGGTTGAAGGTGATGTTGGAGCCTCCTCCCTATATCACCATGCCTTCAACATGTGGGCGCAATGTTTCAAAAAGTGTTTGCAAAAACTTCACTTGCCCGAAATTCTGGAGTACAGGTGACCTTCAATTGTGCCCTTGACCAAGATATATCTCCCCTCTGGGTCTTTGAGATCCGACTGTTGCTATGTTTAGAAAAGAGGATTCCTACCCCCCTATTTTTGTCCTCTGCGTTTGCTAAGCAGAAAGTCACGAAGTGGGAATGGAGGAACCTGGGATTGTACTGGGCTGGGAAAGGGGTCTCTTGGAGCAGTACTATCTCTAGCCTGCGAGAGCAATAGCTGTCAAAGACCTTCCTTCATTTAATAGGGGAGTTTAGCCCTTGAGTATTGTGTAAAGCGATCTGGAAAAGTGGGGGAGTGGTATGTGGATCAGCCATGGGAGACCAGAGGTGGAATGCTTAAGAAGTCACCTTCACTTACCTTCTGACATTTTCTATAGCCTATGGGAGGATGGACCTTTGGGATGGGGTTCTCTGGGGAAAGGGTCGGGTCATGTTAGGGTCCAAGGAGGTAAGGGTGAAGCACTGAAAGACGAATCGTTTGCGTCTCCTGTTTTTATCCCCCCATCCTTAGGAGAAAAGATTTGTATCGTTGTCAGCCTAGAGTTTCTGGGTCTCCCCTCTATATAGAACCAGTTCCCGTGTTAACTTCCAGTGGACATGAGGTCTTAAAGCCCGTTCACTTCAAAAAAGTTTGTGAAAAACTTTGTAACGCGGGTGTACAACTTCCGTACCACTATATCCC
>BLSH010069189.1:60581-70629 GCA_018402905.1 Glandirana rugosa | reverse complement strand
GAGTACCTGTCACCAGATCATCAGCGTACCCGAGTACCTGTCACCTGCCCATCTGAGTACCCGAGTACCTCTCACCAGCCCATCAGCGTACCCGAGTACCTGTCACCTGCCCATCTGAGTACCCCAGTACCTGTCACCAGCCCATCAGAGTACCCGAGTACCTGTCACCTGCCCATCAGAGTACCCAAGTACCAGTCACCTGCCCATCAGATTACCCATGTACCTGTCACCAACCCATCAGAGTACCCGAGTACCTGAAACCAGCCCATCAGAGTACCCGAGTACCTGAAACCAGCCCATCAGAGTACCCGAGTACTTGTCACCTGCCCATCAGATTACCCGAGTACCTGTCGCCAACCCATCTGAGTAATGGAGTACCTATCTGCAGCCCATCAGAATACCCAAGTACCTTTTACCAGTCCATCAGATTACCTGAGTTCCTGTCTCCTGCCCAACAGAGTACCAGAGTACCTGTCACCAGCCCATCAGAGTACTCGAGTACCTGTCACCAGCCCATAATAGTACCCAAGTACCCGTCACCAGACCATCAGCGTGCCCGAGTACCCGTCACCTGCCCATCTGAGTACCCGAGTACCCCTCACCAGCCCATCAGTGTACCCGAGTACCTGTCACCTGCCCATCTGAGTACCTCAGTACCTGTCACCAGCCCATCAGAGTACCTGAGTACCTGAAACCAGCCCATCAGATTACTCGAGTACCTGTCACCTGCCCATCAGAGTACCTGTCACCGCCCATCATAGTACCTGAGTACCTGTCACCAGCCCATAATAGTACCCGAGTACCTGTCACCAGACCATCAGCGTACCCAAGTACCTGTCACCTGCCCATCAGAGTACCCGAGTACCTCTCACCAGCCCATCAGCGTACCCGAGTACCAGTCACTTGCCCATCTGAGTACCCCAGTAATTGTCACCAGCCCATCAGAGTACCCAAGTACCTGTCACCTGCCCATCAGATTACCCGAGTACCTGAAACCAGCCCATCAGAGTACCTGAGTACCTATCTGCAGCCCATCAGAATACCCGAGTACCTTTTACCAGTCCATCAGATTACCTGAGTTCCTGTCTCCAGCCCAACAGAGTACCCGAGTACCTGTCACCAACCACTCTGCGTAATGGAGTACCTATCTGCAGCCCATCAGAATACCCAAGTACCTTTTACCAGTCCATCAGATTACCTGAGTACCTGTCTCCAGCCCATCAGAGTACCCGAGTACCTATCTGCAGCCCATCAGAGTACCCAAGTACCTATCTGCAGCCCATGCCTCATAGAATATACCGCAGGTGTTTTCTTTCCAAAATGGGGTCATTTTGTGGGTAATTCCACTGTCTTGGTGCTCCAGGGCCTTCAAAAGTGTGATAGGTATGAATGAAATGTTATGTGTAATTTTTGCTCCTAGAACGCCTGACGGTGCTCTCTGCATGTTGGGCCTCTCTATGTGGCCAGGCTGTGTAAAAGTCTCACACATGTGGTATTGCCATACTCGGGATGAGTAGCAGAATATATTTTGGGGGGTAATTGCTATGTACATGCTATGTGTTAGAAATATCTTATAAATTGACCACTTTGTGTAAAAATAAAAGTGTTTTGATTTTCTTTTCAAGTTTTCCGAAGACTTGTGGAAAAAAACGAACCATTTATAAGACTCATAATGCCTTACTGAATATACGTTGGGGTGTTTGCTTTCCAAAATAGGGTAATTTTGTGGGTAATTCCGTTGTCCTGGTGCTCCCAGGGCCTTCAAAACTGTAATAGGTTGTTAGGAAATTAGATGAGAAATTTATGCCCCTAGAATGCCTGACAGTGCTCCCTGCATGTTGGACCTCTCTATGTGGCCAGGCTGTGAAAGAGTCTCACACATGTGGTATCGCCATACTCGGGGCGAGTAGTAGAATGTATTTTGGGGTGTAATTGGAAGTATGCATTTGATGTGTGTGAGAAATAACTTGTTGTTATGACAATTTTGTGCAAAAAAATAAATAATTTCTTAATTTTCCCAAGAATTTTGGGAAAAAAATACATCTTCAAAAAACTCGCCATGCCTCATACTAAATACCTTGTGATGTCTACTTTTCAAAAAGGGGGTATTTGTACTTTCCTGACATTTCAGGGCCTCAAGAAATGAGATAGGCCATTAGTGCATCAGGTGTGATCAATTTTCAATGATTGGAACCATAGCTTGTAGACTCTATAACTTTCACACAGACCAAATAATAGAGTTGTATGCAAAAGTTTAGGAACCCTTGACAATTTCCATGATTGTCATTTATAAATATTTGGGTGTTTGGATCAGCAATTTCATTTTGAGCTATCAAATAACCGAAGGACACAGTAATATTTCAGTAGTGAAATTAGGTTTATTGGATTAACAGAAAATGCGCAATATGCATCAAAACAAAATTAGACAGGTGCATAAATTTGGGCACCCTTGTCATTTTGTTGATTTGAATAGCTGTAACTACTTAGCACTGATTAATTGGAACACACAATTGGTTTGGTGAGCTTGTTAAGCCTTGAACTTCATAGACAGGTGCATCCAATCACAAGAAAGGGTATTTAAGGTGGCCAATTGCAAGTTGTTGTTCTCTTTGACTCTCCTCTGAAGAGTGGCAACATGGGGGCCTCAAAACAACTATCAAATGACCTGAAAACAAAGATTGTTCTACATTATGGTTTAGGGGAAGGCTACAAAAAGTTATCGCAGAGATATAAGCTGTCAGTGTCCACTGTGAGGAACATAGTGAGGAAATGGAAGACCACAGGCACAGTTCTTGTTAAGGCCAGAAGTGGCAGGCCACATAAAATATTGGAGAGGCAAAGGCGAAGGATGGTGAGAACGGTCAAAAACAGCCCATAGACCACCTCCAAAGACCTACAACATCAACTTGCTGCAGATGGTGTCAACAATTCAGCGCACTTTGCACAGGGAGAAGCTGTATGGGAGAGTGATGGGAAAGAAGCCTTTTCTGCACACATGCCACAAACGGAGTCATTTGAGGTACGCAAACGCAAATTTGGACAAGCCAGCTTCATTTTGGAATAAGGTGCTGTGGACTGATGAAACAAAGATTGAGTTATTTGGTCATAACAAGGGGCGTTATGCATGGCGGCAAAAGAACACAGCGTTCCAAGAAAAACACTTGCTACCCACAGTAAAATTTGGTGGAGGTTCCATCATGCTGTGGGGCTGTGTGGCCAGTGCCGGTACTGGGAATCTGGTTAAAGTTGAGGGTCGCATGGATTCCACTCAATATCAGCAGATTCTTGGAATAATGTTGAGGAATCAGTCACAAAGTTGAAGTTACGCTGGGGTTGGATATTTCAATAAGACAACGACCCAAAACACTCCTCAAAATCTACTCGGGCATTTATGCAGAGGAACAAGTACAAAGTTCTGGAATGGCCATCCCAGTCCCCAGACCTGAATTTCATTGAACATCTGTGGGGTGATGTGAAGCAGGCTGTCCATGCTTGGCAACCATCAAACCTAACTGAACTGGAAATGTTTTGTAAGGAGGAATAGTTCAAAATACATTCATCCAGAATCCAGACACTCATTACAGGCTATAGGATGCGTCTAGAGGCTATTTCTGCTAAAGGAGGCTCTACTAAATATTGATGTGATTTTTCTGTTGGGGTGCCCAAATTCATGCACCTGTCTAATTTTGTTTTGATGCATATTGCGCATTTTCTGTTAATCCAAAAAAACTCATTTCACTACTGAAATATTACTGTGTCCTTTAGTAGTTTGATAGAACAAAATGAAATTGGTGATCCAAACATCCAAATATTTATAAATGACAATCATGGAAATTGTCAGGAGTTCCTAAACTTTTGCATACAACTGTATACCCTTATTTGGGTTATTTTTACCAAAGATATGTAGCAGTATAGGTTTTGGCCCAAACTTATGAACAAAAATTACTTATTTGCAAAATTTTATCATAGAAACTAAAAAAAAATTTTGTTTTTCAAAATTTTTGCTCTTTTTTCACTTATGCCGCAAAAAAATAAAAAACCCAGAGGTGATTAAATACCTCCAAAAGAAAGCTCTATTTGTGTGAAAAAAATGATAAAAATTTTGTTTGGGTACAGTGTAGCATGACTGAGTAATTGGCATTCAAAGTGTGAGTGCACTGAATGCTGAAAATTGGTCTGGGCAGGAAGGGGGTATAAATGTCCTGTATTGAAGTGGTTAAAGGCTGTAAGGAGGCATTGTATAGCCTAAAATGCTCTTGAAGAGTGACCTTAACATGGATTGCATTTGCATTACTAGTCTGACTGAGTCTGAGCCCTAAAGCCTCGTACACACGGTGCGACGGTCGTACGACCGAACGGACCAAATCGTATATTGGCTCATGTATCTCGCGTACTGACATGCACTAAACGATTGTACGACCAAGCCGAACGTAGTGACGTATTACAAACGTATAAAGAGAGCGTTCAGGTGCATGTAATTTGTGAATTAGGAACGAACGGACACTTCCGGGCGTTCCTGACTTCTGAGCATGCGTGTTTTGCAGGTACAACTTGTTGGACCAACTTCTCCATACACACGATACAACGGTCGTACGACCGCTTGTTGGTACAACCAAAGTTTTCTAGTTTGCTCATCCAACCCCTGTTGTACAACCGTCGTACGTCGGCTGTTCTAATCGCGTGTACTAACGGTCAGATGATCATACAATGAGCGGTCGTACAACCGTTTTCATACGACTGTCGCACTGTGTGTACGAGGCTTAAAGGATATTTTACACTAGTGTTATTTTCTGAAGATCAATCTACAATCTGGATCGCTCTTCAGAGACCATTTGACATACAACACCTTTTCACCACCTGCTTTAACCCCTTAAGCTACCTTTTGACCTGTACAAAATCTCGGTAAAAACCACGTCAAAATTGTGGCCAAAATCGCGTGTATTTCTGCCTGAAAAAGCTACGCCCAGGTGTGAATGCAGCCTGAGAGTGAGGAGTCTCACTCACGGCTAGCATGGCGCCGATGAACAGCGACATGTTTTGACTGAAGAGCCCTCCTCCAGGACCCACTGCTACCCTCGAGATGGTGTCACCGGGGTGCGGGCCCCACCCCCTGCCAGCCCCTAGCGACAAAGACAGAAGCGTTGGAGACTCCTATCCTGGGGGCTGGACCTGCCGCTGGATCTCCACCCCCCTAGTGCAGTGAGCAAATTAGGGAGCTCAATAGACGGGCCATGCCAGCATATTGGGCCATCCTTATGAGCTCCATTGTAAGCTATAGGGGGCTGACCAGAAACCAATTAGCATGGAGAAACAATTCCTCTGTGTTTCTTAATGACTGTCAGGATCCTGGTGGTGGAGTCTGTCTTAGCAGGGAACAACCACTCTTACACACCCGATTCGGGGACCCCTGGTAGTGTAGACAGGAAGTCCCAGAGTGCGGGATGGCACGAGGGCTGGATGGTCACTGGTGGTGATGTGAGGCTCCAGAAGGTCGTGCAGACAGAAGAGTGGTCGTGCAGGCTGGGTCGGCAACTGGCTGGTCAGCGAGGCACAGAAGGGGCAGGCAGAAAAATAGTGAGAGTCCAAGCAGAGTTCGTTCACAGGCTGGCAGCAAGGTACAAAAGGGTCAGACAAGCGGATGGTCGTAGATAGCCGGGGTCGGTGCAGGCAGATAGGTAGCAGGTCAGGGCAAGCCAGGTCAGTACACAGGAACAACACAGGAAGCAGGTTTCAGGTAGGAGAGCTGAAGCTCACAGGTACTCAGATGCTGTAGAACAGACAGCACCTGCTGACAGGTGCAGGAAGCTTAAATAGGGCTGTTTGGCGTTGTTTCCGTCGCTGGCGCGTGTGCACACGCGTGAACGGCAAAAAATGGCAGAAAAGTTCAGAACATGGCCTGACTTTTACCAGGCCAATCTTTTTCTAACACTGCCCCCCCAAGGGGCAGCCTCCGGATGCCCAGCTTGGCCAGCTTGGCAGGGTTATTATCCCGGAAGGTTTGGATGCAGTCTTCAGCATGAAGATTGGTTTCAGGCTCCCAAGAGCACTCTTCCGGCCCGTAGCCCTTTCATTTTACAAGGTACTGAACCACACCGCCCCTCTTTCTACAGTCAAGTACGGACTCAACTTCAAACTCCTCTTCTCCATCGATCAAGACAGGGGCAGGGGGGAGTGCCAGCTCTATTGGGGAAGGGGTCTGGGGTCACCGGCTTAAGCAGAGACACATGGAATGCTGGGTGTATTTTTAGCGACTGCGGGAGATCCAACTCAAAGGACACCTGGTTAACTTTCCTCTTAACTGGGAAGAGGCCAATGAACCGTGGGCCCAACTTCTTGGACGGGGAGGGCAACTTAAGATTCTTGGTGGACAACCAAGCTTTGTCACCAGGCTGGAGGTTGAGTGCACCTCGTTTTTTCTTATCGAAAGCAGCTTTCGTTGTTTCCTGCGTCTTGGCAAATGTCTCCTGTACCAACTTCCAATTGGCCCTGAAAAATTGCGTGGCCTCGTGAACTGCAGGTAACGCTGTCTCCTGAGCAAGACTGGGAAGCAAAGTGGGGTGGAACCCATAATTAGCCCAGAAGGGGGACTGCCTTGTTGCCGAGTGCACCGAATTATTGTAGGCGAATTCCGCCAAGGGTAACAGTGAGCACCAATCATCCTGAAAGTAGGATGAGAAGCAACGGAGGTATTGCTCCAACGTTTGGTTTGTCCTCTCGGCCTGACCGTTTGTCTGGGGGTGGTATGCTGTTGAGAAGGAAAGGTCGATCTCCAAGACAGAACAGAGGGCCCTCCAGAAGCGAGATGTAAACTGGACCCCCCGGTCAGACACGATGTTACCTGGCACCCCGTGGAGCCGAATAACTTCCTTGAGGAAAGTTTTGGAGGTCTCTTTTGCAGTGGGAGTGCCCTTCATTGGGAGGAAGTGTGCCATTTTTGTCAACCTGTCCACTACGACAAAAATTGTGGTGTATCCTTGAGCCGGGGGCAGCTCCACAATGAAGTCCATTGATATCTTGGACCACGGCCGGTCAGGAATGGGAGAGGTCTTACCAGCCCCCAGGCTCAGGCTTTGTCTGACTTATTTCTGGCACAGGTGGAGCAGGAGCGGACATAAGCCAAGAAGTCGTTGGGAAGCAATGGCCACCAGTAGGAGCGTGATACAAGCTCGGCAGTTTTCCGTGAGCCGAAGTGTCCGGCTAATTTATGGTCGTGGTACAGTTCCAGTATGACAGGGCGGAGCTCCTTGGGGACAAAGATTTGATTCCGGTGCCCCCAGAGACCATCTTTCCAGGTTAGCCCTTGATCAGATAATCCCGGTGAACAGGCTGAGGATCTACGGATCCGGGACAGCAGATCCTCCTCGGTAAGCAGGAAGTTCCTGGGTTGTAGGATAGTGTCGGGGGAGCGGTAGTTCCCGGTTCCGAAAACATCCGAGACAGAGCGTCGGGCTTGCTGGTATTCACCCCTGGGCGGAAGGTCAGGTGGAACAGGAACCTCGAAAAGAAGAGTGCCCAGCGGGCCTGGCAGGGTCTGAGTCTCTTGGCCGTTCGGTGTTACTCTAGATTGCGATGGTCCGTGTAAATCAGGACAGGATGCTGGGCCCCCTCCAACAAGTAGCGCCATTCTCCAAAGCCGCCTTAATGGCCAACAACTCCCCGTCTCCGACATCTTAATTCTTCTCCAGAGCTGAGAGCTTGTGGGAGAAGAAGGCCACAGGATGGAGGAGAGCCCTGGCCCCCTGCCGCTGAGACAGGACCGCTCCTACCGCCGTTTCAGATGCGTCCACTTCCAGGACATAGGGCAGAGTAGCATCTGGATGCTTCAGGATAGGCGCTGTAGTGAAGAGCTTTTTTAAGGCTTGGAAGGCGTCTTGGGCCTCTGCTGACCAGTGCAACCACTGACCTTGCTTTGTGAGTTGTGTAATCGGGGCGATGATGGCCGAGAACCCCCTTATGAATCTCCTGTAAAAGTTAGCTAAGCCGACAAAACGTTGGACCCCTTCTTTGTCCACAGGTGCCGGCCAGTCCAGAATAGCTGAGACCTTCTGAGGGTCCATGGTAATTCCAGAGACAGACAGGATCAGTCCAAGAAAGGAAATTTTGGGGCGCTCAAATGCGCATTTCTCGGCCTTAGCATACAGCCTGTGCTGTCGCAGACGGTTGAGGACACACCGGACATGCTGACGATGCTCTTCCAGGGTGGAGGAAAAAATCAAAATATCGTCCAGATAAATAACAAAAAGATCCCGGAACACATTGTTGACCAGATGCTGAAAGGTAGCCGGGGCGTTAGAGTCCGAAGGGCATGACGAGGTAGTCGTAATGGCTGAAACGAATCCGAAAGGCAGTCTCCCACTCGTCACCCTCCGGATACGTATCAAGTTGTAGGCCCCCCGGAGATCCAACTTGGTAAACACGATGGCCGACCCCAGCCTCTGAAACAGCTCCGGAACAAGTGGGAGAGGATACCGGTTCTTGACCGTTATGCGGTTTAGCTCCCGGTAATCTATGCACGGGCGGAGGGTATGGTCCTTCTTTTCCACGAAGAAGATGCCCGCCCCGGCAGGGGACGTGGAAGGTCGGATGAACTCCATGTCCAGGTTTTCATCCAAGTAGGCCTTGAGGGCCGTTAGCTCAAGTTTGGATAGCGGGTATATGCGGCCGAAAGGGACCTCAGTTCCAAGGAGCAACTCAATAGGGCAGTCATAAGCCCTGTGGGGAGGTAGCTGGTCCGCCCCTTTCTTACTGAACACGTCGAGGTACTCATGGTAGACGGATGGCACAGTAAGACGGGTTTCCGAGTCGATGTCAGAGTCTAGGCACAGGAGAGAAGGACCAACATCCCCGGACGGGAGCAGACAGTGTTGTTCACAGAAGGGGACAGGGCCTTTGGGGCGCAGGGGCATCTGGTGTAGCGAAGCAAATGTCTGGTCCATAAAACAGCTACACGCCCCAGAATCAATAATCGCTGACACTTGAATGCTCCCTTCGGGCAACTGCAAAGAAACAGAGAGTCAGATGAGACATATTAGTACAGGCTGGCATTGAGTCCAGGTTGGCCGGAATGGGCCGCTTACCCACTTTGGCAGGACAGGTCCTCACCATGTGCCCAGCCTCGCCACAGTAAAGGCACAGGTTCAGTGCCCGGCGCTGCTGTCTCTCTTCCGGAGTGAGAGATGGGCGCAGCAAGCCGATGTGCATGGGCTCAGGCAGGTCTGTGGGTGCAGATGGATCTGGTGCCGGGGCCGTGCGACCGGGCACCAGGGGCATCATCCAGGTTAAGCGTAAAACAGGAGAGGGTCCTATGGCTCGCTCGGCCCGGCGTTCCCTGAGACGCTGGTCAATCTGGATGGCCAAATTAATTAAGGCATCCAGGGTCGCAGGCACCCCAACACGGGTAAGTTCATCTTTCAACGACTCAGCCAATCCCATCCTGAACTGGTAACAGAGTGCGTCATCATTCCACGCTGTGTCTGCACTCCAACACCTGAACTCTGCTACTTAGTCCTCCGCGGACTGCCGGCCCTGCTGTAGGGTGTGCAAGGTGGCCTCGCTTGTGGCCGCGAGGTGGGGATCCTGGTACAGCTGAGCCATGGCATCAGTGGCGGCTGGTGAAATTTTTGGATGGGGGGCGCCAGGCCCCGCCCTTCCTTTTGACCCCTCCTACTTCTAATAAGCCCCTCCCCTTATAGAATCCACCCACTCCGTTTATGTCCCCTGCCTCACCCACCTAAGATATTCCCCTCCCCGAATAATCTTCATCCTCCCCAGTTTTCCTTCCCGCCCCGGACCGCGGGGGGTAGGTTTTTAAAGTGGTCGGCGGTGACTACGGTACCGAGTCGACATGGTCCTAGGGGTGGAGCGCCGGTGTTCGCTCCGGTGGAACGTGTGGGATGTCGTCCCGGCCGTCAGGCGCCTCCTGATTCATCGTCTCAAGTCCACAACCTCACGTCTGTGTCGCACCTTACTACTGCGTGAGACAATGGTCAAGTCCTACCCTAACCGACTCAGCAACTTTCTACTTGAATGGGCACAACCCCACGGACGC
>BLSH010069189.1:43548-58860 GCA_018402905.1 Glandirana rugosa | reverse complement strand
CAGTGACACAGGAGGGGCAGTTTGCAGCCAGTGACACAGGTGGGGGCAGTTTGCAGCCAGTGACACAGGTGGGGGCAGTTTGCAGGCAGTAACACAGAAGGGGCAGTTTGCAGGCAGTAACACAGGTGGGGTACATTTCAGAGTCGTTCCCCCCCCGCACTTACCCCATCCAGCAGGCAGGAGTGTTGCAGAGATTCGGCATGTGAGAGCGCGCTGGGTCTGCAGAATTCGGCACACGGAGAGCGGCTGTCCCCCCTCATCGTTCCCCGGGCGCTCATGGTCTCTGTGGGAGCGGAAGTCACCTCCGCTCCCACAGTGACCCGCCCCCGGCTAGGCATCCAATCACCCTGAGCGGAGGCTCAGGGCAGCCAATCAAGCTATGAGTGTGCGCCCGTTCAGCGCACACTCATAGCTTTTAATGTCCGGCCAATAGGCTCACTACTTGGCTGTCATGTGACAGCCAAGGAGCCGAAAAAAAAAAAAAAGTCAGTGTACCGGCGCCACCTGCAGGTGGGCGGGGTTGACTTTTTTTTTCTTCTTTTGCCGGCTGGGAGGCGGCGCCCCAGCGCCCCTTACACACCAGCCGCCGCTGCATGGCATTGAAGAAGGTGTCAAGGGTGGCGACTTCAGGTGCTCTCTGTTCCCAGAGGCAATGAGCCCAGACCTGGGGGTCACCCTGCAGCAGGGAAATGACCAGGCCCACCTTTGTGTTTTCAAGAGAAAAGGTGCGCGGCTGCAGACCCAGGTACAATTCGCAGGAGCTGCGAAAGGTCTGAAACTTGCTGTGGTCCTCTGCGAACTTGTCAGGCAAGGGGACCTTGGGCTCGGAAGGCAGCGCCACAATGGTGCGGGCCGCGGCAGCACCACCTCGGAATGCGGAGGGCGCAGAGAGCGCACGCATTTCCTGCACTTCTCCCTCCAGTCGGGTTTAGCCCTCCTGCAGGTTTTTCACTGCTTGTGTGAGCCCGGCCAAATGGATACACAGTTTGTCCATGGGGTGAGGGTGTTCCCTGTGCAGACTCGGACATGGCTGTCCGTTACTGTCACAATCCTGGTGGTGGAGTCTGTCTTAGCAGGGAACAACCACTCTTACACACCCGATTCGGGGACCCCTGGTAGTGTAGACAGGAAGTCCCAGAGTGTGGGATGGCACGTGGGCTGGATGGTCACTGGTGGTGATGTGAGGCTCCAGAAGGTCATGCAGACAGAAGAGTGGTCGTGCAGGCTGGGTCGGCAACTGGTGGGTCAGTGAGGCACAGAAGGGGCAGGCAGAAGAATAGCCAGAGTCCAAGCAGAGTTCGTTCACAGGCTGGCGGCAAGGTACAGAAGGGTCAGACAAGTGGATGGTCGTGGATAGCCGGGGTCGGTGCAGGCAGATAGGTAGCAGGTCAGGGCAAGCCTGGTCGGTACACAGGAAGCAGGTTTCAGGTAGGAGAGCTGAAGCTCACAGGTACTCAAACACTGTAGAACGGACAGCACCTGATGACAGATGCAGGAAGCTTAAATAGGGCCGTTTAACGCCGTTTCCGTGGGTGCACGTGAACGGCAAAAAAACGGCAGAAAAGTCCAGAACATGGCCTGACTTCACCAGGCCAATCTTTTCCTAACAATGACACTTTAAAAGGTGTTTAGGACAGATGGCCTGTTGCTAGGCAGTTCAGGGGAAAAAAAATCATGATTAGAGTTTTCTAATCTTCCTAGCAACAGCATTGAGAGAGAGAGAGAGAGAGAGAGAGAAATAAAATACAGACATATACAACGTTAAAAACAACACATAAAAAAATAATTATATAATTTATAATTATTTATTTATTTTTTCCTGTAAACTAGTGGGCGGGGGGGGCGTTGCCCCAGGAGCCCTTATGGACGAGCCTCCACTGCATCTATCCAACATTTAATATCTAATGAATGTAAGTTGTGGAGAGCTTTTAGAGCCGGCCTGAGAAGTTAGAGGGGTGATGTTTTTTTCTCCTAAAAAATGCTTTTCTGACATTCTTGTCAGTTGCACAAGAAGGAAAAAAATTAATTGCTGACATCACTCACCAAATGTATTGGTAGAACCAGTTTATGGTGTCTCTCACTGACAGCCTGCTTAACTGCAGATAGCATGCTTTCTAAACTCTCCTCTCTCTCCCTTCCTCAAGCAGAAGAGCTGAGCCTGTAACCCCATTCTCCAATACAGGGAGAAAGAAATACATCAGGAGGGAGGGGAGGACGTAGCTGTACCAACTGTGTGTGTGATTAGGGACCAACACAAAATGTTAGAAGCTGACAGCTGGGTGGGTCTAGGAAAGCACTTGTGGGCAGATACTGGGGAGGAGAGTGGGAGGAATCTCCTGGTCTAGTGGGAGGTTTCTCCTGGGGTCATGTGGGTGTGTTCAATGATGTCAGAGCCTCTGCACTTCCTGATTCCAGGGACGTCCTAAAGTATGCTCAGGACTAAGGATGGGCTCGTTTTCGCAAGTACACGTGCCAGAGCCCGCCAGGAGGTGAACTCTGCACAGCGCTAATCACAGGCAGGGAGACATTTCCCCGATGTGCTGCTGCAGTGATCAGGGAATGACCCCCTGCCTGTGATTAGCACAGTGCAGGGTTCACTTCCTGGCGGGCTCGGGCACATGCACTTGCGAACACGCCGGAGCCCATCCTTACTCAGGACGGATTACAGGAAGATAATAAATTATTTCTGTTCAAACGACTGCTGGCTGAGGTAAGGCCTGCTTCTGGGGAGAGGGATAGAGTTATCTCTGCTCCATAAGAGCTACATTTCAGCTATGCTGGCACACAGAGAAGCTGGAATTTAGGGAAAAAAGTGAACTTAGCCTTTAAGCCCAACAGCAAACATGTATTATATTGCAGCTTACCAATTCTTGGCTGAGATGGTTGTATTAGTTTCCTTTTTTATGCTTTGTTTCTTCTATTTTCATATGGTGATCCAGCCAGTAAGTGTGCTTTTTTCACAAGCTCAAGCTCTCCAACACAATGTATCAGTTTACATGAATGAGACAAACCACTTAATACTGGCAGGAACGATTAAAATGATCAGCTTTTTTTTTTTTATTCATGCAAGACCTTTATCCCACAAGGAAAAACATTTTTGGTGTAACTGATTATAAAGTGTAAGTTGGAGTTAGGCTTCAATTTGTTAGTGTAATTAAATCTGCTAATACATTTAACACTACCCTCCATCTCAGACAATGCTGCTATTTGCTGTGTCTCCAGTCTCACTAATACAGAAGGCGTGTTACTGGCAAGATCACCAGGTGAAAACAGAGGGAAAAAAAGAAAATGAATGCACCCACCACTTCTAATGATTGGTAAATTGCAAAATAATACATTTTGGGTTTATTATCGCTTTAATAGAAGAAACAAAAACGGTAAAAAAAATGCAAAATATATTCAGAACTTTTCTCAGCAGAGCTGAGAAAAAAACATTTCACCTAGATCAGTAGCAAATAACTGAAGCATGTTGGTGAGGGTAATACAGGGGCTGGCCTTCAACAGTTTTTTTTCTGTTTGCCAATGTCCACCTTCCATAGGCAGCTTGTAGGCAGGCTGCCTACTGCAAATTAGTTAGTCTAGTTGGATGCCAAAGTCAGAGAGAAGGGGTCATGTTCTACCGCCTTCTTTGGGAAAATTTGCAGGCTTTCTGGGGTTCAACCTCCCATCCTGTGTATTATAAAAGGCAGAGGGGTCTGGGTTCCTGGGGGGGTGCGAGAGATATAGAAGAAGAAGAGGGCTGCTGGTAACCTTTGTCTGCTCCACGGAACGCCAACTCATTAGGACACCTTTATTATGGATACTGCCCTTCTGGACTGTCCATTTATGGACTTTGCCCGTAAGGACTCTACCTGTGCAGGTATGCTGGGGCAGCCACAGTTTATTTAGGAAAAGAACATTTTGCTCTGTTGTAACATCACTACAAGAAGGTTAACTCAGCAAGGTCAGGAAGAGGAGTGTAGTTGCTATGGGTAACTAAGTGAAAGAACACTCTACAAGCAACCAGTCATTACGTGCGGTGCCTGGTGAGGTGACAAGTTCTCTGGTGGAGAGGGGATCGTTGCTCTGGCTTTTTCCCTAGCAGTCCGTCTCCACTCGTCACTGTTGGGGGGTACCCTTGTCTTGGGTCAGATAGACAGATAGCCCTGCCCGGGTTGGTCCTCGTCTCAGCAGGCCTGGAGATCTATCTGATTAACGAGACACAGACTTGCAGTGATGTTGCTCAGAGTGATCTGATTTGTGCTTTATTCTCTACAGTTTATATAGTTACTTTGCGCAAGTCAGTAATACATAACAAAATGAGAGACAAAACATATAGCTGAATAACAGACAAAATATATGACTAAAATGAAACTTGGCTAGCAGATATGTAATCGTCATTTCGGGGAAATCACATGATTTACGGGAAATCGAAACTAGCTAGTTATACAAGTAGGGCATAGATGAATAGAAGCAGTAATACTGTACAAACTAATTTAAAATGGATGTCATATCTATAATGGAGCATATAAAGCTAACTATAAAAGATTATATTCCCACAGTCACCAAGAGCAGATGAGCGTTACGGGTTTCTAAGACCTGATCATGAGGTACGGGAAGGAAAGAGTCAATGAACTTGCATGGAGCCTGCTATGTGCTTGGCAGGACCACATTGTGTTACTGGGAGTGAGGTAACAGAGAGCGCTGGATTGGTGGAGTGGGTGCAGGCTCAGCATGTCCCTCCTAATGCAACATACAAGTTAGTGTACAGTGTGTAGTGACATGGGACAAGTCACTTTTCAGAGGAACTCTGCACTTTATTACTGCACACAGTGAAAGCTCATCTAATGTTCGATTTTTCACATGACCGCAGTCCTCGCCTTGTCCCGGGCATTGATGAGCGTGAAGTATACCTCAATGTGCAGGGACGCAGTAGACCTCACCTACAGGCTGCATATAACTCATATGTCTAAGAATTACCACAATCCTCTGTCCCTCAAGGGACGATCAAGAAATCGTATTTTACTCACTGCTACAACACAATCTCATTCTGGACACCCGGACCACCTTACAACATGCCTGTGCGAAACCATAAAGTAAACCACATAGGAAAGTTCATCCTTTTTATCTTTCTGGTAGCAAAACAGGTCATTGAAGAAGCATGGAAAAAACATTTGTTCCTTGTAGAATGGAGAATAGACTATTTCCATGGTAAATAAAAAGTTAACAGCTTTTAAAGTTAACAAGCATATTGTCAGACACATATAAACGTTAAGGTTTGGCAACCAAAGATATCATATAAATATCCAAACCTAGATATAACCAGTCTAACATGTTGCAACTTACCATTCTTTAGATGTCATCATTTCATTGTTTCCTTTTTTCAGGCTAAAAAAACATTTTCAGCAAGTACAGAAAATATTGGTTAAAGTGGATGTAACCCCGATTCTTGAAATTTGAGTTGGACACATCTGTAGTGTTTTCTTATCTCTCTAAAAAGAGCTATGTCCCATAGCTGTCTCTTCCTCAGTAGCTTTGTTATCAGCTTGATAAGATTTCATTCGTTCTGGGAGACGGCACATAGAATTTAGAGACGGAGGAGGTTGCTAAAAATTGATTAGCACACTGCTAAACAATTCGCCGGCAACCTCTGCATGTGTGGGAAGGGGGTGTGTGCCTTTCCTCCAATCAGCTTTCTCACAGTGTCTCACAGCATCTAGCAATCATCTCCTCCTACATAGGAACGAGGAGGTGAAAAATATAAAAGAATGTGCATTTTCTAAACAGTATATCAAGCTGAAGACAGCATATATACAAGTAAGACTTGTATAAGGAGGTTTGTTTCATCCCTGTGTACCATCTGAGGCTGTACACTTCACTGGGTATAAGGAGGGTATATGGAGGGTCCACTTTAAGCCGAATATCAGCCGGTATCGGCGGGTTCAACAGAAACCGGCCGACATTCAGCCCATGTGTACAGCAGCCTGTCCAACAGAAGTCGGCCAAACATCTGGCTTCTGTAGAATGGGCATGCCAAAAAAAATTAGCTGATTGGCATCCAATTATCGCTCTCAGCCAATGTCTGAGAGTGCTGACCAATGTGTTCTGGCAGGGGAGCAGTCATAGCTCAGCGGGGAGATTGCTGTACTACATCAGATAGTACAGCGAGCTCCCCCCCAAGCTTCTCAGTTTTTTTTTGCTCAGCCCATTGGGCTGAATGAAAAAAAGACTGGTAGTGTGTGCCAGGCTTTAGTCTTGCAAGAAATGTAGTGTCTCTTTAACTTTCTGTGAGCTATAAAGACAGCATAAACAATGTTATCTCTGTTTTGTAAACTGCAAGTCCCATCAATTTACCATGTAATGGGGTGAACAAAGGCAGACGTGTTTGAAGTCCAGGCTGGTTAACAGCTATGGCTCCTTGCATACATACTATGGATAAATAAATGTAGACACAAAGGGACAAAAGTGGGATATTCACAGCATTACAAAGTGGCAAAGGGAAAAAAATGAAGAAATAAATCTAATGCATCTTCCACATATAAAGATTGACAAGCTGCAATATTACATCATTTGTGGTTTTGTGTTTGGATACGCTTTAATAGCAAGTACAATGCTTACCATTCAGTTCTGCTCCAAAGGGTAAGTGCATACTCCTACTTATTGTGAGCAAGTATAAAATAATAGGGCAGGCCATTCAATGAAAGACTGAAAGCAAACATTTAGACTTATGCTAATCTGAAGAATATGAAATCTGTACATATGTTATCAGTTTTATAATACCTTTCTGTTAATAAAAAAAAGTGAATTATTAAGTTTTCTCCCAGTTGTCTTCCAGGACAGCCCTTGACAGATAGACCTCCTCCCAGCGGGACAGGAAGCACATTGCTATCACATTGTAAAAGGCGGTCCCTCAGGAACATGGTCAGTTATTTGTGTTTCCTCCATCCGAAAGTCACAGGTTGCCTGAGGAACCATCTTTTAGGAAGGGGGACTCCATCTCTCAAGGGATGTTCAGTCTTGTTGGTTGTTCCTCCTGTTCATTTTTCAGACATGGATCACCTTATCGAGATTCTTGGCCTGCTTTTGGGGTGGAGGTTGGTTCTGGCTGCTGCAGTGATTCCACCTTTGCACATGGCGGAAGGAGACTCGTTCCCACCTCCCTTCAGAGGCCAACGAGGGTCGCCAGTGGCATTGAATCATCCCCTTACTTTGTGTTCCTGGATCAATTTTATCTACGACCGTACTGCTATGGGAGCAAATTTTGTTCCGGGATATGCCAACATAGCGAAGGGTTATTGGGAGTAGCACTGTGTCTAAGCTAACAATCCCTTTGCTGAATATATAGCCTTTTATGGCAGATATAATGATGACATCTTCCTTATTTGGTGTGGTGGCCCAAACGTGTTTTCCTCCTTTGTTGCCCACTACAGTTCACCCATGTTATCAACCCAGATAGACTGGTGTTCCTGGATTTAGAGTTATCTCACGATGGTAGCACTATCATAACCAGTAATCATACTAAGCCCACAGGGGGTAATTCTTACCTCCATTACGCTAGATGCCGCCACCCAGCCTGGAGAAATAATATCCCCAGTGGACAGTTTCATAGATTGAGAAGAAACTGTTCAAAACAGATTATATCAGGCAGGATGAGCTGCTATCAAATACATTTAGGGAAAAGGGTTACCCAGGCCTTATTATAAGGGAAGCTTTTGAAAAACATCTTACTATCTCCCCAAAGAGGGGTATCACGCAGGCTCAAGAATCAAATGGGGTAAGATTTATCACAAGGTTTAATGACTGATATAAAGCTATTTCAAAAATCATTTGTAATCATTGGAACATCTTACAATTAGATCCAAAATGAGGTCCAATTTTCCCCTTTGCTTCGCAAATCACCTTCAGACGAGCATGCACTCTCAAAAACATAATAGCCCCAGATAATTACAACAGAAGGGGAGGTCTATGGACATTCTGTTCTTTTTCAATCACAGGACAGGCATCTTCCAATGTCTTACCTTTCAATTTATTTGTCATGGGCGTTCTAATATTGTGGCTAATATTTTATATAAAACAGTTTATCACCTGATCTTTGGAGTTCGTATAGTTAGGTCGCACATTGTGAAAATTGGTGAGCATCGCAAATTTATTCAAGATGGGTGTGACAAGCACAGCATACCTTGTCATTTCCTCCAGGCCCATAATAAGGATATTGGGTGCTTGGAGGTAATGGATTGGCTATTGAGTGTATTTGTAATGGTTCTCTTACTGCCAATGAAAGGTATTCCTGTCTATGCAGAAGGGAGACCTTTTTGGATCTACAAGTTAGGTTCTGTCCCTAAATTACCTCAATGAGGACCTTAAACTACACAATATTGTCTGATCTACACATGGGAGCATGCCCTTCCATTATATTTATTTATTTTCCCTCCCCTTTTTATCATTATGGTTTCCTTCCCCTCCCTTTTCTTCTCTTTACTTATCATATTTAGAAGAGGCTTCCTTCTGGGACGACAGCCATGCAGACTAATTTGATGCAGTGTGTGGTGTATGGTCTGAGTACTGACAGGCTGACCTCCCACCCCTTTAACCTCTGCAGCAATGCTGGCAGCACTCATATGTCTATTTCCCAAAGACAACCTCTGGATATGAAGCGAAGCACGTGCACTCAGCTTCTTTGGTTGGTAATGGTCAGAACCAGTGGAACCTATCCTGTTAAACCGCTGTATGGTCTTGGCCACCGTGCTGAAGCTCAGTTTCAGGGTCTTGGCAATCTTCTTATAGCCATCTTTATGTAGAGCAACAATTCTTTTTTCAGATCCTCAGAGAGTTCTTTGCCATGAGGTACCATGTTGAACTTCCAGTGACCAGTATGAGAGAGTGAGAGCGATCACACCAAATTTAACACAAATGCTCCACATTCACACCTGAGACCTTGTAACACTAACGAGTCACTTGACAACTGGGAGAGAAAATGGCTCATTGGGCCCAATTTGGACATTTTCACTTAGGTGTGTACTCACTTTTGTTGCCAGACAGTGTAGAGTGTGTTGAGTTATTTTGAGGGGACAGCAAAATTACACTGTTATACAAGTTGTACACTCACTACTTTATATAATATATAGTAAAGTGCAGCGCTAAAACAATATATGAAGGTGCTAAGTGTAACGATCCATCAAGGATAGTTAATACAAGAATAATATATCTTCCAAAAATGTTCTTAATAAAACCATAAAAACATAAAGTGTCCAGTGCTAAAAAAAGATGCTCTTAGCAAAACATAAAGTGTCCCGTGCTCAAAGAGTAAACAAATAAACTTGATTGCAGATAAGTACATATAAAGTGCCCAGTGCTCATGGAATTCTCCAGAGAAGATACTCTGTGACCATCACCAATCACAATGTGAATGTCCACACCTTATATTAAATGCGCTTACCAGATGTTGGCAAGAAATACGCAAAACTGACAGCAGTTGTTGATGTCCCTCAATATGGAGCTTTGGATCCTCTCATAGACCTTCACGGACACCGTCTCAACAATAGACATAAAAGTCTCCACTAATTAGTAGGATCTCCCAAGCAGTAAATCACCAGGATGTATCAATCAGCCATAAAAGAAAAAAGGTCTCCATAGTGTAAAACCATAACAATTTTAATAGAAAAATGGTGTAAACACTTAAATCAATATGGAATACATAGGGCCCTTCAATCAAAATAGTACAGCAATGACCTGGGGGGATGTTCCAACGCGTTTCATCTCCTAAGACATCCTCTGGGGTTATAAAAGCTGTACACGCACTACTTTACATTGTGGCATAGTGTAATTTCTTCAGTGTTGTCACATGAAAAGATATAATAAAATATTTACAAAAATTAGAGGGGTGTACTCACTTTTGTGAGATACTGTAGGTGATTCCATGGTTATCATTACAGGTAATTTTCTAACCACAACGGTTATGATTTATCTCTGTTCTGGTGTATAACAGGTTTAACTGACATTGCACAATCTCTTGGGGAGTGTATATGCACACACCTGTTTTTATTTTTTTTTGTTTAATTTTGTAATTTTTTAATGTCATTTTTAATATTGGTTATTAGTTGCCGATAAGCCACTAATTGGAGATTAATGGTTAGTGGTTATTGGTAAATTATTAATGACTTTATTATTATTTTTATTATTATATTGTTATTCTTTGTTGTTATCTCATTCTCTAATACAGTTTATTACCATTGCTTTTATGATTGCTGTGATGGTTTTATAATGCTTTTTAATCATTTTTTTTATGTGATTGGAGTTATAACGTCCTATTTTATATCTATTCTATATGTTAGCTTAGTGCGAGGGCAATGGTGAAAGAAAGTGTGGAATATGTCTTTTAGATGCTTCATCAGCTGTCTCCCGCCCCTCTCATGTTATTCAATATAAATATCCTTGTTTGCCATAGATCACGTGACTTGATAAAGTGCCGGAGTGTGAAATGTGTTGTCATGGCAACCACGTAGCTTGCCTCCCATCTCTCTCCATCCATGACTTCCTCCTGGCCACGTCCGGGTTTCCCTTTTGAAGTCACTTCTGGTGCATTGTGCTGGTTTGAGCAGTCTCAGGGTACCCCGACAGTCCATCAGTAGAACATCCATACAGCTACTGGCTGTCCCCTAGCCGACTAGGATAGTCCTTTCTTCCACCATAGCTGCCACGTATAGTAATGGATGTCAGCTTGCATTATACGCTTATTTATGGCTCTCATGTGTTTTAGTATTTGTTTATATACTGAGGAACTTAATAGAGATTGCATTGAGTACTAGCTGAGAGCTCTTGGTCATAGAACATAGTATACACCATGGCCTACAGTGGATCGTTGGAATATCATTCAGACATTGAGAGGTCTTCAGTGCTGTTGTTTGGCTAATTTATACTGATTATTCACTATTACAAGTGTTTTCCATAGCATTATGTACTCTTCCACTGGCTACATTCGATGTGAATTTACAGGCTAAATCCCAAACTTTTGGATGCATTATTTATGTTTCTATGGAGTCGGACAAAAGACCATTTTCTCTTACATTCATTGACGGACACAGCTCTTAATATTCTTGACCATAGGGGTCAGGAGTAGGACACTAGGTAGAAAAATAAACTTGGAAACGCCTATGGGCAGTCCTAGCTAGTATAAATCCCCCTCTCTGCTATAGGCATCCATTTTTTTCTGGCTAATTTCAGGAGTAAAGACCTAGCTCCCTGCTGGGACCTTTGGTTTTATACATTTTATTATTTTAACATTTTCCTGTTTTTTTACCGCAGAGATCTGCAATCAACTGCCGGGCTGGGTGACGGGCTACATGATTTAGATCCAGTGGTCACCCCAGTCTGGCCATCGAGCGTGTGGATACTTTCCTGGCCGACAGCCCCCCCACTTCGGTGGCGAGGCAGATCTGTCTGTGGAGCAATGCCTGCACCTCTGTGAATTGGTAAGTTCAGTTCCCCCCTCTCTTCCAGGCAGGGGGCAGAAGCGTGTACTCCCTTTGATGGTTGGACATTTTCCTCCTCCCACCCAGGCCCCCCAGTTTGCTGCCGGGCTACCATTTGGCTTTCCTGCCCTCCCCCTTTCGCTTTGGGTTCCCCTTTGGTCCTTGTGCCTAGGTGGGCTTTGCCCTAATGACTTCTGGGTTCTGTGGTCCCTGCCCTGCTTCCCTGCAGGCAGAGCCTGCATGTTCTGTGGGGGCAAGGCACTAGGGACCACCGCGTCCACATACTTGTATTCCCCCTACATTTGGCATGGTGGTCTTCTCCTCCAGGGGTAGTGTACATTTTCCCTGAGATCTGTACACCTCATGGTACTGGGTCCCGACAGTCATTTTGTTGTAGGCCGCCTGCTGTTTTTTGGGGCCTGTACACGTTCCTCCTGGTGGCCATTTTTTTGTAGTCCGGCGGTGGCCATTTTTGGGTGGCCCGATCGGCTTAGTATGTGATATGGAAGTCAGGGATGAGATGGCCACGCTTTGGGAGCCGTGCGGTAATGGACTGCTTTTATGGTTGGCCCCTCCTCTTTTTCCTCCCATGTGTACTCCCGGGCTTCCTCTTCCCAGGCACGCTGCATGTGGGCTCTGCTTTCTCTTCTGGTGCCCGGCTGCCGGCGCTCCTCCCACAATGGTGGTGAGTCCTGGTTGGTTATCCCTCTCTCTGCAGGCACTGTGGGGTGTGTGACAGGCTCCTGTGGTGTGCTGGTGGGTTCCCTGGCGGTGCTATTTTTTCTGTGGGACCTCTCTCTCTTTGCATGGAATCTCAGGATCACACCTCTCCATCTGATACCCTCCTGGAGGCGACAGCTCCCTTGGGGTCTCCGCTTCCCCTTGATGCACTGATGGCGGTCCTGGAGTCTTTTGTTTCCCGGGTGGAGGTGGCATTTGGGCGTGAGCAGGAAGCGCCCCCACCCTCTCCTGATTTTTCAGCCTCAACGGATCCTGAGTCCGGCTCTGCCGACACAGATGCAGTTAATCTTGTGGGACCTGATGTAGCGCTCCCTGATCCTTTTAATAGTAAGGATGATTCATCCACTGCCGCAGCAGCGCATGAGAAGGCACTGGTGGACGCACTTATATCTTCAGTGCACGTAACATTGAAAATGGAGGATGCAGCTGAGGCAACTGCAGATGTGGCCGTTCCTTTTGGTATGCACAAGCCACTTCGTGCGGCTAAGGTGTTTCCTTATCCCACCTATTTTGACAAGTTTATCTACAAGGACTGGGAATGCCCGAAGCGACCCTTTGTGGTCCCAAAATTCTTTGCTGTGCATTACCCCTTTGAGGAATCGGTTTTGAAGAAGTGGACCACTCCGCTGGCTGTGGACTCTCCTGCTTCAAGATTGAATAAGGCAACCATCATCCAGGTGGAGGAGTCTCCCTCTTTTGAGGACAAAAAAGCGTGGTCCGCGCTATGTTTAATATTGCCAGTTCGGCCTTATGGCCGGTTTTGGCCACAGCCTTGGTATCGCAAATGCTCACTGAATGGGCTAAGCTTTTGTGCCATGGTCTGAGTAGTGAGCAAGTTCCTCCTGCTTGCATGGAGCTGGCAGGCCAGTTGGTCCAGGGGCTGCAATTTGTGTGTTATGCATACTTAAAAACGACCCCTTGCTTCCAAGCTCTCCTTGGACCTTCAGCGCGTCCTATGGCTCAAGTGTTGGTCTGCGGATCAAACCTCCAAAAAGGCTCTCACCAAATTGCCCTTCCAAGGTGACTGCCTGTTTGGTGCTACCCTGGATAACATCATTAAGAGTCTCACAGGGGGGAAAAGCACCTTTCTTACACAATCTAAGAAGAAGCCCCGTTGCAGGCATGGCCCTTCTTTCTCTGTGCACAAAAAGCTTTTTCGTTCCCCCAGAGCCGTGGACAAGGGCAATAAATCTTTTAAGCCCTCCCCAGGAGGTTATAAGCGACCCTGGCCTGGCAAACCTTCCAGGCCCGTGGACAAGTCCTCTTCAGCATGAAAAAAGGAAGGCAGGGTTCATGCGATTCTGGATCTCAAGGCCCTGAATCACTTTGTGGGGGTGCAAAAGTTCAAGATGGAGTCCATTTGTTCTGTGGTGGCCTCCTTACATCAGGGGGATTTCCTTGCCTCAATCGACATCAAAGATGCCTACTTGCACATTCCGATTTGTGCCCAGCACCAGCATTTCCTCTACTTCGCGGACTTCGCGCACTATCAATTTGTGAGCGCTCCCCTTTGGTGTCGCCTCCGCTCCTCGGGTTTTCAATAAGGTGCTGGCACCTGTTCTGGCATTGCTACGACAGGGGGGATTGACGTGATTGGTTATCTGGATGACCTTTTCCACGAGCAGAGTCATCCTCAGCATTAGGGATGACCTGGCGATTACAATCCATACCATCCATACCTTGCAGGAGTTCAGTTGGCTTCTCAACTACCAAAAATCTGCCCTGATCCTGACCAAAAAGTTGGAATACCTGGGTCTGACTCTTGACTTGGTGCTGGCCAGAGTGTTCCTTCTGATGCTGCACTCTGCGATTCGCCTGTTGTTGTCCCGCAGGCTGTCATCCCTCCGGACTTGCATGCAGGTTCTGGGCCTGATGGTGTCTACCTTTGAGGTGGTTCCATATGCACAGTTCCACAGGAGGACCCTTTTTGTTGAAGTGGGATAGGTTCCCCAATTCCTTGGATGCACAGATCTGCCTAGGCCGAGAGACCAGGGGGTCCCTGGCTTGGTGGCTGCGGTTTCCAGCCTTTTGGGAAGTTTTTCTGGTTGGGCTCCTGTTGGCCTAGTTTTTCCTTTTTATTTGGCCTTGGGTTTTATCACCCCTCACTTTTTTTGCCACTGCTTTGGGACGTCCCAATGGTCGAGAATCTAAAGAGCTGTGTCCGTCAATGAACATAAGAAAACAGGATTTTTTTGTTACTTACCCTAAACTCCCTTTCTCTGAGTTCATTGATGGACACAGCACCCACCCCTCTATGGAGTTTGATACTTCTGACAGTGCTTGTTACAAAACTGGATACCTATAGCAGAGAGGGTGATTTAGCTAGGATTTCCCATAGACTTTGCCAAGTTTATTTTTCTGCCTTGTGTCCTACTCCTATAGGTGGCGATATAACCCTATGGTCCAGAATATAAAGAGCTGTGTCCATCAATGAACTCAGAGAAAGGGATTTTGCGGTAACAAAAAATACATTTTTTTTCCAGCAGCCTTTAGAGAAGTTATCTATTTGATGAGTATCCATCAGTTGTGTGAAATAAATCTCCAAAGCTAGATTCTCCTCTCTCGAAGGTCTTTTAAGAGGATATGGGGCATTTGCAAGACTGCATGGACAAGAGGGGTGACATCATCCTTAAGAGAGCTTGGGAAGCCAATATAGCGAGCCTTAAGCCAGCTTTAGCCACAACACGCGTGGCAAGGAGTTTTCGGTTATGCAGCTTCAAGAGCATCTTTAACAAGAACACCCAGAGAAGAAATCTTCAAATTTATTCCTGCTCTTTTTAAAGCAGTCAGATTTATTTTGAATGCATCAGCTAAATCGGTCAAATTGTCAGCCAGAGCAGGGACCTTGTTTGTGGCTTAAAACCTGGTCAGGAGACTAAAGCCTGGTGCGCAATATGAGTTTATTTCTGTTCCAGCCAGTGGGTTCAGAACCGATGTACTAACTATCCGACATTCATAAAGCAATCTCCCCTGCTGAGCTGTGGTGTTCTGACAGGGGGATGCGAGTATAACGCGTGGTCCGAAATCAGAGGACTGGTCCAAAATTCGGTGTTTGTTCCAGGGACGAGACCGACTGTTAAACTGGCTAAATCGACTACGTAAGTTTTATTTAGACTGACGAAAT
>BLSH010069152.1:580946-596520 GCA_018402905.1 Glandirana rugosa | reverse complement strand
CTCCCACCCAGTCCCCCCTTTTTCCATCCTCCTCCCCTACCCCATGGTTCCCAGCCCCACCCCCACTCACATTTTTTCATGGGCCAAGAAAGAAGCCCCGGGTTGAGCACCTTACTACTGCTGCTGCTTGTGTGGGCAAGATGTGTAATGCGCCAATCCCTGCTGACCTTCCTTTACTATGCACCCCATGTGATTGGCACAGTACCCCACCCACAAAAGCAGCAGCAGTAATAAGATGCTCCACCCCAGGGTCCTTCCATAACCCCTGCAAAGTTCTGGAAGAGAGCAAAAAATTCTGGAGGGGAAGGTAGAGGGGGAGTTGTCATTCCAGTATAGATTTAGCCCAGGACAGCCTGCCAGAATAGTTGGGATCTATGAGGGCAGCTTCCCTGCACAGCTCTGCTTGAGGAAACCATATCTATATTATTCAACACTGCCACTTTACTGTACCCTCTTACCCCCTGTACGGTGTCCACTTACCTACCCCCCCTGTACTGTGCCCATTTTCTCCCCCCCCCCTGTACTGTATGCTCCTGCCCCCTTTACTGTATCCTCCTGCTCCCTGTACTCTGTCCACTTACCCTCCCCCTGCACTGTCCACGTACCCTCCCCCTATACTGTATCCTCCTAATACAGTTAATTTTTATCACTTTAATTATTTTTCCCATTATGGGCGTGAGTGGGGCCTCATATCTAAGTTTTGCCTAAGGCCTCACAAAGCCTAGAGCCGCCTCTGGAAGCAGAGCATGGGCTTGTTCTCACTTGCAGCCAAGGAAAGTAAAAAAAAGGCAGCTGAGCTGCAGTTTTACCACCCCCTTAAACCTACACAGTGGCTAAAGAAGGCTGCCACAACTGTGATGCTTCCCAGTCACAGGAAAAACGATACCTGTCGTGCTCAGCAGGCAATACCACCACCGATTTCAAACCATCCAAATGTAGCCAGGAGCCAAGTGTTATACTCCTGGCAATAAAGACGTTCCTGTCTGCAGGTATATTGCAGCTGAATTCCCCCTAGTGCCAAGTTTATTAGTTGGAGACTTGAACTATGCTAGAGAACTGCATTGTGGGGGTTGTAGCGTAATTTTAAGGATTATGATCAGGCTGTGCTGCAGAAGAACTTAATTTCTCATCAGACTGTGCTGCATAGAAAGGCTCCTGGGAGAAAAGGTGCCTCGTGGGAGAGTCTATTTAAGCAGAGGGTGCAGCCCGGCACGCTCTCTCTGGATGGCGCTGATTAATTAAACAAGACCCTGTGTGTCTTGTCAGCTGAGTTGCGGCCTACTCACACAGACCTTGCGGTCTGCAACTTTACAGCACTTCAGCAGATGATAGGGGATACCCAACATCCAAGTAAAGAGCTGAAGATTTAGTGAACTTTGACCAAGGAACATTGATTCACTACAGTTTCAGTTTTCTTTCCCCCCACTTAGTAGGTTCCATTACTGCTAAAATCTTGGCATACTGGAATACCAGACCCCACAGGGTTAAATTGGAGCAACTTCAGCACCCTAAAGACGGGGGTGGCCTTGCGTTGCCTAACCCATGGCTGTACTACCTGGCCTCCCAACTGCAACAGTAGGTTGGTGCCATGTCACCCAGCCCGGTGAGTCCATCGGCTAAGCTTATGCTGATAGGTACTGGGGCGCAGTCCATTCCGGAGGGACTTGAGGCCCAGCAATTTCAGAAACCAAACTAGCAAATGCCTACCTACACACTGTTACATAAAATGTGGAATAAGACCAAACAGTTGCAAAATATACAAGGGTTTACGGATAATAGCCCCATCTGGGACAATGGAACGTATGGGGAATTGGCCAAGCTCCAGCAGGGTCCCAGGTGACGAGCGTATGGGATAACACACCTCTCCCATATCTTTCATAATGGAAGATTAATCCCATTCTCCACATTACAGGTGAGACATGCACTGCCTCCTAATATGACTTTTTACTACATACAGCTTCAACTTGCATTTCGATCACAGGGAAGGGCGGTGGAATGGTCTCACTCACCCACACCCATTTTCCACCTAATTCAAACAGCCACTGAGACCAGGGGATTCACCACAGTTTTATAATATGCTTTTGAATGAATTCCTGGGGGCTCACCCCATAAAAGCTTTGACATAATGGGAGAAGGACCTGGGTGTGGTGACAGGCGACCAGTGGGAGGACGCTCTTCAATTCATCACCACATGTTCCCTTAAAATGTGTATTCTAGCAAGCCCGCTGTGTGGCAAATGCAAAACAGTACCCGGAGAACTCATCCATCTCCTGTGGCGTTGCCCCAAACTCCATCGGTACTGGAGAGAGGTTGTGAATACACTAAACAGAGTGTTTCACACAGACATACCTTTGAATCCGATACATTGTGTACTGGGTGCCCTGGGGGAGGTCATTCCGGAGGAGGCAACGAGGCCCAGGGCCCTATTCCAGTCTAGGAAAGTAATCCTCATGGGATGGAAATCAGACAAGCCACCATCCACTAAGTCCTGGATTACCCACATGGGATGCACCCTTATTTTAGAACGGTATATCTACCAGCATAGGGGGAAGACGGGTAAATTTGAAAAACTTTGGGACCCATGGCTTTATACCCCATGCTTGAGCCCAACTGAGCTGGTCAAAATGAGGCTTCTACAGTGCATTTGAGGAGAAGGGCTCCAGGGGAGACAGGCCACAAGGCCACACACTGAGTCACGGAATGTGTCTTGCAGCATCAAGAAATACTTTCAAAGGTGATATGCCATTTTCATATGCTCTGGGATGTCTTCTCTATACTGTTTTCCTTTTCAACGACTTTTAACTGTATCGGACATGTGAATTGAACATCCCATATGTATGGAAATGTTATATGGTGCATTACTGGAATGTGAGATGTTTTTACTTTATGCTATTTCATTGACTGTAGCATTGACTTGGACAATAAACACTTGTCTGATTTAAAAAAAATCTTGGCATAGTGAATTAGCCTAAGAACTCTCCTTTATAGAGCATGTGGAATTTATGTGTATCTGTGATATATGACTAAGTTGTACCAGTTTATCTACATTCCACTAAGTTAGATCAGTTTATCTATAGTAAACTAAATTGTACCAGTTTATCTACAGTTAACTGAATAGTGTATTTTCATCAGTTAATTGATACTAGTGGACCTCCAAATATTCTGTCTATATTTAGGAGGATAGATTTGGGTGTTTTTTCCCTCTGTGACTGTCGGGGAGTAAACATTAGAGAGTGGTTTGACGTACAGTAGTCATTCCCCTGCTCTCCTATGCTCACTCCTGTGTACAAAAACTATCCTCAAAACTATCAGTAAGGTACTGTGTGTTTATTGATATTCTATTGTCAATTATTTGCAAGTGTTATATCCAGCTTTTTTATTCAGAGTTCCTCTTTAATATACCTGATCTTGAGTAAATACTTTTGACATCTTAATACTGTGTGATTCCTTTTACTGAGTCCTATTTGATGAAAGGTAACACCATGAGTGAACCCAGTGTGTCAGGGGTGGTGGAGGACCCTCAGAGTCTGGGAAGACCAGGGGGAATTGACTTTTCATGCGAACCTCAAGGGGGCAGCGCTACACAAGTGAATGGGGCTGACACCACAACCAGGGCTTTTTTTTCAGTGGGACCACGAAAGATGATCTCCTCCCCCTCCACCAGCAGTAGCTTTCATTTCATGGATAGTAGGATATATGGTTTTCAATGGCATAGTTCACACCAGTGTGGTCAGTTTCAGAAAAAAAACTAGAACATGCAGCATTTTTTCTGTACTAAACTTTACTGGAACATGGTAAAGCGCATTGAAAATGTACCAAAACGCACTGAAAATGCACTGGAACACACATTATCCTTATTTAAGGTGAAGAAAAAAGGGGGAAAATGCACTGGAATGCATCAAAAATGCACCTAAGTGGGGGGCGCATGCGCGGCGCGATGCGAGAAGGTCGCACTTGCTGAGAGCTCCACAGACACGACTCTTCCAAGCAAGATCCCCAGGGTCTTTCAGGCTGCAAAATAGCTCCTCTCATTCAGGTGTCCCTGGGGAACATCCTGGTTCATGTCTACGAGGCGAAAGCAGCGGGGGTTCCTGCTCCTAGAAACACCTAACTTCATACCTGCTCCATTCTGCACAAAAGAGCAAGATGACACAAAATGGCGCCAAACCCTCCTCTGCTTCGGACAGCAACTCCTCCACCCCTGGACAGCATGCTTCATTTCCTAAGGAATGTGGGAACTCCCCACACCTTACTAAACTGGATCTAGATGCCAGCCTAGCTAAGATGTATGACAAGCTAGCTAACAAGATTACCACAGCCTTGTCACAGGAAATAGTGGAACTTGCTAATGGAACCGATATACTGGAGACAAAGCACGATGAATTAGCATTGGCACATAATGACCTCAGAAAAGGCTTTGAAAACCTTGCAGGAAATTTTACATACATGCAAACCCAGGTCGAGGACCTGGATGATCGTAATAGGAGGAACAATTTGCGCATTTGCGGGGTTCCGGAATCGGTTTCGGACCTAATACCATCAATGACCAAGTTATTTAATCTGCTCCTCCCAGACAAATTGGATTCTGCTTTTCTGGGTGACGGAATCTATAAGTCCTAAGCCCCATCCAGAAAAACCACCACGCGACATTGTGTTATGTCTCAAAGACTACATTATTAAAGAGGAGATCCTTAGAGCATCAAGAAACACGCCTAATATAGAACTCGACGGTATAAGAATTCTAATCTATCCAGACATCTCCCCTGCGACCCTGGAGAGAAGAAGAGGGATGAAAGAGGTGACATCCATTCTACAATCAGCCAGGATCAGGAATAGATGCGGCTTTCCCTTTAAACTGACGGTCCCACACAATGGCACTACATATACTGTTAAAATCTTTAATAAAACTGGACCTTTTGGAACCGGAGCCTTCTCTGAGATTATAAATGACTCCTAGATCATCCCCTATCTGGTCCCCCCCTTTTCTAGGAGAGAACAAAGGAGAAACCGCTGATGTTTCTAATGGAGGAACCTCTAAACATACTTTTGCACGGCTCATTATTTTTTGTGATGGATGGGGCCCATTTTCTATTCATCCTTTCTCACCAAATTTGACTTTGGAATTTACAATTAATGCCTCTGTTAAAACCCTCGATAAGGGAATTGCCTCCTCAATTTAAAGCCTTAGAAAGAGCCTAACTTTGGTTCCTTTAAAATGTTATTGTACTCACGTTGGATATAGCATCCCACATGCACTTCACACAAGGTGCTCACAGTTTTTTTTCCTGACGGTTTATTAACCTTATTTGTTCTGGGAATGGGACCTTTATGTTTTTTCTTTCTCTTTTTGACTGTTCTTCAGTCTAGAGTTGTTTACTGGGCTATTACACCACGAGCCAACATAATTGGAATGAATACTTTTTTTTGATTCGCAGTAAGTGGTGGAGGCTCTCCTGTGCCTTATTATATATACAGTTTCTCATTGCAGGAATACCTGATGAATTGTTTGGCTCAGGTTGCCACCTAATGACATAAAATGTTCTAAAACTCACGTTAGATATAAGATCTTACATGCAGCCCACACACTGTGCTTACAGGATTTAACCGGACAGTTCATTATCCTTAATTGACTTGGGAATGGATCCCCTAAGTGTTTTCTTTTTTTTTTTTTGCTTTATGTTTGTTTTCCAGACTAGAGTTGCTTACTGGGCTATCAATCTACATGTGGGCATAACTGGAGCGAATGCTTTTTTTGATTCGCAGTTAGCGGCAGAAGTCCTCGTAAGGTAGACAGCAAACTCCTTTGGTGGGGGTATCCTTCCCCTATTCCTGAACAACATTTGGCGGATATCACCACTCTTTTTGGACTATGGAATAATTGACTCCATAATATGGTTTTCTGGTTACTATATAAGTATAATATTATTTTTATTATTATTATTATTATTATACAGGATTTATATAGCGCCAACAGTTTACGCAGACCTTTACAACTTGAGGGTAGACAGTACAAATACATTGCACTTAAATACATAAGGAATCAGAGGGCCCTGCTCATTAGAGCTTACAATCTAAGAGGGAAGGTCAAGAGATACAAGAGGTAATAACTGTGGGGGATGTGCTAATAGAGAAGATAAATGTACAGCTGTTAGGTGGGAGTCAGATAGGCTTCTCTGAAGAGACAGGTTTTCAGGGATCGTCTGAAGGTGGACAAACTAGGAGAAAGTCGGACAGATTGGGGTAGAGCATTCCAGATAATGGGAGAGGCTCTGGAGAAGTTCTAGAGGCGAGCATGGGATGAGGTGACAAGGGAGCTAGAGAGCAGGAGGTCTTGGGAGGAGCGAAGAGATCGATTTGGTTGGTATTTTGAGACCAGGTTAGTGATGTAGCTGGGGGCCAGGTTGCGAATTGCTTTATAAGTTATTGTTAGTATCTTGAATTTAATACATTGGTTGAGTGGCAGCCAATGTAGAGATTGACATAGGGGTGTAGCAGATGCCGAGCGGTTTTTAAGGTGGATGAGCCTGGCGGTAGCGTTCATAATGGACTGAAGTGGGGATAGGCTATTTAGAGGTAAGCCAGTGAAGAGGGAGTTGCAGTAGTCGAGGCGAGGAATGACCAGGGAGTGGATTAGTAGCTTTGTGTTATCATCGGTTAGGAAGGGGCGTATCTTGGAGATGTTGCGGAGGTTGAGGTGGCAAATTTTGGATTGCGATTGGATGTGGGGCTGAAAGGTTAATTCGGAGTCTAGGATTACACATAGGACCTTGGCGTGGGGGGATAGGTTGATAGTTGAGCCGTTGATTTTGACAGAGAAATCTGGGGAAGTGGCACGTGGGGGAGGAAATATCATAAGCTCGGTTTTGGATAGGTTGAGTTTGAGGAAGTGATGTGACATCCAGGCTGATCTGTCTATTAGTAAGTTGGTGATGCGTGAGGAGACACATGGAGAGATCTGGGGGGGTTGAGAGATAGATTTGTGTGTCATGAGCATAGAGATGATACTGAAAGCCATGGGAGTCAATCAACTGACCCAGGGAGGAGGTGTAGATTGAGAAAAGGAAAGGACCAAGAACAGAGCCTTGGGGTACACCAACAGAGAAAGGAAGAAGAGAGGAGGAAGTAGAGTTGTAGGTGACACTGAAGGAGCGGTGGGATAGGTAGGATGAGAACCAGCAAAGAGTACAGTCACAGAGACCAAAGGCGTGGAGTTTTTTGAGGAGGAGGGGGTGGTCCACTGTGTCAAAGGCAGCAGAGAGGTCCAGGAGTAGTAGTACAGAATAGTGTCAGTTGGTTTTAGAAGTTATTATAGTGAGTTTAAGGAGTGAGTTTAAGGAGAGCAGTTTCTGTAGAATGCTGAGGGCGAAATCCAGACTGAAGGGGATTAAGAAGTTTGTTCATGGTCAGATGGTCACTCAGTCGGTTGTAGACCAGTCTTCCAAGGAGTTTGGAGGAGAAGGGGAGTAAGGAGATGGGGCGTAGGTTGTTAATATTGGTGGGGTCCAGTGAGGGCTTTTTAAGGAAAGCGGTGACTAGGGCATGTTTTAGAGAGTTTGAGGGTGAGCGAAGCATTTGCGAGGGAGCAGGATCCAAGGGGCAGGTGGTTACATGGGTGTTTAATAAAAGTTTAGCAACCTCGCTAATACTGGCAGGGTTGAATGTGGAAAGTAGCAATTGTATCTGTGGACATGGGGTGATGAGTGGGGGTGGTTTGTGCGCATTGGAGATTTCCTCATGAATGTTATCAATCTTAGTTTTAAAGTGATTGGCAATCTCCTGGGCAGTGAGTGAGTTAGAGGGTGGAGGCAGTGGAGTACAGAGTAGAGTGTTAAAGGTCGAGAAGAGTTGACGGGGACTGGATGATAATGTGTTAATGAGTGTGATAAAGTAGGTCTGTTTGGCAGTTTGGAGGCAGGAATAGTATTTTAGGAGGGCAGATTTGTAATGTTTGAAGTCTTCTTGGAGCTTAGTCTTATGCCACAGACGCTCAAGAGCTATGTTTTCTAAGACTTCTGGTGTTGTCCGTTTGCCAGGGTTGTAGCGGCCGGGGCCTGATTTTGCATGTAGTAAGGGGGGTGAGCTTGTCTAGGGAGGATGACAGTGAGTTATTGTAGACGAGTGTGGCTAGGTTGGGGCAGGACAGGGGTGAGATTTTGTCATAGAGGCGGTCATTAGCAGAGTAGAGAAGAGAAAGGTTGAGGTGGCGAAGGTTTCTACGGTTAACTGTTAGGTGGTTGGAGGGAGAGGAGGTGGAAGACAGTGAAAGAGTGAAACTAATAAGCTGGTGATCAGAGAGTGGGAAAGGATTGTTGGAAAGGTTGCACGGAGTGCACAGATAAGAGAAGACCAGGTCTAGGGTGTTTCCGTTGGAGTGAGTAGGAGCCTGTATCCATTGCTTCAGGTCAAAAGATGAGGTTAGACTGAGAAGTTTAGAAGTAAGAGTAGTGATAGCGTTAACAGGGATGTTGAAGTCGCCAAGAATGATTGTGGGTATTTCAGAAGAGAGAAGGAGGGGTAGCCAGGCAGAGAAGTCATCAAGGAAAGTTGATACCGGCCCAGGGGGCCAGTAAATGATAGCAGCTCTTAGAGGAATAGGAGAAAATAGACTGATGCAATGTGCTTCAAAAGAGGAGAGTGCCAGAGAGGGAGGAGGGTGGAGTACCTGATAGGTGCTGCATGGTGCAAGAAGGATTCCCACTCCACCTCCCTTCCGTCCACTTGGTCTAGGGGAGTGTGTCCAGAGGAGCTGTACTGTCAGATTCATGAAGCCAGGTTTCGGTAATGGCAAGGAGGTTGAAGGGATTAGTGATAAAGAGGTCGTGGAGGGCAGTGAGTTTGTTGCAGACAGAGCAGGCATTCCAGAGGGCACAGGAGAAGGGGAGCTGGTATTAGGAATAAGAGGAATAGAGACCAAGTTCTGTGGGTTGTGGCTGCTGCCAGTGGGTGTTGGGAGATGGGAGCGCCGGGCAATGACGGATGATGGAGGCCCAGGGGATATATCACCAGAGGTTAAGAGAAGCAGGAGGGTGAGCGAGGTAATGTGGGAGTGTGATTTAAATGGAGGGGCATGCCTTAGAGTCCTGGTGGCTCTTTCAGTATATGGATGTAGAATGAGACAGAGTTGGTGGGAGCAGTAATAGGAAGAGGACAGAAGGTGGGGCGATATATAAAAGCTGGGTGGTGGAGAAGAGGGGTGAAGGTAAGTGAGCTTTAGGAGAGAGGACAAAAGTGCCAGAAGGAGTGGTAGAGAATGCATGTTATAGAGTGGAAGGAGAGCTGAATAGAGAGATGGGGTCACCTGCAGGCTGTTGGGTGTTTGCAGTGTAGTTTGCTATGTATAATTGCTTTGTGCAATCGCTGAAGTGCAGAGTATGAAGTGCGTATCTAGGGTTGCCACCTCATCCCTTTTAAACCGAACACATATTAATTACACAGGTTCTGTGCCTGATTAAGGTGGTAATTAAACTCACTTGGAGCATTATCTGTATTAAATTAGCCTCAGAACCTGTGTAATTCATATGTGTTCGGGTTTAAAGGGATGAGGTGGCAACCCTATGCGTATCATTTGTAGAAAGCATCACTTCTAGAATGCAGCCCCTGCAATGTGCTCCCCCAGCAATGTGCTGACCCCATAAGGGCGCTCAAATTTATACTGGTAGAAGGGTGGGGGTGGAAGTTTGTTAGTTAATCATGAGTGATTATAAGGATGCCTAACAATCAAGTGGGCCTTTCACTTAAGACAGACTAGAGATTGGCCATAAAGATAGCAGCACATAAAACTTGGGTAAGACACTACAGAGAAACAAATACATTCTAATAATGCACACAGGGCAACATATGGAAGAGGCCACATACCATAGCAAAGATACATAGAGATTAAAGCAGAATGCAGTTAAGGGTGGATGATTGCTTCAGCTGACACATACCTGTGAAGGGACAGAGAATGCATACTTAATTGGATACCAAGCCCTTTATATATTTAGCAACATAAAAAGGTCAGGCTTTAACATATTTTTCTTGATCCTAGAAATCAGTGTTGACTGGTTTATCCATAAATGCATACTGTATTTCTCTATTTAGCGTTTATACATTTTGATGGATCTCCTTATGCTGCCATCTAGTGTGATACATAGAATTGCTGGTAATTTTTTGACTGAATCTTATACTCACGAATTGCGTGGGAGTCACTTTATTATTGAAGAGTTTCTCTAATCCTTATGAGCTGTTTTACCATACTCCTGCAGTTTCTAAAAGGGGGGCATGTTAGGTCCCCTAATTTGATTACAAAAGGTGCACCGGTGTCACACCGATCTATACAATTGGTCGTTCGGGGGCAAGATGTTTGGTTGGCCCCTCCTCCATTCGGGACCCCACAAATTTTATATATATTCATTTTAACAAGTGACATACTTCACTTACTAGTTTTTTGGTTCTAGGCTTTAATAGCCTGAATCCTCGTACTTGATGGGACCAAATCTATCATTACTGACCCTGCCCTCGCACAGGGTCTGCCGCTCTACGGGAACTGGCACTCCTTTCATAAGACTTTTCCAGGCCCGTCAGACGTTGGTGCACCCGGAGGTTTGAGTATGCTATTCATTTAATCAATAAAGTTTGTTATCTTGTTTTCAGAATATTGACAGCACCTCTATTTACTAAAATATCACACTCAGACTTGGTCGATCCGCCGCGCTAGATTGTACCCCCTTGCTCTGACTACCCCACGATGGGTCTCCGAACTGCGGATCCTGCAGCGGGGATTCTAGGTGAATACCTTGGACCCTCTGGGGCGTTTGGAGCAAGTAGAAGATCTTGCAATCCGAGTTTGATATTTTTATGGTTGGTTAGCTTATTTCTAACAAAACCCCCGTTCTGTTTGTTTTACTTTACTAATTTGGTATTTTCTTTAAATTTTATTTCTGGCAGGTATTTTCTGGCTTTTTATTACATGCATTACTATGTACTTATATTGTATACTTACAGCAATGACATCCCCTGTTCCTTCTACAATCTTATGATAACACAATTCTGGTCTTCTCCCTCATACGAGCTTTTTGATAAGATTTGGGTCAAAGTCAAACTTTTCCGAGTATTGGAGCCACGATCACATTTCCATAACACTAAATTAGCTAACCTTTACAGAGATGGCAATTAACCACTTCAGCCCCGGAAGGATTTCCCCCTTTAGGACCAGAGCACTTTTTGCGATTCGTCGCTTTAACTGAAAATTGCGCGGTCATGCGACGTTGTATCCAAACAAAATTTGCGTCCTTTTTTTCCCACAAATAGAGCTTTCTTTTGGTGGTATTTGATCACCACTGCGTCATTTCTGATCGCCGCTATAAACAAAAGAAGAGTGACAATTTTGCAAAAAAACCCAAATTTCTTACTTTTTGCTAAAATACAAATCCAAAAAAAAATATATAAAAAAACATTTTTTTCATCGGTTTTGGCCGATTTATATTCTTCCTCATATTTGTGATTAAAAAAAATCACAATCGACGTTTATTGATTGGTTTGCACAAAAGTGGTCGAGTTTACGGATGATGAGAATTCATTTCTGGGGTTTTTATTTTTTTTTATTTTTTACTAGTAATGGTGGCGATCTGCGATTTTTAGCGGTACTGCGATATTAGGGTGGACATGTCGGAACATTTTGACATTTTTTGGGACCATTGGCATTTATACAGCGATCAGTACTATAAAAATGCACTGATTACTGTGTAAATGCCATCGGCAGTGAAGGGGTTAACCTGCAGGGGGCGCTCTAAGGGTTAACAGTGTTCCCTGGGCGTGTTCTAACTGTATTTGGGCTGCCCTAGCAGGGGAAGGGAAGTGATCACAGCTTCCATGTAGAGGAAGGCTGTGATCACAGCCCTTCCCCCCTCACAGAACGGAGGTCCGTGTTTACTTACACGGACCTCCGTTCTTTCACTCCGGGGGGGGGACATCGCGGGTAGCCGGCGGCGATCGAGGCCACCACACCCGCTCCCTGGCCCTCCCCGGACACAGTGAGTGCGTGGGCGCGCCTCCGGCGGCGTGCGTGCGCTCACTGTGCTCGATCTCGCAGCCGCCGTCAGATGAAGGCGTTTTGCGCAGGAGAGCCACCTTGTCGCCATCAGATGCCGATCGGCGGTCGGCAAGTGATTAAAGTCATTGTTCATAATGTACAAGGATTCAACTCCCCACATAAAAGAAAAAAGGCCTTCCGCCACTATAAAAGATTAGGCGCAGATATTATTTTTATTCAAGAAACGCATTTTGCCACCAATAACCACCCTAATTATTTTGATAAATCCTATAGCCAATTTAATTACACTACATTTAATAACAAATCTAGAGGCGTAGCAATTTTTATCAAAAATACTCTACTATTTGATATCAAACATATTTATAAAGATGCGGTCAGTCGCTTCATAATCCTTAAAGGCACCATCAAAGAAATAACACTAGCCTCAATATATGCACCAAACTAATCTCATTTAACATTTTTTAACTTCTTCTTCAATACCTTGGAGAAATTCAGCTCACCCCACCTGATTATAGGAGGAGACTTTAATTTGGCCACCCACCATGCTTTAGATAGAAGCAGACAAACCCCTTCTTCTAGGGCCTTCCCTATATCCCTGAACGTTTTCTTAAACAATCATCAATTGATAGACACCTGGCGAGCCCATAACACTGGTACAAAATAATACACCTTCTATTCACATCCACATGATAGTTATGCCAGGCTGGACTACATATATTGTACCCCAATACTCTTGGCTAATTCTTCCTCTGCTAAGATACACCCTTGCCCATGGTCGGACCATCAAATAGTTTCCTTCCAGACTTCCCATATAGGTCTCACTCCAAGCATTCACAATTGGAGGATTAATGATTCCCTATTTTCTGACCCATCAGTTGTCCAGGAACTTTCCACACACATTAAAGACTATTTTTCTCTTAATAATATAGAAGATATGTCCCCCACCACACTATGGACTGCTCACAAAGCAGTATTAAGAGGACATCTAATATATATATAAAATAGCCTCTAACAGAAAGAAATCAAAATTAACTGAGATTAAATCACTCACCAGATTCCTCTATAGGCTCTATCACAAAGTAGGCATAAACCCATCTCCGGAAACGACCCTTCCCATAGATTAAAAAAAGAAAATAACTAAACGCTCTGTTATCAGCAGATACTGAGAGAAACCTTAGATTCTCAAAAGCCAAGTTCCTGTTATTTGGTAACACTGCCTCGACCATGTTCTCTAGAAAATGAAACCACTCTAGCAACCCACCCCATATCTATAAGTTACGTAATAACAAAGGACTCACAATATCTCACCCTACTGAGGTTTTGGGTATTTTCACAGATTTTTATAAGGACCTTCTCTCCACTCCACATTCCCCTCCTAGCATAAATGCATTTGACTGGTTAGATAATATTGACCTCCCCTCCCTCACCCCACAACAAATAGATTCTCTCAGTGATCCCTGCACTGAATTGGAAATCTCTTCTATCATAAAATCTCTAAAAACCTCAACCTCCCGGGGACCAGATGGCTTCTCTACCAATTATTATAAAAAAATTGTACATTTGCTTTCCCCCTTTCTGACTAAACTTTTTAACTACATTCTATAGGGTGAACACTTCCCGGAAGAGATGCTCTTGGCGAATATGTCGCTCTTACCCAAACCAAATAAAGATCACTCCATGCCCCAGAATTATCGCCCAATCTCTGTTTTAAATACCAATTTAAAAATCTTTGGTAGGCTGTTGGCAAATAGACTTCGGGTTTTATTCCCAGTAGACAGATCTCAGACAACATTAGATTAGCGATGAATATTGTCCAAGATGCCAACCTATTTAAAAACCCAGTTTGTCTCCACACATTAGACATTAACAAGGCTTTTGACAGCGTCAGCTGGAAATATTTGGAAATATTTGGAACACATTCTCCCAAAATTCGGTATCTCCTCAAAATTCATCCACGGCTTTAATGCGTTGTATCATAACCCTAAAACTAGAATAAAAATTCCAGGAATTTCTTTAATTTAAATAAAGGCACAAGGCAGGGATGTCCTCTTTCTCCCTTACTTTTCGCTCTAGCAATTGAGCCCTTCGCATGCGCCATTCGGAATAATATAAACATTCAGGGATATAAACCGGATACCCTTATCTCACTGCCTAATCTCATTACTGACCTTAATCTCTTTAGGGATCTATCAGGCCTCGGGGGGATCTCTCTAAATGCATTGCCTTACCCATCAATCTACCTCCAGATCTGGTCCTAACCCTCCAGAAAAACGTTCAGTTTGAGTGGTGTACCCACTCCTTTAGGTATTCAAATAGCCCCTCAATTTAATTCTCTTTTACAAGCAAACTACCCAAAACTTTTCACTAAAATAAAATTATTACTAAAAATTTGGTCTTCATATCAAATTTCCTTTCTAGGTAGAATTTGCACCATTAAGATGACGATTTTACCCAAACTTTTGTATTTTTTCCGCTCACTTCCCATTAACATCCTGAAATATATTTTAACTTCCCTACAGAAAGAAATCAATAAATTCATCTGGGACAGGAAAAAACCTTGTAGCGATAATCATTTGCTACATAGGCAACAAAAAAATGGAGGCCTAAGCATTTCTAATATTTGGTTGTATTACCTGGCAGCTAGATTCAACCATCTGGATCAATGGTACGATCATCTTAATGTCATCCTTTGGCTTTCTTTTGAGTCATCCTCAATCTATCCATACCACATTCAGGGCATACTATGGGTGAACACACTATCCTCTAGAACTTTCATCTCCAAAAACACTATAGTTTCCCACCTTTTGCAAACTTGGACACGCTATAATGACACATTTCATATGATATCCCCCACGCCACCAATAGCATCCTTTTTAGGAGATCCTCGGTTTGTTTGGTGCCCGGAGATGGTTCTTGGCTTAATAAGTGGCGCATCCTGGGTCTCCACTCTCTCCGAGCACTCACAGCAAATGGGAAATTTTTATCCTTCTAAGAGTTACAGAGTAGATATACAGTATCTCACAAAAGTGAGTACACCCCTTACATTTTTAGATATATTTTATTATATATTTTCATATGACAACACTGAAGAAATGACACTTTGCTACAATGTAAAGTAGTGAGTGTACAGCTTGTATAACAGTGTCAATTTGCTGTCCCCTCAAAATAACTCAACACACAACTCCCCTGTCGTTTAACTGTGACAATATGTTCGACATGTGAGTGATGAAATGTAACATCGTTTCACAGTAAAGAAGTCACAACAGTATACTTTTATATATTATTTTATATAGATTTTTACATTCCCCACATGAGTGAAAACACTCTATGACATATAGATGAGACATTGAGAATCTTCCTATTTTTAAAGGGTAAACGACACTCACGAGCCTCTCTCACCTCTGGGTCCTACGCGGTGAATAATTCGGTTCTTGGTAGAGGCCCGTGGTTTGTTTGGCTCCTAGAGGATTTTTCCTACGATAACCACCGCACCCCCTATAGTATACTTTACACAGTAATATCGCACAGGTTCAAACGTTTTCC
>BLSH010069152.1:562391-580936 GCA_018402905.1 Glandirana rugosa | reverse complement strand
GTTGATGGGGACAAGAGCCTCTTCCCGACAACCCTGGCCGTTGGTTGTCGGGGTCTGCGGGCGGGGGCTTATCGGAATCTGGAAGCCCCCTTTAACAAGGGGGCCCCCAGATGCCGGCCCCCCACCCTATGTAAATGAGTATGGGGTACATCGTATCCCTACCCATTTACCTGGGGGGAAAAAGTGTACAAAAAAAAACAATTTTTTGCGGGGCTTTCCCTTTAAGACACCTAGCACACAAGTCGCGCCGCAAGTCGGATCACCGCGATCCGACTTCTGGTGCGGCTTCTATTCAAATCAATGGGCTCCCATAGGGAACCATTGATTTTGAATAGAACGCCTGACGAGGCTTAACGCTGTGTATACAACGTTAAGCAACGTTATTGAGCGTTTTGCCGGCCCGGCGCCAAGAAACGCCATGACGCTGCAGCTTCAGAACGCACTGGTCCCGCGTTCTAGCTACAGCTCACTAACGCCGACGCCCTCTACTGCCCACAAACGCCGGCGTTTTTAGAGGGCCATTGAATAACATGGAGAGCCTCAAAAAAACGCCTACAAACGCCGGAGGCCAAAACGCCCGTGTGTATGAGGCCTAAAGATTGGTTTACTGTAGCACATAGGTAGCACAGCACATTTTGTCAAAATGCTGTCTAATTCTGAAATCTGATAACTGTAATGGAGCAGTAACCTAGCACCTGGATATATACAGTATCTCACAAAAGTGAGTACACCCCTCACATTTTATGTGACAACACTGAAGAAATGTCACTTTGCTACAATGTAAAGTTGTGAGTGTACAGCTTGTATAACAGTGTCAATTTGCTGTCCCCTCAAAATAACTCAACACACAGCCATTAATGTCTAAACCACTGGCAACAAAAGTGAGTACACCCCTAAGTATAAATGCCCAAATTGGGCCCAATTAGCCATTTTCCCTCCCCAGTGTCATGTGACTCGTTAGTGTTACAAGGTCTCAGGTGGGAATGGGGAGTAGGTGTGTTAAATTTGTTGCTCTCACTCTCTCATACTGGTCACTGGGAGTTTAACATGGCACCTCATGGCAAAGAACTCTCTGAGGATCTTAAAAAAAAGAGTTTTTGCTCTACATACAGTTGGCCTAGGCTATAAGAAGATTGCCAAGACCGTGTAACTGAGCTGCAGCACGGTGGCCATGACCATAAAATGTTTAACAGGACAGTTTCCACTTAGAACAGGCCTTGCAATGGTCGACCAAAGAAGTTGAGTGCACGTGCTCAGCGTCATATCCAGAGGTTGTCTTGGGAAATAGACGTATGAGTGCTGCCAGAATTGCTGCATAGGTTGATGGGGTGGGGGGCAGCCTGTCAGTGCTCAGACCATATGCTGCACACTACATCAAATTGGTCTGTATGGCTGCCATCCCAGAAGGAAGCCTCTTCTAAAGATGATGCACAAGAAAGCCCGCAAACAGTTTGCTGAAGACAAGCAGACTAAGGACATGGATTACTGGGAAAATGTCCTGTGGTCTGATGAGACCAAGATAAACTTATTTGGTTCAGATGGTGTCAACTGTGTGTGGTGGCAACCAGGTGAGGAGTACAAAGACAAATGTGTCTTGCCTACAGTCAAGCATGGTGGTGGGAGTGTCATGGTCTGGGGCTGCATGAGTTCTGCTGGCACTGGGAAGCTACAGTTCATTGAGGGAACCATGAATTCCAATATGTACTGTGACATACTGAAGCAGAGCATGATCCCCTCACTTTGGAGACTGAGCTGAAGGGCAGTATTCCAACATGATGACGACCCCAAACACACCTCCAAGATGACCACTGCCACACTGAAGAAGCTGAGGGTTAAGGTGATGGACTGGTCAGTCATGTCTCCAGACCTAAACCCTATTTAGCATCTGTGGGGCATCCTCAAATGGAAGGTGGAGGAGCGCAAGGTCTTTAACATCTACCAGCTCTGTGATGTCATCATGGAGGAATGGATGAGGACTCCAGTGGCAACCTGTGAAGCATCTGTGGGGCATCCTTGAAGGTGGAGGAGCGCAAGGTCTCTAACATCCATCTGCTTCGTGATGCCATCATGGAGGAGCGGAAGAGGACTCCAGTGGTAACCTCTGAAGCTCTGGTGAACTCCATGCCCAAGAGGGTTAAGGCAGTGCTGGAAAATAATGGTGACCCCACAAAATATTGACAATTTGGGCCCAATGTGGACATTTTCACTTAGGGTGTACTCACTTTTGTTGCCAGCTGTTTAGACATTGATGGCTGTGTATTGAATTATTTTGAGGGGAAAGTAAATTTACACTGTTATACAAGCTGTACACTCACTACTTTACATTGTGGCAAAGTGTCATTTCTTCAGTGTTGTCACATGAAAAGTTAGAATAAAATATTTATAAAAATGTGAGGGGTGTACTTACTTTTGTAAGATACTGTAACTTTCCCTCATCAGAACAAGCCAACTATTCCAGAATCAGGAATTTCTTTCAGGTATACTATTCACTTATTCTCCAACCCCCTTATTCCATGTTTGGACAAATATGTCTTAAGTCTCCTAGAGACAAAGGAATGATCTCTCTGATTCACAAATCTCTTATTGAATCTATGTCACAGGATAAAACCAAACCCATGATTAAATGGGAAATTGACCTAAACCACTCTTGCTCCCCTGAAGAATGGCTAACAATGTTTGAGAATATGCGCAAATGCAATCACTCTATCACAATGCGAGAATCACCAACTAAACTTTTGGTTAGATGGTATATGACCCCTGCCAGGCTAAATCAATTTTATTCAGTGCTATCTCCAAATTGCTTCAGAGGCTGCTCATCTCATGGCACTATGCTACATATCTTCTGGGACTGTGATCTAATCAAACCCATATGGCACCTCGCTAACACCAAAGCCTCAAACATTGCAGGCAAACAAATCTCCTTGATTCAAAGCACAGGCCTCTTTTATACAACAATTCCAGACATCCCAGTACCATCATCGCGCTTAATCCATTCTTTGTGTAGCGCAATACATTGGATGATAGCATTCAATTGGAGATCTTCCTCCTTATCCTGGTCACAGGTCCTCTCTAGAATGGAGGTTTAAGCTGATTGACTGCATTCACTATACCCTACAAGATTATATGTATATTTTCAAAGAAAAATGGAAATTAGGGGATGTACCTCTAAGTAACTTGTCTATGTAAATTGTTTGCCTATAAAATCTCTTCTTTTTATGCTGGATGTACTGATGTTATATATCACCTCTGTTTCCAGTCTCTGATAGTATTGCTGTAATATAGTATATATAATGGCTAACTCAACGGATGTATAGACATTGTATAAATCTACAGTATTTCTGTACGTTACTACATTTTGTCATGTGAAGCTATCTACCTTCCTAATAAAAACAATTGTAAACAAAAAAAATGCATTAAAATGCATCAAAAATGCTCAGGCAGAAAAGGATCCTGAATGCATCCAAACTGCGTTCCTAACCGTCTCATGTATTAAGTCTGCAGTCTCTGACCATCTCTTGCACTATGTCTGCAGTCTCTAACTGTCTCCTGCCCTATGTTTGCAGTCTCTAACTGTCTCCTGAAGTATGCCTACTACCTCTGACCATCTCCTGAAGTATGTCTGCAGTCTCTGACATCTCCTGTAGTATGTCCACAGTCTCTGACCATCTCCTGTAGTATCTCCACAGTCTCTGACCATCTCCTGTAGTATGTCCACAGTCTCTGACATCTCCTGTAGTACAGGCGGTCCCCGGGTTACAAACAAGATAGGGACTGTAGGTTTGTTCATGAGTCGAATTTGTTTGTAAGTCGGAACAGGTACATTTTTTAAGTGTAGCTTCAGCCAAAACAAATATTTTTAAGCTTTTTGGATAGCATAGGGAAGGGTTAACACCCCTGTAATGTTTGTTTTGCTGTCTATGTTTCTGTTCAGAAGATTTCGCCTCACTTCCTGTCCCAATGATAATTGGATTTTGAAAATTTTGGGTTGTTGTGGAAACAAACCTTTGTGATAAAGCATCAGTGGAGACACTTTTTTCCCATAATAACTCTTACAGGAGTGAATTTCCCTTCCTAGGGGGAGATTTCCTCTCACTTCCTGTTGTCTCCCTCCGTTTGTAAGTAGGAGTCGTTCATAAGTCGGATGTTCATAACTAGGGGACTGCCTGTATGTCCACAGTCTCTGACCATCTCCTGTTGTATGTCCGCAGTCTCTGACCATCTCCTGTAGTATGCCCGCGGTCTATGACCGTCTCCTGTAGTAGGTCTGCAGTCTTTTTACCATCTCCTGTAGTATGTCCTCAATCTCTGACCGTCTCTTGTAGAATGTCTACGGTCTATGACCGTCTCCTGTAGTATGTCCTCAATCTCTGACCATCTCGTGTAGTATGTCCGCAGTCTCTGACTGTCTCATGTAGTATGTCTGCAGTCTTTTGACCATCTCCTGTAGTATGTCCTCAATCTCTGACCATCTCCTGTAGAATGTCTGCGGTCTCTGACCGTCTCCTGTAGTATGTCCTCAATCTCTGACCCTCTCCTGTAGTATGTCCGCAGTCTCTGACCATCTCCTGTAGTATGTCTGTGGTCTATGACCGTCTCCTGTAGTATGTCCTCAATCTCAGACCGTCTCCTGTAGTATGTCCGTGGTCTCTGACCGTCTCATGTAGTATGTCTGCAGTCTCTGACCGTCTCCTGTAGTATGTCTGCAGTCATACTCATAGTCATATGTCTGTGCATGCTGGTATTTATTTTAGTCTCCACATTTGTCTAGGCTTTTGTTTAAGTGATAAATAAATTAGATATATTATACTCTAAGTTTGGATATATTTTCTTTGAGTGTTATAATAAAAATCCCAATTGAAATACCTCCTATCTATACATGTATTTGTGGGTGATATCACTCTAAGAAATGTGTGTTTTTACTGTATTTGCACCCACTCCTTTGGGTAACATCATCCAGAAGTGGGGCATTTGTGGGGTTTATGAATGTGGTCCTTCATGCTTTGGAGTGAGGCCTGGGACCCATGTAAGTCAAATGGGAGGACCACATATTTTGAACATCCAATCTGGTGTTGCAAAAGCTGTCTTCTCCTTTGCCCTGGCTGTAAAGTGAACCTGTCCATACTATTTAGTAAAATTGGAAGTGATAATGTACCTGCCTGGACCCAACCATTTTATCAATTTATCCACCTGGGATAAAGCATCAAGATTGAAAATGTAATATAGGTTCCTGAAGTCATTGCAGAACCTCTGACTGCCCTCTGGTTTAGGGATAAGCACTATGGTATTTGACAACTGTTAGATTCCTTGATGATCCCAAGGGCTAACATTTTCTCTACCTTTTAACTTTATAAGGTCTTAGTGGTTGTAAACCTCAGATATAAAATATGAACAAATCATATCATTCTATAGCAGGAATCTGCTGAATGTTGAGACCAGGGGAGGCAGAGACAAGGGGTGCTGCACAGGATCTGTAGGAGGAGTTCTGTCCTCCTCTCTGTTGCTGACTGCTGAGACAGGAGGGCAGAGATGAGCCTCTCCACCACTGCATAAGGGGGGTACCGCAGCTGCAGGAGAGGTGTGAGGGCCACATAAATTGGCCCGAACCTCTCTGACAGAAACCGGTGAGCAGATTCTTTTTCCCCTTACGCTGACAGCATGAGGGGAAAAAAATGCCAATCACCAATCTTCTGTTAACATCACGTGATTAGCTGTCATTGTCTGACAGCTGATCACATGGTAAGGGGGCAAGACTGCCCCCTTACTCCGATCTGTGATAAGCCGAGTCGCATGGACTCGGTGATCACAGAGCGCGCTGCAAGCGACCCACAGGGACGTGCTGACAGCGCATGCTCAGGAGGACATACATGGACGCCCTCCCGGCAATTCAGGTCCACGCTGTTGCCATCTTTCGGCTACAGCGTGGACGCGAAGAGGTTAAGGTTGCCTACCCCTGTATACCATTCATAGGGTAGAAGTTTTGTGGTGCAGTATAGAGGGTGTCTTTTTGCTGCACACATGATCATGGGCATCATAAGTTTGAATCAGACCAACCCCACCTTCCTTTATTTTTATTTTTTAAGCTTACTTTTAAATACAATGAATTGAATGAAAACAACACAATATTGAAAAAAAATAAATAACAAAACAGTAAGGGTCTGTTCACACTTGCTCAGGAGAGCCATAAAAATAGGTGGATGAGCCATGCTTTGATTGTCTGTCCCCCTTAACCCAACACAGCTTCCTGGAGTGGGTTGCACACATTCCATGGCAAAAATGATACCTCCTGCCTCATTCATCGGGAAGGACCACCATGGAGCGCACTGCATTAAGAAGAATGTGGCTGTGCCGCAACCACCCTGCTACTGCGTGTGATGGCTATTAAGGGTTAAAACGGGCAGACTCTCTGAAATGCAAACCACCACTGACTGCTTTCAAGAGGGGCAGCCAGAGCCCCCTGATCTTCTGTATACTGGACAGGAACACTAACTGCAACTGAACTGAATCTGCCTAAGTTATATTCTACACATACTGCGGCCACAATGCTTTGCAATGTGTCTTTATTAGTGATAGAAAGAGTGAATAGAAGGTTCAATAAACCTGAATAATAGCATGATGGCCTACAGACCCAAGGGTCCAGCACTCTTCAATTAAGTAAGCCCACATGACTGAGGAAGACAGAGGGCCTATTGGCTACAAGGAGAAATTTTATTAGGGTGTCACCTGGGCAAGCAAACTAAAAAGGGAAAGCCACCATAGCTGCCAAAGTGCACTACAGGCCGACAAAAAAAAAAAAGGGAGAGCTATTCTATACAGTGGAGCCACAGGGTGACATCAAGTTTTGGGTGGGGGAGGCAGGAAGTGTAACACAGTGGTGTATGGGGGCAGAGGATATAACACACTGGGGTATGTGAAGGCAGGGGATGTAACACTGGGGTATTTGGTGGGAGTGTAACACAGGGTACATGTCAGGCATAGGGTGTAACACTGGGGTATGTGGGGGGGGGGGGAAATAAAATAAAAAAGCAATCCAGTGCATACAACTAATCCTGACAGTACTCATAGCTGAATGACCGCCCCCGACCTGTCATTCATTATATAAGTGAAGGGGCGTGGATGATGGTGGCCATGGCCACAGTTGGCAGCTGCCATTGGCAAAATACAGCCAGTCACCACATTTGGGCAGTAATGTCACTGTCATCTCTGCCCCTTTGCTTAAGTGTCAGGAATTCCCTGTGACATCAGTAATTCCTAGGGATGCAGCGGGTGTAAGCACCCACGCTATCCTTAGAAACCATTGACAGCAAGATGTTGTCATTTATAGAAGCAGCAAAGATACAACCTCTATATAAGATGCACGGCCCCCACCAAACAGAGGATCAAAGGAAAAAGAGCCGGGAGTTAAATGTCTATGTTGTGAGCATTAAAAATAAGTTTATCCACAATGCCTATAGCTACAGAGGTGAATGAGGACTTGTTTAAAAGTGCTTGTACTGCTTGTTCAGGAAATGGTACAGGTTCATATTAAGCTGTATGTACATCATTAAATAAAATAAGTACACAGCAACATCTCCAGATAATTCTTATAAAATTATTTTTTGTTTATAAACTTTTATTTTATTGCGAAGGTCATAGTTACATTACAATCATACAGCTGTTAATGCATGATATGTGAGTACATAGGACATGGATAATGTGATACAGAGAAGTTACAAATATAATTTCTCAATGTAGGTCTGATACAGTATCATAACTTGTGACCATGGCAACTTGGATGTGCGCCATTGAATAACACCAAAGAGTGTATGGATCAGTCTAATGAGAGATTGTGGTACATCTGGCATTGCTGTGTAAAATAAGCACATCTGAGGAGTAAGAGAAATAATCCTGCCTATTAGTTGCGTTATTTATTTTTTTCAAATATAATTTTTTATTAATGTCCGGAGAGGGCAACCACCATTACGATACAATCAAAGGGTATTCCTCTTAGAGACAATCATCCAACAGATAATACATTCCATATACATTTGTCACATATCATATCAACGTTGTTATTAGGCTGCAATTGGCCTCTGATGCTTTCCCTCGCATGTACATAGTTGCGTTATTTTAGCTGCAGTTTTTTGCCATATTTGTTTTAGGTGTGAACAACTCCAAAAAATATGCAGCAAGGTGCCTGATTCAGGACAACCTCTGAAGCAGTTAGGGGAGGTGGATGGATAAAAAGCATGAATCTTCGATGGAGTCATATACCATCTAGTTAAAAGTTTGATAGAGGTTTCTCTGATAGAGATTGAGCAGTTACATTTTTTGAGGTTGATTATCAGAGACTGCCATTCTTTTATTGAGAATGTGCATTCCAGATCATGTTCCCATTGTACCACTGGTTCTGTTTTCTCATTTGATGGGGAGTCATTAATAGACCTGTATAGATTTGATATCAGGCCCTTTTCCCTTGAAGCTGCTATGCATACTTTTTTAAAGTATGTAAAAGGGGGGTAAAGGGATAGGTTGAAGTATTTGTGAAAAAAAAAAAAAATATATATATAGGTGCTATATTCTGTTGGTGGGATATTATATTTTGATATTAGATGTTTCAAGGAGATAACTGTGTTGTCACTAGTAAGGGAATATGAATTTGTTAATCCCACTGTGTTTGAGTGATGTCTTTTTGACACGAGGCAGTAAATCGAGGAACTCCTTCAAATGATGCTAGTGGAGGGACCTTAGAAACTAGGTTGTGTGTATCTCTGTAGTGAATCCATAATTGAAGTAATTGTGCTATAATGGTGATTTTGGTTTTGATCCATCTCAGGGAGGCAACACCAGACCATAGAATTCCTTGTAGATTGTAAGGGTATACTGAAGAGGTGTCAAAGAGAAGCCGTGGGATGTGTTCTCCCTTCAGGTACCATTGTGCTATATGGGTAAGACAAGCTTATAAGTAGTAATTCCATATACTAGGAAGGCCCGGACCTCTGTTGATCTGGGGTCTATAACTGCATCTGGGTTTTTTATCAGCCCAGATGAATTTGTTAATAGCTCTCTGGAGAAGTGTTACTTTGTTTTTTGGAATATTAAGTGGGTGGGTTCGGAAAAAGAATAACTTGGGCAGTATGGTCATTCTGACTGCGCAAAGCCTACTCGAAAAAGATATTTGGTATGAGGACCATGTTTTGAGTAATGTGGTTAATTGTGCAAAAAGTTTTGGGTAATTGTTTAGGTATAGCGAGTTGAAGTGGGGAGAAATATAGATGTCCAAATACCTAAATGAATTTGTACACCATTTGAAAGGGTAGTTTTGCTGTAATGCTAAGGAAGTATTTGGTGATAAATTTATTGGTAAGGCCATGCATTTAGATATGTTGATCCCTAGTGCTGAGATGTTGTAAAACATTTTGAGCTCAGTTAAAAGATTAGGGAGAGAGATATGGGGACCGCTCAAAAATATGAGTGCGTCATCTGCATAGAGACTTAATTTATAATCAGTTACGTTTTTATTATATCCTTTAATGTTTGTTTTGTTTCTAATGGCGCATGCCAAAGGTTCCATTGCCAAGGCATATATAAGTGGGGAAAGGGGGCAGCCCTGTCTAGTGCCTTTGCTAACAGGGAAAAAAAATCTGAGTTAATACCAGGGATTCTAATTCTGGTGTGTGGTTGTTGATATAGTGCACTAAAGCCATGGATAAATTGATCTGTAAAGCCAAATTTATGTAGAATTAAATTTAGGTAGGACCAGCTGACGCTGTTGAAAGCTTTATGTATATCTAGACCAGTGGTTCTCAACTCCGGTCCTCAGGACCCACCAACAGGCCAGATTTTAAGTATTACCCTAGGGAGATGCAGACTAGAATACTGCAATCACTGAGCAGCAAATAATATCACCTGTAATGTATTTCAATTATCCTGCAAACCTGGCCTGTTAGTGGGTCCCGAGGACTGGAGTTGAGAACCACTGATCTAGACTAAGGAGGCATACTGGTTTCAAGTGGATATTGGCGTCTTTGATGATATTAGTTACTAGTCTAATGTTGTCAGTAATCTGCCTGCCTGGAATAAAACCTGTTTGGTCTGTATGAACTAAATGTATAATAACTGGCTAGTCTATCAGCTATCATTTAACCAAATATTTTTAAATTATTGTTTAATAGCGAGATGGGGCGGAAGTTTTGAGGAAGGGTATGGTCCTTAAAAGGTTTTGGGAGTAATGACATGTTTGCTAATAGCATCTCTCTGGGAAAATGGTTGCCTTTCATAATGAAGTTGAACAGTTTAGTCAAACGAGGGGCCAGAACAGAAGAGAATTTTTTGTAATAGTTGGATGAAAAACCATCTTGTTTTGAAATGTTTTCTTGATGCTGGTCTAAAACCTAAAGCGGAGTTCCACCAAAAAATGGAACTTCCGCTTTAAGCACTCCTCGCCCCCTTACATGCCACATTTTGCATGTCATTTTTTTTGAGGGGGAGTGTGTCCCCAGGTTTCAGAGGGACTTCCTGTCCCTCTTCCACCTTCCGCCTCTGGGCCGCCTAGGTGACTCATCCTCTCCCCCTAGGCGGCCCCTTCCTTCTGGCAATCTTCTGGGACACATCACAGGTCCCAGAAGATTGCCTGGCCACTAGGAACGTGCAGCGCGACTCGCGCATGCGCAGCGCGTGCCCAGCCGTGACGCCACGGTCGGTGCCCACGCTTACAATGACAGCGCAGGGAGGAGGGGGAGATGAGCGAGGCTTCGGGCGCAGCCATCGCTGGACTGGGAGACAGGTAAGTTACTGTTTATTAAAAGTCAGCAGCTACACTTTTTGTAGCTGCTGACTTTTAATAAACAAAAAAACAAGTGGAACTCCGCTTTAAGGAGAGTCTATTAAACAGTTAAACACTAGTGAGATCAGAAAAAAGGCTGGGGTTTCTGCGCTTAGGACTGATACAAATTGGGCTGCTGCCTCCCTGTATGTCCACTAGGTGGAGTATAAAGATTAATAGATAAACAGTAGGGATGGGGCGCTTCCTTTCAAAGTAAGTGCAATATGTAATGTGTCAACAGTAAAAAATGTATAAAAAAAGTGCTACAGTGGGCTGATATATGAAATAAATTCTAATGTGGGTTCTCCTTTAACCACTTACCAACCGGAAGGTTTTGCAGCTTTAGGACCAGAGCACTTTTTGCGATTCGGCGCTGCGTCACTTTAACTGACAATTGCGCGGTCGTGCGACGTTGTACTCAAACAAAATTTGCGTCCTTTTTTTCCCACAAATAGAGCTTTCTTTTGGTGGCATTTGATCGCCTCTGCGTCATTTCTAATCGGCGCTATAAACAAAAGAAGAGCGACCATTTTGCAAAAAAACCCAAATTTCTTACTTTTTGCTAAAATTCAAATCCAAAAAAAAAACATTCTTTTTCACTGTTTTTGGCCGATTTATATTCTTCCTCATATTTGCGATAAAAAAAAATCGCAATCTGCGTTTATTGATTGGTTTGCACAAAAGTGGCCGCGTTTACGGATGATGAGAATTAATTTCTGGGGTTTTTATTTTTTTTTTCTTTTTTACTAGTAATGGCGGCGATCTGCGATTTTTAGCGGTAATGCGATATTGGGGCGGACATGTCGGACATTTTTGACACTTTTTTGGGACCATTGGCATTTATACAGCAATCAGAAATTTAAATGTCCACCGATTACTGTATAAATGTCATTGGCAGTGAAGGGGTTAACCTGGGGGGGGGGGAGCTAGGGGTTAACTGTGTTCCCTGGGTGTGTTCTAACTGTGGGGGGGTTGGGCTACCATGGGCATGAGAGATCTAACTGATCCCAGTGACAGGGATCAGTAGATCTCTCATGCCCCTACTAACAGAGCGGGGAACCGCCGTGTTTACATCGGCGGTTCCCCATTCTTTCCCTGTAGCCGCTCATCGCGGCTCGCCGGCGGACATTGGGTCCGCCCGAGCCGCGGGCACACTCCCCAGGAGTGGGGCGGGTGTGCGCGCGCGCCCCCTGGTGGCTGATTGCGGATCGCCGCTTATTTACGGCGATTCGCGCAGGGCTCCCCGACTCCCGCCGTAAAAAGACAGCACGCGGTGGGGAAATCTAAACCTGGCTCTTCCCAAAGTGCTAACAGGTAAACTATCTTATTGCATTAAATTCATCAATAAACTCCTAACAATGTTATGATGACTAATTACTATTTGTATTAAACAGGATAATAACCTTTATGTTATGTTTTAAACACATTGATTTAAAGTGCTCTGTGCAAATTCAGTGCCCTTTAACTGGTGTGTAAACAATCCATCCTCATTGCAGTAAATTCATAAGAACATAATAATACCCAATTACTACTGGTATTAAGTGGGATATCACCCATTAAATTAATGTGTTTATAAAATAATATAAAGTGCTCTGTGCAAATTCCGTGACTTTCAGCTGATATGTAATCAACCGTCTACTTGTGCAATTAGCATTAAAGGAAAGGTTAAACTAAGTACATAATAGTCCTTATAATAGTCCGTCTAGATGTTCTTTTGTTGAATTCAATACATTTCTTTAGTGTAGAGTTCAGATGTAAACCAACATAGACGATCTTACCTGTGTTTTAAGGTGCAGGTCATGTGTTCCCCTCTGGTTCCCTACTTACCAGATTGTGTCACCCCTGCAGGGGTAAAACGCATGGACGCCAATCTGTTTTGGTGTTCCAATGTAGATAGGCTTGCTTCCAGTAATATGTAGATACCCTTGGTATAAATCCTCATAAGGTATGAAAAAAGAAAAGGGGAATCGATAGTGTAATTCGGTAAAAGTTTTTTATTGCTCACATAAAAACGTCACATTCCAGTGGGCATACAAAGCCGCAAAGTGGATAGTGTCTCAGTTCCAGCATGCTTCTTGGTTCAGAACGGCGTGCGCCCACCGGCTGAGCCACTTACCAATGGCTCCATCTTACGAGTTTCATCAGACCGCGTCAGAAGACTCTAATGATGAAACGGGTAAGCCAGAGCCATTGGTACGCATCACGTCACTTTCGGTTAGAGCGGCTCAGCCAGTGGAATGCACGACGTTCTGAACTAGGAAGCGTGCTGAAACTGGGACACTATCCACTTTGCGGCTGTGTATGGTGACTGGAATCTGACGTTTTTATGTGAGCAGTAAAAAACGTTTACGGAATTACACTATCGATTCCCCATTTCTTTTTCCATACCTTATGAGAATTTATACCAAGGGTATCTGCACATTACTTGAAGCAAGCCTATCTACATTGGAACCCCAAAACAAATTAGCGTCCATGCGTTTTACCTCTACAGGGGTGATGCAATCTGGTAAGTAGGGAACCAGAGGGGAGCATGCGTGACCTGCACCTTAAAACACAGTTAAGATCGTCCATGTTGGTTTTCATCTGAACTCTGCACTAAAGAAATGTATTGAATTCAACAAAAGAACATCTAGACGGACTATTATAAGGACTATTATGTACTTCGTTTCACCTTTCCTTAAGGCTCCTTTCACACCGAGACGTTGGGAAAAAAGCCTGTCATATCCTGTAAAACGCCATGATTTTAGAAACAGCGCCCCTCTAATGGCGTTTATTAAGCCCTTTTCAAGCGTTTGTATTTCAATCATGTGACCTTTCCACAGCCTCCATACACATTTCAAGCGCTTTTCAAGCGTTTAACAATTTTTTTTCAATGGACATGGGCATTTTTGAAGCGCTATTTTGAGCGCACAAAACAAGCTGAAAAGATGCTGCTTGCAGGACTTTTAGCAACGCCCAGCAAGCGCAACGCCTCGGTGTGAAAGCATCCATTGAGATGCACGGGGAGCGTTTTTGGTGCGCTTTTTATGTGCTAATTTAAGAGCAAAAACGCCTTGGTGTGAAAGGGGTCTTAATGCTAATTGCACAAGTAGATGGTTGATTACTAATAGAGGATTGTTTGTTTACCTATCAGCTGAAAGTCACAGAATTTGCACAGAGCACTTTATATTATTTTATAAACACATTCATTTAATGGGTGATATCCCGCGTAATATCAGTAGTAATTGGGTATTATTATGTTCTTATGAATTCACTGCAATGAGGATGGATTGTTTACACACCAGTTAAAGGGCACTGAATTAGCACAGAGCGCTTTATTTTATGTTTTAAACACATTGATTTAAAGGTTGATATCCTGTTTAATACCAATAGTAATTAGTCATCATAGCATTGTTAGGAGTTTATTGATGAATTTACTGCAATAAGATAGTTTACCTCTTAGCACTTTGGGAAGAGCCAAGTTTAGATTTATTAAAGGAGAACCCACATTAGAATTTATTCCACATATCAGCCCACTGTAGCACTTTTTTTATACATTTGTTACTGTTGACACATTGCATATTGCACTTCCTTTGAAAGGCAGCGTCCCGTCCCTACTGTTTATGTATTAATAGAGTGATCAGGCTCTGATGGAAGCAGCTACTCCTTAATTACACATACTAGTTCAGGGCACTTAAAGTGGTTGTGAAGGCTGAATTTTTTTTTACCTTAATGCATTCTTTGCATTAGGATAAAAAAAACTTTAATATGCAGCTTTCCCCCCCAACCCCACTTATACTTAGATGAGCCCTATCTCGATCCAGCGATGTACACGAGAGCAGAAGTTCTCTTGGCTCTCTCCCTCTTCATTGGCTCAGGCACAACAGCCATTGGCTCCTGCTGTTGTCAATCACAGCCAGTGAGAATGGGCAGGGGGACGGGGACCCCACAGACAGCTTGGGAGTGAGCTCACACAAGTGCCTCCATAGCAAGAAACTGGCTTTGGGGGGGCACTCAGCAGAGATAAGAGCCAGGAGCACCGGTGGGGGACCCCAGAAAAGGAGGCATGGGACAGCTCTGAACAAAAGCATTACACATAGCAAGTTAGTAGAATACATTTGTTTTAAACTTTAAAATGAACATAATCTCTATGTCAATTCCCCCAACTAGTGAGCTGCTCAATGTCTTGGGAATGTCTGCTTCCATCGTAGTCTTCTCAGACAGTATTTTGCTTTATCCTTACCTCGTAGTCCAACACCCTCTGTACTGATCGAATACGGTTCATATAGGCAGTATGAGTGGTATCTTGTAAATGTCACTCCATGTTTCTTCAATGTCTCTGATAGAAGATCATCTCTGTCTTTTAACCAAGGCTCATACACCGCATTCATTAGGGTGGTGCCTGCCCCAGTCTCCTGCACAAGGCGTACAAGTTCATCAGCACAAGAATCGTTCACTCGGAAGACTATGTGGCTGCCATAGCTGTGTGCCAGATTGAGGTTGAACACGGCCCCTATGTCACTGCAGGACATTGATGTATAGGCATGGAAAGCAGGCCAGCTAAGCATGAAAAGGCTTCCATGACAGGGAACACTTCTTTCAAATGTTTTTCAGGTGCTGGCATTCACTTTAAGTGTGGTCAGATCCAAGATCCTCCTGCAGATGACAGCAGAGGCGTAACTAGAACCTTCACGGTCCCAGTGCAAGAAATTATGAAGGGCCCCCCTGACCCTTGGCCAGGGCCCTTGCCTCTTCTCGCTAATCCTGGGGCCCTTTACTCCCATCACGGGTCCCTTTATTACGGTCCCGCAGCGGCACCCATGCACAAGTTCTGCAGCGGCACCCGTTCACAAGTTCTGCAGAGTGCTCCCTTACTGCCATCTTCGGGCCTCCCCATGGTGGTGAAATGCTAGGGCCCAGTCGCAATTGCAACCTTTGCAATCCTGATAGTTCCCTCACTGTTGTCAGTAGCTTTTGAATTTTTATTTTATTTTTTTACCATTTCATTTTATTTAATTTCTTTTACAATTTTATTTTTATTATTTTTTACAATTTATTTTAGGAGCTCTGTTGGAGGGGATTTGATGAGATATCAGGGCTCTAAACAAACCTCAGCCCTCAATCTCCATCTGTGTGACCTCAGCTGCACAGAATAAATGGACAGGAATAGCTAAGTACCCAGCCTCACATTCATTCAGAAATGGAAGTATAGTAAAAAAACGTTTACTATGCTTCAGTTATGAATGAACCAATCGGTACCAATCACTGACTCTGTCACTTCAGAAAAGGAAGGAGCCGGTAAATGACAAATTTACCGACCCATTCCCGTCTTTCCATCATGACACATCTTCTACAGGAGCTGGCAGGAGAGAGGAGGGGGAAGACAGCAGCTTTGTGGGGGACCAGGGAAGCACACACGGACCCTGGGAACAGCAGAAGACAAGTAAACTGGATAGGAGGGGTGGTGGGGGCAGCATATAGAGGAACCAATCCCCTCCATTAGGAGGAAAATGGAGGAGGTTGGTTCCTCTAAATGCTGCCCCCGCCATCCCTCCTATCCAGGTGTACAAGGGAGGCACACGGGCCCCCTGGAGCATGGGGCCCGGTTGCAATTGCAACCCCTATCGTTATGCCCCTGGATGACAGTAAAGCCTGGTCCAGAACCCACCCCTAGCCTGTGGCTGACTGAGCAGCAGCAAACCGATAAAGGGTTGACGTATTCCTTGTCTGAGTGCTGCTATGTAATGGCTGACTGATATCAATATTATGAACGACCGATTGAAAAAAAATGGAAAATTTGTGTCGTATTGTTTGCGAACGAGCGACATTCTATTAGTTGGTGTGAAGGTCGTCAGTAAAAAATCTCTTGAACATTATCACGCATGAGCAGAACTCATGCGTGAGTTCCCATCACAAGCATAACTTCCACTTGTACGTGAGACGTGAACACTACGTATGAAACTGATTGCTCTTTTAAAGATTTTTTTCGATGGGTTAATGTTAGCGACGATTTCGACCAACGAACGCTGTTTTGTTGGTCGGCGGTCAAGCGATTGGCCGATTTATTAATTCCTGCTATTAGGGTCTACAGAAGGCAGATTCATATATTTATGTAATTATGCTGCCATTTTCTGATGTACGTATGGACAGCTTTAGAAGTACTAATCAACAGGGCACAGTTTTATAACCTATTGTGTTGTTAATCACAAAGCAGGCTAAGGGATTGAAATTTCCAACGTTTACATAATGTCATAGATGGAGTCAGATCCGCGTCTGGAGACAGATCCCGACACTCCCAACTTATGTGTTCCCTTCTCACTGTAACATTCTCATAATTGTCCTATAAAAGCTCTCCGATACCAGACAAAGAAGAAACCTAAAGCAGTTCTCATGTTGCCAGCAGTAATAATGTATAGGAACATTTCCTGTTCATTAAAATAGGATTACCTTATTCAATGTTTGGAATGAATTGTAGTCAAAGATGAGTCGTTTATTAGGTACTCTACATTCCCATAGTTGCAGATACAAAGTGTGGTAAATATGTAACACTGTTTTCAACAATATAAAAAAAATGATGTTTGCATGCAATTCATGCTCCAGTGTTACAGGGACAATCCACCCAAAACGACTGGGCTCTGGTTACCTCCAGAAAGCACCATGCTGATCAAATAAGAGATTCAGACGGACGAGACCCTTTTCTAGAAGCAGTTTAGGCTGATGAAAAATTCCTGGGAAGGGGTGTTCTTTGCATGAATTCTAAAATAAACCTACAGTATGTGGCTTGCATTCTCCTGAAAATGGTAGTTGCAGTTGTACTGATCTAATGGCTTAAAGAGGAGGTCCGCCGCCCCTTCAAAAAATACAGTAGCTGCTGGCTTTTACCATTAGGACACTTACCTATCCTGGAGTCCAGCGATGTCGGCACCACAGCCGATCTTCGGATCGGCTGGTCAGGTGCTGCTGTGGTCGTTGTTACTAAGGGAACCCAGCAGTGTAGCCTTTCAGCTTCACAGCCGGGCCCCTACTGCGCATGCGCAAAGTGCGCTGCTCTCTTTCACTGGCAGGTAGAAGGGGCAGGAGGAGGGGGACCGGGCGGCTGACGTAGCTCGCCGCGGCCCTGTCTTCCAGAAGTGGGGACAGCATACCTCGAAAGGTGCCAAATGTGACACCTAAGGGGGAGGGGAATTCGATAAGCGGCAGTTCCACTTTTGGGTGGAACTCCACTTTAACTACTTTCTAAGTCACTAACCCAAAACAATGTAAAATACAAATCCGTGACTTCGAAAGTTGCATACTTGCTCTGGGTCTCTCGTAGTATAGGATTCCTTCAAAATACCACATTAAAGAGGTGTTCCGCCCTAAACATAAAATGTAACAAAACCCAATCACTGAATCTTTCATCAATTTCACCTCAAGGTGGGTTTTCACCTTGACGGCGAATAGCTTAAGGGGAGGGGGAATCCACAGTGTAAACCGTGGAAAGCTCCATACGACAGGGGTGAAGACCTTCTGTCCCGGCGCCGCTCGATGCAGTCGGCGGGCCAGGGGGAGGAGGACGGGGAAGATGGACGGTCACTTTCTCTCGTCGCGTGAAACGCGTACGCGTCATCCCCGGGCCGACACTTCGACTTTCCGATGTGACGACCCAAGGGAATCATTGTTGCTGGTGTCGTCGTGGACTGGTCGGCTAGGCTTCTAGCCGACACCACGGCTGTAGCGACCTGAGGTCCTATCCATTCACAGGATTACCATTTTCGGTCGTCGA
>BLSH010069152.1:549045-562381 GCA_018402905.1 Glandirana rugosa | reverse complement strand
AGCGAAAGTTCCACTTTTGGGTGGAACTCCACTTTAACTACTTTCTAAGTCACTAACCCAAAACATGTAAAATACAAATCCGTGACAGCAGCTACAAATACTGTGAATACAACACAAATCACTCACTAAATTAGCAGGTGAGTCAGCGCTCCACTGGCAGACAAATTGTTACTTAAAATCCATAGAAGACATATGCAGGAGGGTGGTAAGCTTGATAGGAGAAAAGACATGTGCAGTCACCGGCAGCACCTCGATGGGTATGGGGTCCCCTCAAGACATGTAAACAATAAAAAGGGCGCCAGATCAGTATCTGTCAAACATAAACACAATTTATTCTAAAACCACTTACATCTAAAAACGCTGAATACTGCAAACAGGGCTGGTAGAATGGAGCAGCGGTCTCGATGGACTGGAGAGTAGCCACAATCGCAAACGCCAGGAGCTCTAACACACGCCACTGCCAGTGTGTCCTCAGACTGGTAGAACAAGTGGGGGGGAGGCGGAACAGGCCTGATGAAGGAGGCGGGGCCTCAGAAACATGTTGCGGCCTGCCCCCCCCCACCTGTTCTACCAGCCTGTGGACACACTGAGGCTGGGTTCACACTATTGCCACATGCGTCTCCCAGCAGGGGCCCTGTGCGTCTCCATTCACCGTTTCAGGTCCAATTTCAGCCCGAATTTTGGACTCAATTTGGACCTGAAATGGACCAAAAGACTCACGGGATCCCTGTGCAAATTCGCAGTGGAGATGTGTGAACCGGCTTCATAGAGCAGCAATCTCCTGAAACCCGCATCCAATTTGCATAGGTGTGAACCCAGCCAGACAGTGGCATGTTAGAGCTCCGGACGCTCCTAGGCATGTGCTACTGCGGCTACTCTCCAGTCCACTGAGACCGCTGCTCCATTCTACCAGCCCTGTGTGCAGTATAGAGCGTTTTTAGATGTAAGTGGTTTAAGAATAAATTGTGGTTTATGTTTGACATATACTGATCTAGCACCATCCTTTATTGTTTAGCTACAAATACTGTAGCTACTGAATTTTAATATTAGGACACTTACCTGTCCAGGGTTCCCGCAATGTCAGCGCCCCAGCCGATTTTCGGATTGGCTGTAGGGTGCTGCTGCCGCCACTGGCGTTGCTGGTAAGGAAACCCGGCAGTGAAGACTTGCAGCTTCACGCCCGGGTCCCTGCTGCGCATGCATGAAGTGCGCTGCGCTTTCTAATTGGCGTGGCGGCGGAGGAAGGAGGAGGGGGTCCGAACGTCTGAGGGACAGCGCCGTCTCTGGAAGTGGGGAAGGGGTACCCGAAAACCCCCAAATAGTATATATATATTTTTTAGAAGAGACCCTAGAGAATAAAATGGTGGTCGTTGCAATATCTTATGCCACACTATATTTGCACAGCAGTCTTTTAAATACAATTTTTTTGTAAAAAAATATACTTTCATGAATTAAAAAAAATAAACATTAAAGTTAGCCCAATTTTTTTGTATAGTGTAAAAGATGATGTTACGCCAAGTAAATAGATACCCAACATGTCATGCTTCTAAATTGTGCACACTCGTGGCATGGTGACAAACTATGGTACTTAAAAATTCCCATAGGCGACGCTTTAAAAAATTTTAACGCTTACCAGTTTAGAGTTACAGAGGAGGTCTAGTGCTAGAATTATTGCTCTTGCTCGAACGATCGAGACCTGATCAAAGCTAATTCTGGCTTTATTCAGGTCTCCAGCCAGCCAGCACACTTTCCGGCTGGTTGCTCAGGCCTCCCGGTAGGACAAGAGAGCCCGGGCAGAGCGAAGGGAGGACGTCCCCTCCCGCTGCTTGTAATAACAGATGAGCGGCTCTAAAAATACGGTACCGAGTGATGCCTGCAACTGCAGGCATCACCCCGGTACAGCCACTTGAAGCACAATTACGTACAGGTACGTGATTTTGCGGCAAGAGGTTAAGCCATAGTCATTTGCCACAGCCAAGTTCCCATTAGTGTTGATAAGCTGCAAAGCTGCCTGAGAGGACACCTGGCTCTCTGGTAACTGGTTTATGCCTGGAAGTACCTCCTAGCCATTACCCGTGGTAAAAAAAAAATCTCCTAAAGTAAGTCACAAAACACTTATGCAGAAAAACACATGGTCCATAATGCAGAATGTTAAAGAAATCTGTTGTGAAAAAACTAACCAAAAACGAACTCTAAATCTACTGGCAGCCACATTCTAAGACTAATCTATCTAACCCTGTAAAGCAAAAATTGCTATACATACCTTTTTTGCAGCTGATCCGGTCCGATCCCACGCTGAGCTGAGAGAAGGCGTGTGCAGAAGAGGCAGCCGACAACGGAAGCCTCATAGTAACTCTATGGGTGACTTCACTTACCAGGCATTTCACAGCCATTGTTGGCCGTCTCCTGCATACAGCATCCGCCACTGGAGACCGGACCAGCTCAGCTTCAGAAAAGGTATATATAGTGATTTACAGGGTTAGATAGATTTGTTTTAGAATGTGGCTGCCAGTGGATTTACAGTTCGTTTTTGGCTAAACTGCTACTTTAATACTCTGGAAAGCGTTTGATGGGAACCTCGACTAACCAGCTCCTGGACTGCACGCTAAGACTGGGCAGTTAGGCATCTATTTTGCAGGCGATGCCTGCAGCAATGTGAACATGTTACACCCTAAAATTGGGTAGAACATGTAACATGTTCCCAAAGGTGAATCCTTTAAGGTCCCTTACACACGCGGCAGACTCTTTTGGAGTCCGCCAGCTCAGCGGCGAATGTGTTCGCCGATCCAAGCTGAGCAGGTGGATGGTTGGTCCATGTACGCTCCGCTTATCTTCCTCTATGGGCGGTTGGATATGAAACGGATCTCTTGTCGTTTACACCTGACTGCTATCTGATCCGTCTGTTTTTAGCGGATAGGATCAGATCGGATGTCCGCAGGTGAGGAAATTGGAGGGTGTGATCGGGTCTGTACGAAAAACTGACAAGCGGACCCGATCGGTCTGCCCCTGTCAAAGGGCCCTTAGGCTCAAACACATTACAATCTAACTGTACTGTACAATCAACTTTAGATCTACCAAAACTATCTAATATCAGGACTTACCTAATCTATCCAATCAGACACGCTCTTGCACTACACACTTGTTGGCAGATCTAAAGGAGATTGTAATGTTCATGGTGAAAGATTTGTGAAAAATATACTGTTTTCTATGGTGAAAAGCCACAGAAGACTTTCGGTGAGGCTTACACTTCCTCAAACTAATAAGCAGGGGTACAGTCTCACATTCGCTAACCTGTAGCCTGAAAGACAGTTTACACGCATGTGATCATTCTAGCAAATACAACCACAAAGACAGGATAATGTAGTATTTAAAGTTTAATAAAAAAAAAACATGACTACAAAAACCTATAAACATTCAATAAATAAATTGCCTACTGTGCAACACTGGTGGGACCAGATCTGGAAATACCATGATCCCAGTTTCTGACAGATACATATACAAATAGAAAACTAAGGTTTTAAGAAATCACAGACTTAGAGAGGCTTGTTCCCATGTTTTAAACACCTTTCCATAGGATAGGCTGTAAAGCCTATCCATCATCTCTAAGACTGACTGAACAGGGAACGGTTCCACCCATATAAAGCCATGATGGTGCTGTGAGGCTTGTTAAGTGCAAATTGAAACTTTTAAAACTACACCTCACAGCCCTTTGGTCTGCAAGTCTTCTCTGGATAACCATGAACCCGGAAGGCCTTAGCTAGGAGGGAGTTGCTCCTACACGCATTATCCTGAACAAGGCATTAATGTTGTTGGTGCGGATGGCATCCCTGCACGCTGTGATCACCTGGGCTTTCGGTTTTCCAACTGTAAAGAAATGTGGAGAGTTTACACACGTCAGATGTATACAATTCTAAAGTTTCATTGTTTAACTTTTTTTTGCATTCAAAAGTCTGAAGAACAGTTAAACTCTTTGCCTAGTTTTTATTTCCCTCTTTGTACCTATTGGGAAGCCTTGCCCTCGCTACCTGTTGCAGTGGCTGTTGGCACCAGTTTAGGAAATAGGATACAGACAGCAATAAACTCCTAGCAAAAGAGACACTGTCACCTTACCTATGCAGTTGCAATGTCTCTACATAGCTCCCCCCCAAAACCCCTCTTACCACATATGTACTCCCTTGGTCATGTGAGCCTAGTGACTGGCTGCTAGTCTCAAGCAATGTCACAGGGCAATAGGTCAAACAAAGAGTAAAAATCCAGCACCAGAACGTCTTGGCATAAAAATTCATTTAATCCATCAAAGCATAAAAAGGAATCAAGTTCCTAAATATTGAGGCGTTTCAGCCTCCTACATAGTCATCATAGGTCACATGCTCCTCCATGTCTGGAGTAGGATGGAGTGGTGGGGGAACACTGGTGAGGAAATGGAGGTTAGGGAGGGAAACTTGATTTTACCTAAACACGCCACTGAAAAATCATTACATGCATTTTTAAATGTCCTCTAAAAGCATATAAATGCAGGTTTGACAGAGCCAGAGTGAATGAGGCCTTAATGTACACCTGTGCCCGGACTATGGAAATTAATCTATTTACACTTTCTTAAAAAGAAAAATAGGAGCTTTAAAGAAGCCTTCACTCTCTTGTGGATTCACTCTCACCTCTCTTGTGGATTCACTCACCTCTCTTGTGGATTCACTCTCACCTCTCTTGTGGATTTGAAGGTGATGTATTTGTTCTCAAAGACCACAACAAAATGTCTACAGCTTACAAACACCTGCTGATTAGAGAGCTGGCGGGCTGTAAAGATTCTGGTGTAAGGGCCGGTTCACACTGCTCCGATCTCAGAGATCGGATGTGATTCGTATCCCACTGCAGTGTAATCACACGCGATCTCTGTGCGATGCAAATTCAGCCATAGAGATTGTATGGCTGAATTTGCATCGCAATCGGAGCAAACTCGCACAGGACCCTTTTTCTTCCCAGGGTCAGAATCGGATTGCATGGTGGTTCACACCATGCGATCCGATTCCTGGACGAGTTTGCAGTTCGCACTGCGATATGCAAACTGATCTGGGGGTGTTATTAGGTTTCTATTGACACTCCCCACATTTTGCATAGTGCAGTGTGAACTGCTGCCGGGAGACAAGAGATACAGGAACCCGCGGTGGATTCGCACGGTGCGTGGGAAAGGCTATGCTCAAAATGCACTGCCTTTGCGATCTGCTGTGGGTGGCAATACATTAACAGCACCCCAAAAGCATATTACAAACATACTGGGCGTTTTCAAAAGTACAGCATTCCGGTGCGATTAACAGCCCATTCAAAGGCTGCAAAACTCAAATGCAGAGAAACATACCGGAATCACCCAGGAATGTGGACCTGTGAGATTCTGGTGTGAATCAGCCCTAACACAAACCAGTAAAACTGTTTGGCCTAGTTGACACAATGGGGGGGGGGGTCAGTAAAACCACATGCTGTTGGATGAGCCGGGATTTTACTGCCCCCCAACCACTTACCCCTTTAGCTGCAGAGGTGGTGGCTGGGGATGTACAGATGCCGTGGCTATAGGAGGAATTATACCTCCTGTCCCTTTAAAGTGAATGGGGCTGCTCTGCAATGCATGCAGTTGTGTCTCATTTTTGGGGTGTCCGATGAGTTAAAGCAGGTGGGGAGGAAGCTTTGTATCAGGCATTGCATGTCAAATGCTCTCTGAGGAGCACTCTTCAGAGAGAACCATACATGTGAATGAGCCCTAACAGTGTATGTTAGCTCCAAAATGATTTGTTGAGTCATGTATGCCTTTAGTAATAAGCTATTCTCTACATTATGCTTTTAGTTTTGCTATGCACTCATTTAGTAGCAAATACTTTGTGATCCTGTCACCCCTTGCCCCCATTACAAACTGAACAAGTCAAATATGGAAGCATAGCCATGCTGGCAAAGTCAGTTTCTTTGCGTCTCTGAGATTGCTGATCGGAACTACAGGCTGTCATGCAGACATATTCATTTCTTCACAATGCCTATAGATAGAGATGAATGAGGGTTTTTTTAAGTGATTGTACTGTTTGTCCAGAATATGTATATACAGTGCCTTGAAAAAGTATTTATACCCTTTGAAATTTTGCACATTTTGTCATGTTACAACCAAAAACGTAAATGTATTTGATTGGGATTTTATGTGATAGACCAACACAAAGTGGCACATAATTGTGAAGTGGAAGAAAAATGATAAATGGTTTTCTATTTTTTTTTACAAATGAATATGTGAAAAGTGTGGCATGCATTTGTATTTGGCCCCCACTAACCTTCAGAAGTCGCCTAATTAGTAAATAGAGTCCACATGTGTGCAATTTAATCTCAGTATAAATACAGCTGTTCTGTGAAGCCCTCAGAGGTTTGTTAGAGAACCCTAGTGAACAAACAGCATCATGAAGGCCAGGGAACACATCAGACAGGTCAGGGATAAAGTTGTGGTGAAGTTTAAAGCAGGGTTAGGTTATAAAAAAATATCCCAAGCTTTGAACATCTCACAGAGCAATGTTCAATCCACCATCAAAAAATGGAAAGAGTATGGCACAACTGCAAACCTACCAAGACATGGCCGTCCACCTAAACTGACAGGCTGACCAAGGAGAGTATTATTCGGAGAAGCAGCCAAGAGGCCCATGGTAACTCTGGAGGAGGTGCAGAGATCCACAGCTCAGGTGGGAGAATCTGTCCACAGGAAAACTATACAAATCTGGCGTTTATGGAAGAGTGGCAAGAAGAAAACCATGGTTGAAAGAAATCCATAAGAAGTCCTGTTTGCAGTTTGCAAGAAGCCATGTGGGGGACACAGCAAACATGAAAAAGAAGGTGCTCTGTTCAGATGAGTCCAACATTGAGATTTCTGACCTAAAAGCAAAATGCTATTGTGACGAACGCGGGTATCAGATCACTGCCCTCTTCACCCACCGATGACAGAGGACCAATTGAGCTCATACCACGTTTGTCACTAACGTAACAATGCCACTCTCAGCTGCTTTCAGCACAAAGATTTCCCGGGTTGAGGGACCACCTTCTAAGTGCCAGCCACCTGAGAGCGATTGTTACTGGGCTAATTCAAACAATTAACCCTTTCAATGCCACCACTAACCTTTGATCCGGAGTGTTAGGTCTTTAACAATTAGCATTATCAATTAGGATTTTAGAATAACCACCTGTAACACACGCTGTCACCACAGACAGGAATATTCAGATGAGTTATCCTAAACAGTAGTGCTCTTCAAAGGAACAGATTCATTATAGCTTACATTAAGAGCTTTAGGGACAAGGTTAACACTTTTCAGAATAAGGTTTAATAATGAAAAGGTTAAGTTTGGTGCAGTAAAATATTTACAGAAAAATGATGTTACAAAGCAATAAGAGACATAATATACAGCAGCAAAGAGAGAAGACAGAATGGAAAGTTACTTGCATTTAAATGTCCGTGCTTAATCAGAGATTCGATAGTGAGCCCATGAGTTCTCTTTGTACGTTCTTTGATTGTAAGGTGAGAACTGAGAGCTGTCCTTCGCATTCCCTTATTCTCTGGGTGTAAAGGGGCGGGGCTGTATGCCAGGGCAGACCATGGAATAACAATCTTCCCTAATATGCAATTTGCAGTATAAAAATCATATCTCGGGATGGAATTATTGTGCAAATTCATCATTAGGGAATTTGAGTTCAGCGGCCACAGTGCATCAAGACAATCCTAAACATGACAGACTTGTTGCTTTCTGTGACCCTGGGAAGAGGATAAACTATCAGTGGGTTCCCTTATAAGTGAATTCATCAACGTTTGGGTTGGTTTTAATTGGTATGCCTTCCCGTATACAGATATACACTTTTTATCAATATGCCACCTTCCTATCTGGAGTTATGAACTGTGGGTATATTTTCTTCCTTTTCATGTTGATTCAGGGTTGCTGAAAGGTCGCAGCTGTCTAAAGAGAATTATGCCCCTCTGAGACATCCTGTGCTGTCTTTTAAGGCTCTGATTTACTGGTTTACAATCGGGCCTAAAAAACATTCCCCCAGATTCCTTGGCGTCTGGTCAAGGGACCCAGAAATTCCTAAGTTGTTGAGAGGGGGAATGAGGAGTGTGGGGTTTTGTCCTAAGCTAAAACTGTCATGGCTGACCCTCACAAAATGGTTGCGAGATTTGTGTGTCCCTGGCCATGATATCATCACAGCTGTGTGGCCGAAAACTAACACTGCACATCACCCTGAAAATGCCATCCCCACTGTGAAACATGGTGGTGGCAGCATCATGTTGTGGGGATGCTTTTCTTCAGCAGGGACAGAGTTGATGGGAAGATGGATGGAGCCAAATACAAGGCAATCTTAGAAGAAAACCTATTAGAGTTTGCAAAAGACTTGAGACTGGGGCGGAGGTTCACCTTCCAACAGGACAACTACCCTAAACTTACAGCCAGAGCTACAATAGAATGGTTAGATCAAAGCATATTCATGTGTTAGAATGGCCTAGACAAAGTCCAGACCTAAATCCAATTGAGAATCTGTGGCAAGACTTAAAAATTGCTGTTCACAGACGCCCTCCATCCAATCTGACAGAGCTTGAGCTATTTTGCAAAGTAGAATAGGCAAAAATGTCACTCTCTAAATGTGCAAAGCTGGTAGAGACATCCCCAAAAATACTTGTAACTGTAATTGCAGCGAAAGGTGGTTCTACAAAGTATTGACTCAGGGCGGCTGAATACAAATGTATGCCACACTTTTCAGAAATGTTGTAAAAAATTTGGAAAACCATTTCTCATTTTCCTACCACTTCACAATTATGTGCCACTTTGTGTTGGTCTATCACATAAAATCCCAATAACATACATTTACGTTTTTGGTTGTAACATGACAAAATGTGGAAAATGTCAAGGGGTATGAATACTTTTTCATGGCACTGTACTTTAGTATGCATGATCTGGCCAAAGGTTTAACTTAAAGGACTGTCAGCTACTTGCATATGCCCCCAGGCTGTGTGTAATCCTCTTGTGTGCAATGGGTAAGGCCCACAGTCCCAAGCCCACACTAACCAAGGTTTTAATTTCTCTCACTATGGGGATTTAATCTGCCCCTTCACCAAACTGGTATCCAATGACAGGGCCTCAAATGCAACAACATATTTTATTAGGTGCGTGCAATTAGTTACACTGTTAAACATTCGGAGATCTCTTGTGATTTGCCTTCACAAAAACTCCTACGCAGACAGAAATTACATATTCTCTCCACATGTAGTTAGTCCAGCACTGGCACACGTCTGCAGACAGGATGGTTATTTAGTCCAGCACTGGCACACGTCTGCAGACAGGATGGTTATTTAGTCCAGCACTGGCACACGTCTGCAGACAGGATGGTTATACCACAAACTGTCTACAATGCCAATATAGACTACAAGACAATATTTTATAGAAAACAAATGTCTGCTTATTTGCAAATGCACTGCAACAAATGCTATCTGTAGTTTGAGTGCTGTGAGAAACAGGAAAAAATTCCTTGGAGTCTGAATATAAGCACCAATGTGATCCAAACTTACCCCTTAAACGTCCTGCTCTCTGTATTGCTTGATTTACACACTTGAGATTGTTCAGCAATTCTGTATGATTGTTGCAGCGGATCTTGTAGCGATTTATAATGTCTCTGTTGAGGTCATAGAGTTCTGTATAACGATTTTTCATATTCTTCCTACGTCAGGAGAAAAAAATGACATTGCACTAATCACAATGTATGAAAGTCACATTTTCTGCCAGCACATTCAGTCCTATTGAAACGGCAAACTGGTAAGGAAAGTCACATGTGTACATACAGGCCTGTATAACAATAGAAATCCAGTTGTTGGCAAAACCTTGCCAGCACCAGGATCATAATAGAGGAATAAACAGGATAGCAGAATTACACACCTGTTTCTGTGTGTTACGTCCTTACTGACAAATTACATTCTGCAGTGTTTCATCACTCATCCCGCCAGTAAGCGAGTGACACAGAGGTAGGGGGGAATTTTATCTGAAGTTTTTAGTGACAAGATCACTACTGCACACCTCCCAACTTCCTGAGACAGGAACAAGGGACACCTATTAGCAAAAGTATGTAGGCATAGGACACACCCCCTGCCACGCCCCCTTAAAGGAGAACTGTACAAAAAAATTATTAGTTAAACCCACAAGTGCTTTTTTTTACCTCTACTATTCCTTTATATTGGCTTTTTAAATGTACAAATGCAGAAATTTAGAAACTGGATTAAAGGTTTAGTATTGTAAAACACTTTTTGATAGATAAATATTGCACTTTATATACAAGTATATGCATCAGACCAAAATGAGAGATAAATGAAGAGCAATAAGGGACATTGTTTGAAATCAGGGACAGTCCCTCGAAATCAGGGACAGTTGGGAGCTATGCTACTGTGACATGGCCCTAGAGGTCAGCAAGGCTAGTAAGGATAGAGGGGTTTCCGTCTCACATTTCTCTGTCTCTGATGTAAACTTACTGCTCAATTGAAAATACGGAATACTTCAGGTGAAGCCAAAGTGAACTTTAAGGAAAAACTTTACCCATAACAGCTTGATAAAAATTATGTTCTTTAGCAAGAAACAAATATTCCACAATAATATTAATGCTACCGAAATTAAAGTGTGCTGTAAATTCACTCCAGCATTGCTCCTGTTCCTTCTTGCTGGAGGCTACCATTTTGCTGAAGCCAAGAGCATCTGAACAGCAGTAAATCTTTAGGCTGTCAGCTGATCGGCCTCTACAACTTCAGCACAGTGCCTAAAAATAGAGTGCGACTGAGCATGTGCTAGGGTTGCACCGATACCGATACTAGGCATTTTCAGAGTATCGGTACTCGTGAAAAATGGCCCGATACCGGAAACCGATACCTTTGGTCTCGGTTCTTTCAGTTGTCAGCGGGAATTCCACGCGAACAACTGAAATGTAAAGGAAAAAATTCCTGCAATTATTGGTTGTTAAGGAACGGGGCTGCCACTTCTTTAACAAGCAATCAGGTGTCCTGGGATTCTCCCTCTCCCTCCCCTTCTGTTAGCTTTCACTAGGCTCGGGCGACTTCCCCCCCTTAACCCGATCACTGTACCCCCCTGACGGCAGCCCCGCAGCTACCATCATTAGCCGGCATCCCTCCTCTGCAGCTCCCGCTGGCTTCAGGTGCTGCATGGGGCTTGGGGGGATCCAGATGTGTGTCCCCCCACCACTCAGATCACCCCCCATACCGGCCCCCTGCACCCCCCATCCATCGCCGCTCCAAGAGGCATCCCTCCTTCCCCTCCCGCAACCTGCTTCTGCATGCATTGCGCCGACAGGCTGGGGATCGCCCCCACATCCAATTCGCTGTGACCAGTTCTCAATGGAGCCGGTTCACACATCCCTGGGGCAGCTGCGGAGCGGATTGCACAGGTGTCCTGTGCGTCTTTGGCTCCATTTCAGGTCTGAATTCAGGCAAAAATCTGGGCCCAAATCATCCCTGAAACAGAGAACAGGGATGCATCAGACCCCTGCTGTAAGTCACATATGTAATCAGCGTGAACCCAGCCTTAATCTACTTTTGAAAGCAGCAGCCTCAGTGGGAAAACCTTTTCCCTGCCAGCATTCTGTGGAGAAGGACCCTTAGGGCTCATTTACACTTGCTTCGACTTCTACAGGCTTTTTTGATGTGTTTTTGGTGCTTTTGCGATGCTTTGGTGGTGCTTCGATGATGCTTTGATGGTGCTTTTTTGAAGCTTCAAGGAAGCTTGGCAGATGCCCTGTGTGTGTGGATATCTCATACCTGCAAAACTTCCAAAACAAAGCGAAGCTAAAGCTGAATTAAAGCCTCTCAAAAGCTGCAGGTGCTTTAAGCGAGCATCGTCACAGACTTCTATCACAGTCTGCAATATGGGGTATACCTTTTGAAGCAAAGCCAAAGCAAAGCAAAATAAGTGTGTAAACAGGACTGTAAGCTAACCATTTTATTTAGTGACAGGTGCTTTGACTGGCGTTCAGTGAGCTTTAAAAAAGTGCATCCGGAGCCATGTTTTTAAGCAAGTGTAAATGAGCCCTTACTGTGGAAGCAATGGTCTCTCTGCTGAAGTCTGAGTCACGGCTAGCGCTCTCTAATCAGACAGGCATCATGAATTTTGTTGATTGCAGAGCTATAGGTCTGCCTCAGCAGGGGGCATTTGGCACTTTCTCTGCAGCATGTTGGCAGGGAACAGGCTTTTCTGCGTGAATAAAAGTTGGCTTTGCAGTAAAATGAAAGATCTGAGTATTCTGTCTGGGACCTCTACCCCTGTAAAAATCTTAAAAATCTCTTGCTGTTAGTAGGTGCAAAATATACCTGTAAAGAAGACCGTTAGATTTATACTTACCTTACCCATGTTTTCTGCCTGCACCACTTAGGCAAGGATGACAACACACTTCTTCCAGCTTGATTATGGGAAATACAGAGTAGCTGAAATCTCATGAGAAGACAATCTTACAATGAACTGCAGTGTCTTCTTATGAGGTTACATCTATTCTGCATGCCTGCGCAGAAGACGGGCATAAAGTAAGTAAAAAAACTAACATTTTTGTACATTTTGCACCTACTAACATCAGATTCTAAAGATAGAGGTGGCCCAGACAGCATTTGCAGACCTTGCATTGTACTGCAAAGTTTATTTTAAGTTCCTTCTTGCACCTATATGGGGGGGGGGGGGGGAGCAAGAGAACTCATGATGATAGGTTCACTAAACATTAACTTCTTGTATTTTAGTTACATAGGGACATCATTATCAGGTTACAGGTTAAAACCTGCAATCACAAGACAGAGCTCAAGCTAGTTTGGAAGAGTGCTTACATGTCCCTCATGAGTCGGGCATCCTCAGCTTGTACCAGCATGCTGCGTATCAAGTTTGACTGATCAGCCATGTCTGCAGTGAGCTTCTGGTGCACTAAATGGGATTCATCTACCTGTAAAAAAGAATTGAGATAAAATATTTATTTTAGGTTCATCTACACTGTATCAAGCAGGGTTTATCCCATTTTTCACCACTCAAAAGGCAAAAAAGGGATTTTATTAAAACTTACCGTAAAATCCTTTTCTCCGAGTTCACTGACAGACGCAGCTCTTCATGACTTTGTGGGGTTTTATGTTCGTCCTACCAGGTGCGTCGTACGACCATGTTCGACTCCTACGGGCTGAGTACTCCCTGTACATTCGTGAGAAGGTTTGATCGAACTCGAGACAGAACACTAACGTCCAAAATTGGACATTGGACTATTACTACAGGGATACATTGATTTTATGTTCTTCAATTACAAATCACTTGGATAG
>BLSH010069152.1:531087-546485 GCA_018402905.1 Glandirana rugosa | reverse complement strand
AAGACTCTCGATGCCCCGACCGGCTACTTGATAGCAGATCATCTTGATTGCAGAAAAAATAAAAAATAAAAGAAAAAAGAAAAATGGTCACAATAGAACCGCAGTTCCCATAGGGAAGCCAGGTCAACTCCTTGCGAACTAGGCATCGAAACTGGAGAGCTCCTCTGTGAGGGGGGTTTTAATGTAGGAAAAGAGGACGGCCCCCAGGGGAGGGGCCAGCTGATTTCTTTTCCCTGCCTAGTTAACTCCTGGTAGGACGAACATAAAACCCCACAAAGTCATGAAGAGCTGCGTCTGTCAGTGAACGTAGGAGAAATTTTAGTTTTTGTACATGCAGCTCAATGTAAAGATACATTACTGAAATTCCTCCCAAGATCCCCTCCCCTCACTGCATTTGTTGCTGAATCCGTAAATGGAGCATTCCCCAATAAAGATAATGAAGCCAACAGATCCCATAGGCCTACCTGAGCGATTACATGCAATCACCCACTGTCAGCCTCCTAATGCTTTCTATGGGGCTTCCCCCCTTGCTAATTGGATTCCCCGCTGGGTATCCCACAATTGTTAATGGCCCCATTCAGTATGAAAGGGGCTTTAAATCATCAGCTCCCATACCAATCTACTCTAAACAAAATGTATACATTTAATGAACTCCTGCACTCCTTCCACAGTGGCAAGAATTGTATAGAATGTTATCCGATACCAAAAACTTAATGCATTGATCCCGCTGAATCCTATAGTATATACTAAATATACTGCTATACCCAATGAAGGGACTATTCTCAAGTGATACACAGAGATGAAACAAATCCTCCTACATAAGTTGCACCTGTCTATCTGCAGTCTTCTCTTTTTTAAGCTTAAATAAAACAAAAAAAAAAAACTTCCACGCCCCCGACGTTGTCAGATGTGATGAAACGCATAGGGTGGACATCATCTCGTACTCCGTAACCAGGAAGTGGTCTTCTGATTCCTGGGGTTATTTGTTTTTACAAGTGCTTATCTTCCATTACTTTGTAAGTAGTCTGTACAAATACTTGTTTTAATAAAGATTCATAAACGGTTTTACACTATGTGGCCCTATCGGCTTTTCTTTGAAGCGGATGAATTTCGCTTGACGATGAGGGACTTATTTGGATGCAGTCGTGATCTGGAGGATGTCCATCCCCTGTAATGGGGTCCATTAATATATCAATGCCTTTTTGATTAAAGGGTCCACCAAATCTGCTAAGAGTCCTTATTGAACACATAGGTGGTGGAGAATTGATGGAGTATACCTAGGATCTTCTTCACTAACTTATCCTTTTTTTGGGACATTTTATATCACGGCCTTTGTTTTGGGAATGCTCATCATCCTTTTTGGGACTACTTTTTATTTTATTTGTCTGTGCATTAAATATTCACATTGGATATAATTTTCTTATATTGCTGTTTAGAGTATTTTAGCGCGGCTTTTCGTTTTATCTCACTTATATTGAATTAGCATGTCTGAGATTTTAGAAAAAGGGGGCGGGGAACTGAAGTTACTCTCTGCAGAGATCAGTGAGGAGAGCTCTGAGAGCTGATTGGAGGTAAGGGACCCGCACCCTCCACACGGCACACAGGAACAGAGCTGAGGCTGTCAATCAGCTGCGGGTCCCTCCCGTCACCACGTGTCGGGAAAACTTCATTACGTCACCAAGTGTCGGGAGCGATTCGTGCTGATAGCAGAGGAACGAAGCAGCAGACATTTAGTGATCTTAACTGAGACAAGTACACACTATAGAGGGATATGCCTTGTTCATATTTCATGTCTGAGGGTTCACAACCACTTTAAATGTTTAAACAGAAGGAGTGATTTGTAAAACGGTTAGTATTTAGCAGGGTGTTGTATCAGGGTAGGAAGCTCTAACTCACCTGCACAAGCACTTTTCGAAGCTGATTGAAATATTTGGGAAAGTCTGCTTCCACAGGCAGGTCTTCTATGGCCAGAAATGTTGCCAGTGACTGAATAATGTCACCAGCTAGATCCATGTCATCTGTACACAGTGTGATCTGCAGAGAGAGTATGATGTTATACAAATATTGTGACAAAGGTTGGACTGGATGGACTAGTGTCTTTATTCAACCTTACCGACTATGAATTGGGGATCACCTACCTCTCCGTTGGGTTTCATGTTTATAAGAAGAGTTCCCCCATCTCTTAGTGATGTAAAGCAGATCTGAAATGGAGCACTTTGTACTTCTGTGTCTTCAGGTAACAGAAAGTTCTGGTTCAACCACAGGACAACCTTCCAAACAAAGGGAAAATAATATAGTGGGTTTTGTTTACATACAGCTAGGTGTGCCTATTGCCTGTACATGGGATTGGGAGTCTATAAAGTCACATGGAACATCTAGCATCACCAAGGGTTTCCCTGCAGAGTGGACATATATACTGAAAGGATATTTATAAAAAATACTAAATTCCTTGAATGTCATTATGGCCCTTTGACTAAACAAAAAAAAAAAAAAAAGTTTTTTTTCTAGTCTGACCAGTGATTTCACAAAGTACACAAATTATTGTAAAATGAAATACAAGCTTTTTCAATTTTGTGTACGATAGAAAACAAAAAATCATTCTGTTGCAATGATAACATGGCTATATCCCTCTTGCCATTGCAATGTGGATATCCCTATACTACCATGGCATTGGGGCTGATCCCTACAGAACCATGTTCAATTGGAAGATCCCTCTTATGAAAAGCAACAGGGCACAATCTTAGAATTGCTATGGCAATAGGGTACAATCACTCTGCTACCTTGACAAGGAGTCCCAATCAGTCTATTGCCAGATTACGCTGCCAATAAGGCAATGACCAGATTCCTCCAACACCATGGCAACACACTAGATACCCATGTCGCCACGGCAACTGGGAAATTACCTGCACAAACTTCTATCCGCTATGGAGCAATGTTCTTGCAGAGACCCATACCTCGTCAATGCAATGGCGCTGGCTCCCTCCATTTCCATGGGAATAGACACTATTTATTATCAGTTAAGTTATAAAGTTAAGTTTACTGATGTGACACATCATAATATTACATCATTCATAAAAAAAGAGCAGGGGGTCCCTGACCAGGAAATGTGAACTCTAGAGAGGTATGAGGCCGAATTTGGCAGACAATGCAATGCACCATTTACCATATTAGGTATTGTATAATATATCTTTTCATGTGTTCATTTTTAGTCTTGGATAGCTGCTGTGAAAAGGGGGCTATTGTTTACAACACCACTCTGTAATTCTTACAAAGAAGTAAAAAAGTCTCCCTTTGTATAAAACTCACCCTTTGCACCCGTTCATTGATGCTGAAGGTCACATGACTGGATGGCTCTGGTGAAGAGGCGGGGCTACTGAGCACATACATTGAGAAGCGAGGAAGCTGCCTGGTTAGTTCAAACACGTGGAACTGTACACTGTCAATGAGCAAACAAAATGCTTCAATATTTCAAACAGAAAATGTTAAACCAGCTATGAAAAGACATAGCGACCTTCACACTTCACCTCGGGTTTTTTTGTATAGTATGAAATCTAATTTATCATGAATTATCAAACATATTTCTTCCTGTTCATCTCACCTTTCCCGGCTCTTCCTTAACCTTTAGCAATCCTTAACCACTTAAGGACCGCCCTACACACAGTAAAAGCATACATAGGGAACACAGTTAACCCTTTGATTGCCCCTGATGTTAATTCCTTCCCTGCCAGTGTCATTTATACAGTGTCAGTGCATTTTTTTTTTTTTTAGCTCTGATCACTGTATTGGTGTCAGTGGTCCACAAAAGTGTCATTTAGTGTTAGATTTGCCCGCCGCAATCCTGCTAAAGATCGCAGATTGCCGCCATTACTAGTAAAAACATTTAAAAAAAATTAAGAAAGTCCCTAAATCTATTCCATAGTTTGCAGGTGCCATAACCTTTGCGCAAACCAATCAATATACACTTTTTGTGATTTTTTTTTTTTTACCAAAAATATGTAGCAAAATACAAATTGGCCCAAATTGTTTTTTTTTTCAAAATAATCTGCCTTTTTTTGTTCATAGCAAAAAAAAATAAAAAACCACAAAGGTGATCAAATACCACCAAAAGAAAGCTCTATTTGTGGGAAAAAAGGACATCAATTTTAGGGTACAGCGTCGCACGACCACGCAGTTGTCAGTTAAAGCAACGCAGTGCTGTATCGCAAAAAATGGCCTGGCCTGGAAGTGGGTAAAACCTTCTGGAGCTGAAGTGGTTAAAGGTAAGGTGTTACTGGCCTTTTCCTTTTAACAGAGCTTTGCTAAGATTCTGCTGCAGTTATAAATAAGCTATAGGGACCTCCAATCATTTGATTACCTTGCTGTAGTTAGAGATGTAAGACAATAATAATCTTGGGTTACTTTACCACAATGACATAAGCCTCATAAACACACAATGAGAATATCTTTTTTTGCATGCTAGTCTCGTATCAAAAAACTGAAGAGGCTACCAAAGTTATTAAAATTCTCATATGACAGAATACAACTTTGTAAGTAATGTAATGTGTTGTGTTGTATTGTAACATATTATTTAGTTTCCGAAGATGCGTGGTCTTCCGATTTTCTTCGCACTAATACTGCACTGATTAAAGAAAATCATTAGTTCTGGTATCTTATGAGGAAAATGTTCATGTTTGTCCCTTTGGATAATTTTGCATGAACTGTCGTGATCGGCTCTCGAAAGCTGTGTACTAACGGATTATTTTCAGTTCGATTTTCTGATTGTGTGTACTAGGCTTAAAGGAAAACAAAGTTAATTCTTTAGAGCAATAAAAGTGTTGGAGCATCCGGACCCATCCCAGGATCTTGTTGAAAGCTGTGATCAGAAGCCAGAATGTAAGGCTCCCTCCATCTGTGCGACTGATCTCTCAGGCTCCCTCTAAGGCACTCCTAGCTGCATTACATTGTACATGATGACGCTGAGGAACAACTGACAGCACAGAGCCCAAAGGGAGAATATTATAGCACAGGAGCTTGCCTGAGTGGAGTGTAAGATTCAATAAATAGTTTTATACTGGATCATTCTATACTCGGTCTTCCATTTTATATACACTACATCGGGGGTCAGCAACCAGTAGATTGTGAACTACCAGTAGATCACGGACAGATGACTAGTAGATTGCAGTCTGGGCTTGCTGACCCGCCATCCCAGAGCATTTAGCAGAGTGCAATGGAGAGGGACTACTTAAAAAGTTGGATCTGTAGTAGGGAGCAAGAGCAGCATAACCCAATGCCCCTCTGTAGTTCTGGTTCCCGTCCCATGCGGAGTGATACCAACTGCACTCCACCTCTTATCCTGGCTAGCGGTCGCCAGAATGTTGCCATCAGCAGGAAAGAAGAGATCTTCTGGTGCATGTGAAGCAATTCTCTGGGCATAATAGTAAAGGGTTGCTTTCACACTAATGTGCTGCGGTTTACCCACACTGAGGGTGCAGTGCGGTGTACCTGCAGCGTTCCTGTGGGTTTGCTACTCTTAGCCATAGACTTATATTATATCCTGCTATTTTACCACCCCCAACTTTTTGTGTGAATGAGCCCCAGGGATGCTGCTGCTGAATGCAACTAAGGGCTTATTCACAGGTACAACAGGTGATGCTGCTCCTCTGAAAAGTGATCTGAGTGTGTGTTGATAGGTGGTAAGGAGGCAATATGCTGCCTTTTTATCACCTGATTTAAGTATGATTGACGTGCAATGCACGTGATTGCAACACGGTAGTACAGCATTTAGAGGTTTAAATCAGGTGTGAGAAGGCGACACTGTGGCTAGTGATCTTTGACTTCTCTCGTGTTCTGGTAGATCTTCACCTCTTTAAGATTGCCTACCCCTGCACTACATGTAACCTGATGAATGTAAGCTGGAGGTTGGACAGAGGACGTACCTGAAGCCAGGATTATCTTCCATATTAATGAGGGGACCATTGATGTTCTCACACGTGCATTTGAGCTTGTTTTGATCACCTTAATTGGGGTCAGAACTATCTGGTAGGCCCCACACTTTATAGCACGTGGTGGAGTACCTTTCTTAGAGGGCTTTTTTAAGCTATTTTTTCACACTCTTCTCCTGGGCAATGCTTCCATTATTATAAGGACTGTGAAATATTGGATATTGGAATTACTATCTCTTCTTTACCTCATCTTTTTAACTTGTCTTTGGGATTTATTTGTTGCTTTCACTTTAAATGAACATTCACAGCACTGTACCATGTTATGCATGTTGCACTTTATTTGAGAATATTATAACATATGTGGAATGTTAATGAATTTATATTTCACACAGGATACATTTTTTTAAATACCATTGTATTTGTATGCACTTTATGTTTAGCTCTGCACATATTTATAACAATATATTGCTATATGGAACCTTGATCTCCTAATTTATGCCCATACCTGCTTTTGTAACCAACAAATGCTTTAATGTGCAGATCCACAGGCACGTCTTTAGGAGGGCAGATAGGGACCCGAATGCGGCCAGTAAGATTCTGGACACTGGGATGCACTACATGGCTTTCACCTTCAAATATGCCTTCAGCAAAGATTAGTACTGCCCGGATGATTGTATCTAAAAGAAAAATATCCTTTCAGAATATCATATACAATAAAGGGAAGAAAAATTGGTGGTGCTGTCTACTGCTATCAGGTTTTGCCCTTGGAAAACAAAAGCTGTGATATGGTCAGCTGCTATGAGCAACCATTCCATGGAATAGAATACTCCTGTAGGTTTTAGATCTTGGAAAATCTTGGAGGATGCTTGAAGTTGTGAGTTGAACACATGACATGTCTACTAATTATTCTGCATGTGTTCAAAATGTGATTTGTACCTGCATGTATCAGATAGGTATGACCTCATGCCCTTATCTAAAGCCTATTTATTGCAACCAGGATAAAACCTAGACAAACAAACATATAGCCAAAGCAAACAAGCCAAAGAGCAAAAGGTGTAGCAACCTAATATCATCAGTCTTCAGTAAATGATCTCTGACTGATAGCTATTGGTTACTACAATCTGAAATAGGGCTTTATGCTTGCCACTGTATAACTGAGCTAACCCCATAATGTCAAGCTAAGCACTGATCTGTTCTTTGGATGGGCAAGGGCTGATGTATAAAATTATACTGAGTGTAAGGCAGGCCGCCATACATGGTTCGAATCTCGGCCGGTTCCTGCGGAGATTTGAACCATGTATGGGCAATCTGAATATACCAAGTTGATCAACTGATCACCTTGGGTACAACCAGCCTGTCGGATTTTACTTGCCATTATTGCTAGCAATAATCACTGTCTTCTTCCAGTGGGAACGGATACCCCTGCTGGGAGGATACAATGGCTCGGCAAGAGGGATTCCCCCATCAACACAGACAGTCAAACACATTTATTTCTTGCAACCCGTGGTTGCAGGAAAGAAATTTGCACCATGTGTGGCGGGCATAACAGAAACACGGTGTACGGGCCAAACAGAAACAAAACACTGTCGAAGATAAAACACACAAACAAAATCCTATAAATAATTTTCTCTTTTCCAAAAACTAAACAGGAAAGAACAGATAAGTAGCTTCATGCTTTAGTTATTTATTACTGCATTCTGTTTTAGGGGTCTAAAAAAGGACTTGGCTTTTCTCACAAACATACAAAAACAAATAGGAAACAATATGCGGAAATAATAGCCATGGAAATAATTGTCAATGTACTTTTGTCTGTCAGTATGATTAGTATATCCCTCTATGTAGAGGTGATCCACAAAGGAATACTATCCTGCAGGAGGAAGCTCACAGAAATACGCATGTTGCCCCTTACCACATTAGGTTACATTTCTGCAGAATCCAAGAGACCAGATTTGGCTTTCAGAGAACATTAGACATCTAGCCTATGCCTACATGATTAGATTGACATTTCTCAAAATTATCCCAAACAAATACATACAATCTAATCATCCTATATATCTGCTGTTCATATCTAGATATGTAGGCATATAATGGTATTTTGGTTGAGATTTATTAAAACTGGTGCAAAGAGAATCTGGTGCAGCTGTGCATAGTAACCAATAAGCTTCTAAGTTATATTGCCAAAGCTTAATTTAACAAGCTGAAGTTAGAAGCTGAATGGTTACTGTGCACCTCTGCACCAGATTCTGTGTGCACCAGTTTTAGTAAATCTCCCCCATAATCTCTTTTATTCAGAATCAGGTGTAATGATTTGATGTTCTGTTTTTCTTCTTTCTTTTATTTTTACCTACCAGCCCTAAAATGTAAAAATATGCTTTGTGGCATTATATGGCAATAGGTTTTATCTGATAATAATTTGTGTCTAATAAAAAAACTTGACCTCATTACAGGCAGACCTCATTACTGCGCCCTTGCTATCTAATGTTTTAGTACAATGATTATTAGGCCCATTTTGACCCCATGACATGGGACCAGGTACCATTTCTCACCATTAGATGTTGATATGCTCAGCTCCACATGGGCAACCTGAGTCTCTGATCCCAGAGTGACAGACAGAGCCGTCTGCAGCTGTGTGTTTGCTGGAATCACTCCCATTTGGCCATCAGGCTCACTTGCTTGTGTCTTTGAGTCTGCCTGTTACAAGGAAAAACAAAAAACAAAATTTAACACTATATGGGTGGTATATGAATCCATATAAGGAGGCATGACATCTTTATATAAATAAACAAGTTTCTTGAAGCAATATACACATCTAAAATAGCCACCTATAACTCTATTATTATTATACAGGATTTATATAGCGCCAGCAGTTTGAGCAGCGCTTTACAAAAATGAAGGCAGACAGTACAGTTAGATCACAATTTGGTACAAGAGGAATCAGAGGGCCCTGCTCATTAGAGCTTACAATCTATTACCATTTTAGCAAAACAAAAAAAATCCAGCGACCCTGGTTTACTAATGGAGTTGCGCATGTTTACTTTCAACGTTAGTTTCCATCTATCTTAAATAAGGTGAAGTCCAATTCACTTTGCAATTATGTGCAAGGAAAGTTTAAAAGCCAGGACTTTTGCTTGCACATGAATGGCCAATTGAAGACAGCATCACTTCACCTCATTCACTAAGCTAAGAGAATTTTGTAAAGTGAAAATTCACTTAGTTTAGTGAATGAGGTTATGTTGTGCGGATTACAATCATCTAAAAAATCGTGAGCCAAAATTCTGTTTTTTTTTATCATTCGTGCACGTCATTGGGTATTCTTTTCAAAGTGAGCATTTGCTTTGTTTTACCTCATCTCTTTTAATTTTTTACATTTATACCTAAAACTAGTGTTACTGGGCTGCCTCTTGTGAGAAGGTTTATAGCCCAAATCCCACCAAAATAGGTTTTGAATTGAGTGAAGAATGTTTAGAACCTCTATCTGTTTATCCCTACCTGTGCCCCCATCTGTTTGCCATATTTCAATCATACTGAACAGGGAGTGAGGCAGGAAACTTACTAGCAGGGACAGACTGTAAATAAAATGTGTTTTTACACCGTGGTATAGTTTCTACATTTGTCTGTGGCCCCAGTGGGCAGACACCCCCCCCCCCCCATTTCCTGTTAGGTATCAAACATAACAGGAACAGTAGAGATATCACTTTTTAGGGGACGCAAACAGCATTTAGACCCTAAAGTGATCCCAGCTCTTCCATGTGCTGTTCAAAACTAAAAAAAAAAAAAGTTTTACAGTCCTGCAGTTGAATTTCAAGGAAATACAGCAAATTTGGCTTTGCACACCTTTGAATTTTCTTGGTAATTCTTCAGTTCTAATAGCAGGTTCTGCTTCTTCTGGCTGAGTTCTCTGACAAGCTCCTGCTCCGCACTTGTATCCATAAGACTTCCGGCAGTTTCTTGGCTGGAGGGAAGGTAGCCCCTGACTTTGATAGAATAAAGTGAACAGTTACTTACAGCAACAGCACAAATTTTATGAGATCACAGCTATACCAGACTGGTTTCTCTCTCTCTGCCTGCTGGCATCCTATTCAATAAAAGTACACAGCTTTTTCTTAAGTTACCCACATTTAATCAGTACAGAGAATAACATGTTACTAATGATGGCACATTAAAGATGTCCTGGTAGGTTAATTGGCTCCTGTCTAAATTGGCCCTACTATGTGTATGTATGAATATGAGTTAGGGACTTTAGACTGTAAGCTCCTTGAGGAAATGGACTGATGTGAAGTACCTGTAATAAACAAATAGACAATTTAGTTCAGATTAGGTACTATTGAGATTCGGAAATTTAGATACATCCGAACAACAAAAATTTCATCAGAATTTCAATTCGTAATGAAACGAATCATGTGTCTATATGCACTTCACACTAATAGTTCTTATCTAAAACAATGTAGAGGTTACATAAAACCTTGCAACATGCTGGTGTCTTTAATTAAGAAGTATTCTTGATCCATCTATTCCTATACAAGGTTTTGCCCCTCTGGACTGAAGTGAAGATAATGTCATTTATAAGAGTGTCACAATTATGCTATCAAAGTTCTACATAGACATTTATACAAACATATTTTTTTTGCAGCAGAACTACATATTTGGATATGCACATCTTAGAATATAAAATCTCACATAAAAATCAGGTATTTACAAAAATTTCATAGATTTACTAAAATATGACTACTTCAATCTGTATGTCTTCATCCATGCATCTACAGATTACTTAGGACTCTATACTCCACAACCAATAATAAATGTTGGGTAAGAATTCATGAATGTTCTAAACCTGTCGTAAAAAAAATGCTGGTCCCTTTTTTCGAAGCTAAACCCAATTTCCAGTATGTCAAGGTAGCTGCAAACAACTACTCCACTCCAAACTAAAATGGGGGGTAAGTCCATGAAGCAGCAATTCTGTAAACAGAAGATAACTGTTCTATTGCCACATTAGACTAATCTTGTCCACGCAAAGCATGTAAGAATGTCAAGAGAGAAATAGTAGTATGGCTCAAGCACACAATGCTCAACTCAATGGAGCTTTATTGTGGCAAGATAAATTGCAGTGTTTGTACCGTCACCACTGACCACCACCACCACTGATGGAGGGGACCTTGTGTGGTCTTTTAACATCATAACTTATCATAATTATTCCAAAACAAAGCTCTACTGAATGACGTATTGGGGTACAGGTGACAAATCACTATGGTTTGCTCCTAAATCCTACCATCCATTTAGTCAATACAGCACCCGCTGGTTCGAATAGGGTCAGATGCGAAGTTGGGACATCCTGTTACAAGGTCAAAGCAGCAGGCACTGAACTTGCACAAATGTTGGAAATGATCAATCAATATGGATTTCACCTCTACTGATACAGACAAAATTAACTGAGCAGTGCAGCACAGTCCTTGCATATTGTAATTTGTTAATCACTACATAACAGATGTACATGTTGGATTAGAAGGATACTGTGAACACACATGGTAAGCTTTCCTTACCTTCTCCATCTGTAGAACAACAAATAAGCTGAGTTTTCCCATCCATGCGGTAATCACCTTCCACCACTCCAGCTATAGATGAGGAGAAATTGTCTTTAAAAATCACCTCACCTGTGCGATCACTGCGAGCATCAACCTGTGCAACAAGCCCAAACAGCAATGATAGATTATACATATAATATTTTTTTCATATGCATAAGAATGTCATGCATAGCTCATAGTATTAGCAGAAACATGAGAAGGGCTGCTGGGTCACCCATTGGATGCACAGTTCTTGGCCCAAGTGTGCCAGAATTAAAAGATTTGCTATATTTTATAGGTAACGTTTAGAAATGTTAACTGTGTCAAAGCACCCAGGAAATATAATCATTTGTCTTGAATTCCTGCTGAAAACAGTGCACTTCCTGACATGTGAGGATGCCTAGGCACTCCTGTGTATACAACCATATAGCTGTATGTATCATGCGTGAGATCTTAGGCACTGCTGCCAGTAACTGCTAGTTTCAAGAGATTTGGAGTAAGATTTGGTGATGTCACTACTGTGCTGTTCACGGTTTTCTTTGCTTGAGGCTCTGACATTAGGACCCAAAACTCTGCCTCTACAAGATGGCCGCTATATACAGATATACAGTGCAGGCATACATTGTATGTCAGTAATGGTAGAAATATCAGCTGCAGGGAGGTCACAGGAATACTGGTGATGGGTCCTTTGCCCTCTCTGTCTGCCTTTTAGTTCCGCTTTATGCTGCTGGGGGTCTCAAGGCCACCTGCTATACTAAAAGGTTATTGAGACCAATAAATAGGCAGTGAAAGCTGTGTATGCCCACATAAAGTAATCAACCAATTGTACACCACAAGTTAAGCAGCAATAATGTCGTAACACTCACCTTTCCATTGGACCATCCTGTAATCAGCTCACAGACACCATCAGAATTCAGGTCAAAGGCATGTATACTCATTGCAAGGTTTTTAGACTGTAAATAAATTAATAATACAAACAAAAGTTTATATCTAAAGTAAACCTGGTATAAACTTGGGTAATTCAAAATGAACATATAGTGGATATAAAAAGTCTACACACCCCTGTTAAAATGTCAGGTTTCTGTGATGTAAAAAAAGAGACAAAGATAAATAATTTCAGAACTCTTTCCACCTATAATGTGACCCATAAACCGTACAACTCAATTGAAAAACAAACTGAAATCTTTTAGGTGGAGGAAATTTAAAATAAAAAAAAAATAAAATAATATGGTCGCATAAGTGTGCACACCCTTAACCACTTCCCTACCACCGTATTCAGAATGACGGCCGGAAAGTGGTTGAGTTATCCTGACTGGGCGTCATATGATGTCCTGAGAATAACATGCCGCCGCGTGCCCAATCACGGCTGGTCACAGTGTAAACAGGAAAGCCATTTATCGGCTTTTCCTGTACTCGGGTCTGCAGACCTGAGCAGTGGAGAGCTGATCGGCTGCTCTCCTGACAGGGGGGGTCTGTGCTGATGGTTTATCAGTGTAGCCCCCCCCTCAGATCGGCACCCTAGGCCAGCAGGGAGCCTGCCCAGGGACCACCAGGGATGTGCCCAACCAGGACCACCAGGGAGCCGACCAGGGACCACTAGGGAGCCGATCAGAACCGCCATAGAGATCACCCTAGACTACCAGGTAAGGGACAGTGCCCAATATGGATGGCACTCAGTGCCACCTTCAGATGCCACCCTAGACCACCAGGGAAATGGCCCCTGTCAGTGCATCTGCCCACCAGTGCCCCTATCAGTGCGTACCAGTGCCACCTATCAGTGCCGCCTATGAGTGCCAATCAGTGCCGTTTATCAGTGTCCATCAGTGCTGCATATCAGTGCCCGTCAGTGCTGCATATCAGTGTCACCTATCAGTGCCCATCATTGCTGCATATAAGTGCCTCATTATCAGTGCCCGTCAGTGTAGCCTCATCAGTGCCCATCAGTGATGGAGAAAATGTACTTATTTACAAAGTTTCAATCTTTTTCTATTTGTAGCGCAAAAAATAAACGCAGAGGTGATCAAATACCACCAAAAGAAAGCTCTATTTGTGAGAACAAAATGATAAAAAATGTGTTTGGGTACAGCGTCGCACGACCGCGCAATTGTCATTAAAGCGCAACAGCACTGAAAGCTGAAAATTGGTCTGGAAGGAAAGTGTTCTAATTGCATAGTATTGAAGTGGTTAAACAAATACTTTTGTTGGAGCACCTTTTGATTTTATTACAGCACTCAGTGTTTTTGGCTATCAGCATGGCACACCTTGACTTGGCAATATTTGCCCACTCTTCTTTGCAAAAACAATCCATAATCTGTCAGATTGCGAGGGCATCTCCTGTGCACAGCCATCTTCAGATCACCCCACAGATTTTCAATCAGATTCAGGTCTGGGCTCTGGCTGGGTCATTCCACAACTTTAATCTTCTTTTAGTGAAGCCATTCCTTTGTTGATTTGGTTGTATGCTCTAGGTCAGTGGTTCTCAACCCTGTCCTCAGGTTTTCCTTTATCTTGCACAGGTGCTTTAAATCAGAGTCAATGGCTTGGTATATTGGGCAGCTATTTTATATAAGAGAAATTCCCAAAACATGGTCTGTTGGGGGTACTTGAGGACAGGGTTGAGTACCACTGCTCTAGGTCGTTGTCATGCTGACAGATGAAGTTCCTCTTCATTTTCAGCTTTCTAGCAGAAGCTTGGAGGTTTTGTGCCAATATTGACTGGTATTTGGAACTATTTATAATTCCCTCTACCTTGACTACGGCCCCTCCCTATTCCAGCTGAAGGAAAACAGCCCCAAAGCATGATGCTGCCACCACCATGCTTCACTGTGGGTATGGTGTTCTTTTGGTGATGTCAAATATATATCTTTTGGAATTATGGCCAAAAAGTTCAACCTTGTTTCATCAGACCATAACACATTTTGCCACATGCTTTTGTGAGACTTCAGATGTGTTTTTGCAAAATTTATCTTGGCTTGGATGTTTTTCTTCATAAAAAAAGGCTTCCGTCTTGCCACTCTACCCCATAGCCCAGACATATGAAGAATACAGAAGATTGTTGTCACATGTACCACACAGCCAGTACTTGCCAGATATTCCTGCAGCTCCTTTAATGTTGCTGTAGGCCTCTTGGCACCCTCCCTGACCTGTTTTCTTCTTGTCTTATCAATTTTGGAGGGATTCCCAGTTCTGGATAATGTGGCTGTTGTGCCATATTTTCTCCACTTGATGACTCTCTTCACTGTGTTCCATGGTATATCTAATGCCTTGGAAATTCTTTTGCACCCTTCTCCTAACTGATACCTTTTAACAATGAAATCCCTCTGATGCTGTGGAAGCTCTCTGCGGACCATGGCTTTTGATGCAGGATGCGACTAAAAAAATGTCAGGAACAGCTGAACTTTATTTGGGGTTAATCAGAGGCATTTTAAATGATGTCCGGAGTGTACTGACTCCTATTTAACATGAGCTTGAATTGCTTAATTCTAAACACAGCTTCATCCCCAGTTATAAGAGGGTGTGCACACTTATGCAACCACATTATTTTAGTTTTTTTATTTTTATTCCCCCCCCCCCCAAAAGATTTCGACACAAATCTTAATTCGTTAAGTTCGAGTACAATTTATCCTCAGTCATGTGAGGCCTGTAGTAAATTTTACGGAGACTAATTGGGGTTTATTTCAAGTCGACAAGGACTGTAAAAAAATCAGCGTAGGACGTAGTTTTCGGTACCAGGCGTCTCTCGAAGGTGTCGTAGTCTCCCTAAAGTAACAATTTTCCATAGTCAATCCTCTTCCCACGTTTTCTTAAAGGTTCCGTAATCTATATGGTACCTTGTGTCACTTCTCTCAGTAGTTCACCTCTTTTATACCGTGTTGTCGGTGTAATAGGTCTTGACCCTTAGGGAGGTTTTAACTATTCT
>BLSH010069152.1:520210-531077 GCA_018402905.1 Glandirana rugosa | reverse complement strand
TTGCTTAATTCTAAACACAGCTTCATCCCCAGTTATAAGAGGGTGTGCACACTTATGCAACCACATATTTTTACCCCCCCCCAAAAGATTTTAGTTTGTTTTTCAATTGAGTTGTACGGTTTATAGGTCACATTAAGGCCCCTTTCACACTTGTACGACCCGCTTTTACCGCATTTTTTTGCTGCGATTTTGCCACGATTTGGTATCAGTAAGACTTTGGTCTGGCTTTGTTGCAACTTTGGCTCAATGAAAACATATTACAAAGTCATACAGAAATCACATCCATATTATTCAGGTGTGATTTGCATGAGACTTTGAGGGTTTAACATTAAAGTCTATGGACCTCAAGTTACATCAATGTTGGACCAAATAATGCAGGGATTACTTTGAAGTCAGCATGACTTGAAAGTCGTACAGATATGAATGGTACTCATTGGAAATAATGCGGAACGACCTGTCATGGGACTTTGCAGTCCCAAATCACAGGATAACTCGCACAAGTGTGAAAGGGGTCTTAAGGTGGAAAAAGTTATAAATAATTTGAGCTTTTGTCTCATTTTGTTTACATCACAGAAACCTGTCTACACACAACAGGGGTGTGTAGACTTTTTATATCCACTGTATGTTGAAAACTATGAGATACAGTTGTAGTTATATGAAAATCTTGATATTTTATATAAAATGTGAGTTTTGCCTGGCCCCACATGCATCTGGGCCTCCTTATTGTCAATAAGGTTGTGATATCAGCTTCTAGAATATTTGGATCTGGGATTGCAGCACCATACCAAAATCTTTGCGTCAGAAATGAGGTTTATTCCAAATATAAATTTAGTACAGCCAACATGTTTCTGGGGCCAAAAATCAACCCCTTCATTGGGGCTTGTGAAAATATGGGATCAAAATGTGAGGACTCAAGACAACTTAAATTTCCAGATCCAAATAGTCTCTTCGCAGCCAGAGGTGATTGTAGTAAACTTCCGGCATGTATAAGCTGCCTATCGGGGTACCATTAGCAGACCCATTGACTAATACAAATTAAAAACTGTCCTCCATTTTAACCTCAAAGCATCAGCACCATCTAAAGTATATTAGCTTCTGGCACAAAGACCTCTACAGATGAATTAGTCTTCAGATTTAAAGAGTTAGTCATGTTTTCAGAAAAAATATGAAAAGGTGAAGTAAACGAACACCCTACATCCTCCCCAACTACCCTGTATTTACCTCCGTGGGTGATGAGCTATCAGTGCCCACACAGCCAGAACGGATCAAAGCAATTCTGATTGGTTAGCATCAGCATGTGACTGCTTTGATCAAACAGAATTGCTCTGATCCATCCTAGAAGCCTCACAAAAAGAAGGGGGAAAAAAGCAGGGGTTTAAAATCCCGGACCACTGCACTGGCTTGGGGGGCACTGACAGCTCATTACCACAAAGGTAAGTACAGCAGAGACTAGAAAGGGGGGTGGAGAGGGTATAGGGCGTTTTTTTCATCCCTTATTTTTGTGAGATATTTTGCTAGTAATTTTCATCAGGTCAGTTCATGGTTCCCAGACAGATTCCATACAGATAGAACTAGAAGCCAGTCTGCTGGACCCTTCCAGTTCCATTTCTTTTCTTTGGATCCCAAACCTACCTACTTTAAAATACACTGTGCATCTATGGAGGATCTAGTGCCTGGCAGATTAACACACCCACCTTTATCCTCCAATATCGTGACATGCGGTCATACACTCCTACGGTACCATTGGAAAGAGCATACCCAAATCGGCTGGCGTACATGGGGCACATCGCTGTGATTGTCTGAAAGAAGGAGGTATTAATATCTTTTATTACACTGTAATCTGTCACAAGTAAGAAAAATGCCCAGGCCACACACTACTAAGGTGTTTCTGCCATTGTTAATAAACTTTATTGAAACCACTGCATGGCCATCCATACATTGTTGTTCCTGCCCTCATTAATCATAAAGAATATTGGTACAGAGGATACTTTGAATACCTATAATACAATGGTAGTAAATTTACAGCATCCACATGTAAACCACTTATTACAAATAATCACCAAAGATTAAAATGATGAATGTTGGGCAAGCAGAAGCCAGTAAAGGTATTGACAAAGAAAGCTGAAGATTTGTTAGTAAGGTGGACGAGTCAAGCTTTTCAAGATAAATTGAAGGGGGGATAGCCTGTAAAGGAAGACCAATGAGAAGGAGGTTGCAATAGTTGAGGCAGGTGATAACAAGGGCATGAATCAGTAGCTATGTGGTGTCGTTCATTAAAAAGAGGAGATTTTGGATATGGTAAAGTTTAAGGTGGGAAGATGTGTTCAGTGAGGAATCCAGGATTAGACCTAGTTCCCTGGCATGAGTGGAGGGACTAATAGTTGTGCTATTGATCTCCATGGTAATCTCAGGGGAGGCATATCAGGGAGGAAATATTATCAGCTCAGTTTTTGACAGATTAAGTTTGAGGAAGTCGTGTGAGATTTATAAGGATTTGTCAGGCAGCAAATCAGTAATGCGTGAGAAGATTGTGAGGTGAGCTGCAGAGTAGACAGATGGGTGTGGTTGGTGTTGAGATGGTGTTGGAAGCCATGGGAGGTTATAAACTGACCCAGGGGGGAGTTGTAGAGAGAGAATAGAAAAGAGTCCTAGGTGACACTGAAGGTGTGCCAAGATATTAGGGGAACCAGGAAAATCAGAGAGGCCATGGGAGTGGAGTAGAGTGGGTGGTCAACTGTATCAAAGACAGCAGACAGTATGAACACAGATGAAGGGTGATTGTAGATAAAAACATACTCCCCAGCTTTGACTAAAGTTGAATAACGCCCTTGCTATAAGTGAAGGCCATTTACATACCTCCCAAAGCCTGACGTTGTTAGGACATTGTTAAAGTGGTTGTAAAAGTTTAAACATTTTTTACCTTAAAGTGATTGTAAAGTCTTGTTTTTTTTTGCTTTAAAAATAATAAACATGTTATTCTTACCTGCTCTGTGCAGTGGATTTGCACACATTTACACAGCCCAGATCCTCTTCTTTTCGGGTCCCTCGCCAGAGCTCCTAGCCCCTCCCTCCTGCCCAGTGCCCCCACAGCAAGCAGCTTGCTTTGGGGGCACCCAAGCCGAGTCACAGCTCCCGGTGTCCATTCAGACACGGAGCCACAACCCGGCCCTGCCCTCTTCTCTCCTGATTGACAGCAGCTGAAGCCCATGGCGTCATGCTGCTGTGTCTCAGCCAATGAGGAGGGGTGTCCTGGGCAGACGAGACACTCGTGCAACAACGTTGGATAGAAATGGGGCTCAGGTAAGTATTAGGGGGGCTGAGGGTAGCTTCTACACACAGAAGGCTGTTTATCTTAATGCATAGAATGCATTAAGATAAAAAAAAACTTTCTGCTTTTACAAGCCCTTTCATGCATGCCTTTCATTAAGGTAAAAAATGTTTAGGAGTCATCATCCCCCCCTCACCCCCTTTTACCTACCTGAGCCCTCATTCAATCCAGCGTTGTGCACATCTGCAGATCCCTTCACTTCCAGGTCTCGCTGACTTTGCTGGGGCACTGAGAGCCAATGGCTCCCAGTGCTGTCAATCAAAGCCAGTGATGAGGGAGCGGGGGGTTCCCACTATCTGTGTCAATTGACAGAGCAGCGGGACTCGGGTGCGGGCATGCACGAGTACCCCTATGTGAAGTGGCTTCTCATGGGTGCACTGGACAAAGGGGAGAGGCCAGGAGCACCAGCGGGGGACCTGAAAAGAGGAGGTTTGCGGCCGCAAAGTATAGACATATTTGTTATTTAAAACAAAAAAATGTCCCTTTACAATCCCTTTAAGTGAAGGCTAGTCATTATTGCTCAGTTCCACCATCACTATCACAGGAGTAAGCCTTTAATTTTATTCAAACCCCCTCACATACTCTCTCTCCCCTGAGCTCTGAGCTTAGCATTTGAGAGTTCACTCCTGTGATGGAGGAGGTAAATAGTAATGACTAGGCCTCACTTAGCAATGTCCTAGCAATGTCCTGGGAGTATTCCAGTTAGGCTTCAGGAGGTATGCAAATGGCCTACACCTATAACAAGGCCATTATTCAACTTTAGTCAGAGTTGCACAGTTTGTTTTTATCTACATACGCCCCTTATCTGCATGGGCATTTTTTGGTAAAGGTGAGCTAACCCTTTAAAAAGTGTAGAATAGAGCAGAAAGGTGACCACAGTAGTTGTGTGGGAACGGAGGACAGGTGGATAGCTGGGCCTCAGAAATACGTTTTAGCTGTAACAGAGTCAAAACGAGGAAGAATTAATTGTGGTGTAGTCATGATATATTGGTTGGGGGAGATAGCTGGACAGCGGAGATCTCATCACAATTGCGATTTTGTTTTTGAAAATATTTGAAATCTCCTGGGCAGTGAGTGACCTAGTGGGTGAAGGCAGTGAGTGACAAAGTAGAGAGATACGGGTAGAAAAGACCTGACTTAGACTTGATGAGAGGGTGTTAATGAAATTGAAAAAGTAGTTATGTCTAGTAGCATGGAGGCAGAAATGGTATTTTGAGAGGGCAGATCTGGATAAGGTGAAATATGACAGGGATCTGGTTTTATATCACAATTGCTCAAGAGCATAACTGGTCTTTTGAGACTTCTGGGGTTGTCTGGTTGCCAGGGTTTCAGTGGTCAAGGTCTGGTTCTGCATATGGGAGAGGGAAGCAAGTGTAGGAAGGAAGGATGAAAGTTACAACCCGATCGGGACATTAAAATCGTGCTACTTCACTTGAAGTAGCATGATTTCAAAGTAGTACTTACTTCAGGTGCGACTTGGAAGACGTCTATGCGACATCATGCACAGATGTCTATGCAAGTCACACCTGAACTTGCAAAAAGTAGTGCAGGAACTACTTTCAAAATCTGTGCGACTCCGATTTGACCGCTTCCAATGCGGACAATAGGATGTGACTTGTCATGCGATTTGGAACTGTCAAATCGCATGAAAAGTCACACCGTTGTGCCCAGGGGCTGAAGTGGCCAGGCCAGGACAGAACTCGGGTGAGATCTTAAAGGAAGTCTGTAGAAGAATAGAGAACTGTTAAAGTGATGAAGGTTTCTACAGGTAGCTGTTTGCTGGTTGGAGGGAGAGGAGGGTTGAAGACAGGGAGAGCATGAAGTCGATGAGGTTGTGATCAGAGAGAGAAAAAGGGGCTTTGGAGAGGCTGAAAGGAGTGTAAAGTTTGGAGAAAACAAGGTCAAAGGCGTTGCTGTCACAGTGAGTAGTAATGTGTGTCTACTGCGTTAGGTTAAAAAAAGGTTAGGTTTTGTAGCTGAGATAGCTGAGGTATTAAAATCATCAAGAATGATGATAGTGGGTATTTCAGAGGAGAGAAAAGGTGGTAACCATAGAAACATAGAAAAGTGACGGCAGAAAAAGACTGAGTAGTCCATCGAGTCTGCCCCTTTTTATTTATTTATTTATTTTTTTTATATATTTTTTTTTTTTTACATAAACCTTGTTGTCTGACTATGGATTTATGTTTATCCCAAGCATGTTTGAAGCCATTTGCTGTTGACTGTCTCACAACCTCTGTTGGTAGTTTATTCCAATCATCAACCACCCTTTCAGTAATATAATACCAGGAGGCTGACAGATCACTGCAATCCTCAGAGAAACCGAAAAAAGAAGAATACAGCGAGCTTCAAAAGAGAAGGCCAGAGAGGGAATTGTAAGAAGAACTTGAAAGGCGCTTTGTGGGAAGAGGAGTCCAACTCCACCTTCTTTTCATCCACTGGCCACCATAGGAAAGGGCAGCAGGAGAGGTAAAGTCAGATTCCTGAAGCCAGGTTTCAGTAACAGCGAGCAGGTTGAGGGGTTTGGAAATCAAAAGGTTGTTGACAGAGCTGAGTTTGTTACAGACCGAGCAGTGATAGTTTGGTTCACTGCTCTACTTATACAGCTAAAAATGTTGATTGTTATAATTTGGAAATCCTTTAACATTTATCTAAAAACCGATTGCTTTTGTTTTAGATGGAGTGATAACGGGGGTTAAGTACCCCTGTCAGGTTTTTACTGCTGTCTGCATACCCACAAGGGAAATTTACTCTCTTTATTTATTTGTCTGGGTGACCGCAGTCACTGTATTGAAAAAGTTAGAAAAAAATTGAGTTATTACCAGAACAGAAATAGGGAGATAACCGTCCAGTTGAGACACTTGCTCTGGTGACAACTTACTTTAGATAGATTTCCTTTGAATCTCTGTGTGTACGGGACCAGAAATGAAGGGAAATATGTCCAATGGGACGCAGATAGCAAAAGGTACTAACCGAGATCTTGAACACTTTCTATGCTGTCTAAAATAAAAACCGCTTTGGACTTAGACACACCTTAAGAGGATATCATGAAAAAGCAGGTCATTTTTGCTGAAAAGCCTTTAAAGTGTTCTTACATGTGTATAATTAGTTATTTTAATTTCTTGTGTGTGTACTCTGTTCTACAGACAAAGGGACTGCAAAAGTTAGTAAAATTTTCTAATCCTAAAGTATAGGCACTGGTGTCTCCACACTGTTTTCATCATACTAATTACCATACAATTTGAACATGTTTCTTTGTAACACTTTTCATCTTAGCTTTTCTAAGCAACCAAGCGTGATATGACTTGCATATGGACATTACGGATGCGTATAGAAGAAGTCACAGCTAATAAACCTTACCTCTGTCTCTGTCATCTCAGCAACAAGCTCATCTTCTTTGAAGACTCTTATATCAAAGTCTTCAGATCCAACAAGAAGCTGAAATTTGTTATTTAAAAATATTAGTAGGGAAACTTGCATGCATGTAGAATGTAGATTACTAGAATAAGGTTTTAACGAGTTACGTTTGTAAAAATACTATGTGCTAGATCAGTGTTGGCCAACCTTTCAGACCTCATGGACCACTAAACGCACAATTTTGAATCCCATGGACCAGGGGCGTTGCTAGGGGGTGGCTATTGGGGCTACAGCCCCGAGTCTGGGGCCAATAGCCCCGAGTCTCTTACCGGGTGGGTGCAGTTCTGCAATTTGCATGTATGTCCCGGTCTGGAATGCATTAGGTAGGGGCAGACTGAGCCGCGGTAGCGCGGGCTCCAGCTCTGCCCTCGTCTCCACCTAAAGTATGGGAAGGCTCTCTGGGTACCCTGATGTATAGGGAGGAACTCTGAGGACCCCGATATATGTGGATGTTCTCTGGGACCCTGATGTATAGGGGGGGCTCTCTGTGAACCCTGATGTATAGGGGGGGCTCTCTGTGAACCCTGATGTATAGGGGGGGCTCTCTGTGAACCCTGATGTATAGGGGGGGCTCTCTGTGAACCCTGATGTAAGGAAGAGGCTCTCTGTGGACCCTGATGTAAGGAAGTGGCTCTCTGGGGACCCTGATGTAAGGAAGGGGCTCTCTGGGGACCCTGATGTAAGGAAGGGGCTCTCTGGGGATCCTGATGTAAGGAAGGGGCTCTCTGGGGACCCTGATGTAAGGGAGGGGCTCTCTGGGGACCCTGATGTAAGGGAGGGGCTCTCTGGGGACCCTAATGTAAGGGAGGGGCTCTCTGGGGACCCTGATGTAAGGGGGATTTGCACTCGGAAATGTAATGATATTTATACTTCTCCCTGGATTACACTGCTGCCTTATACACACAATGCACCGGCTCTCTGCCCTCCTCCTCCGGATCACACTGCTGCCTTATTTATACACACACACAATGCTCTGGCTCTCTGCCCCCCTCCCCCTGGATCACACTGCTGTCTTATACACACAGTGCTCCAGCTCTCTGCCCAACGCCACCCCGCCCCCCCCCCCCCCCGGTAGAGCTGCATGATTCTGGCTAAAATGAGAATCACAATTTTTTTGCTTAGAATAAAGATCACAATTCTCTCTCAATTCTCACAGAGTAACATATTTCTCATTATACAAAAAAAATTGAGCTAACTTTAGTGTTTAGTTTTCTTTTTTTTTTTAATTCAATGAAGTGTATTTTTTCCCAAAAAAAAAAGGGATTAAAACTTGCCGTAAAATCCTTTTCTCTGAGTTCACTGACAGACGCAGCCCTTCATTAGACAAGTGGGTTATATGCACATCCTACCAGGAGTGGACTAGGCAAAAAGAAAGAAAGCAAGCTGACCCCTCCCAGGGGGCCGTCCTCTCTCTCCCATATAACCCCCCTGCTCTGCTTAGCATATCAGTTCGTAACAAGCCGTACAAACGCAACACAGAGGGGTGAACTCAGAGAAAAGGATTTTACGGTAAGTTTTAATAAAATCCCTTTTTCTCTTACGTTCACTGACAGACGCAGCCCTTCATTAGACAAGTGGGCATGTCCCAAAGCTGTGTCAGTCAAGAGGGGTGGGTAAATGACAACAACTGTACCCAACAGAATCCTCTCAGGAGGCGCCAGCCACGCCTACACTGCCGCCTGTAAAACTTTACGGCCAAAAGCAGCATCCGCAGATGCTGACACATCAACTTCGTAAAACTTAGTAAACGTGTGCACCGAGGCCCAAGTAGCCGCCTTGCACACCTGTGACACCGAAGCCTGGTGTCTGAAAGCCCAGGAAGTGCTAACTGCCCTGGTGGAATGAGCCGTGACTGGAAAAAGGGGGTACTTTGCCCCGAACAGTATACGCATGGGTCACGGTCTGTCTGATCCAACGGGAAACAGCCGATGAGGCCGCCAATCCTTTGCGCGGACCATCCGTCAGCACAAACAACGCATCAGACCTCTGGAAGGAGCCCTCACGACATCCAAGGAATGTAACTCAAATTCCTTGGGATGCGCCGGGTGCGGACATAATGAAGGAAGAACAATATCTTCATTAATGTGAAAAGAAGAGACCACCTTCGGTAGAAACGAAGGAGACGGGCGCAAGACCGCCTTGTCCTTATGAAGGACTAGGTAAGGAGACTTGCAGGACAACGCTGCCAACTCAGACATCCACCTAGCGGATGTGATGGCCACCAAGAAAGCCACTTTCTGCGACAGCAATTGTAAGGGAATATCCCTGATCCTCTCATAAGGCGGTTTCTGCAGCACAGAAAGCACCAAATTCAAATCCCACGGCACCAAAGGCGACCGTACTTGAGGAGCCACATGGCGCACACCTTGTACAAATGTACGAATCAACGAATGTGATGCCAAAGGCCGTTGAAATAGAATCGCCAGAGCCGAAATCTGACCCTTGAGAGTACTCAATGCCAATTTTTTATCCAGGCCCTGCTGCAAATAAGCCAGGACCCTGGACACAATGTAAGAGCGAGGGTTCCAGGCAATATAGGCCTTCCAGGTGCGATGATAAATCTTGCGCGAAGTACACTTGCGCGCTTTAAGCATGGTAGGGATCACGGAGTCAGCGACACCCCTATCCCTCAACACCTGGGACTCAATAGCCAAGCCGTCAAAGCCAGCGAGGGTAAAGTAGGGTGCAAGATGGGTCCCTGAGACAACAGATCTCTGCGCAGCGGAAGACACCAGGGAACATCTGCCACCATTCGCACCACGTCGGCGTGCCAAGGACGCCGAGGCCCATCCGGAGCCACCAGGATTGTCGGAATCCCCAAGGCGCTACCAGCGCGCCCGCGGCGGCCGCCAGCGGGTCTCTTGTCCTGTACACAAAGGTTTCTACCTTGTATTTGAACCGAGACGCCATGATGTCCACGTCTGGTGTGCCCCACTTGTGGCAAATCTGGCTGAACACTTCTGGATGTAAGGACCATTCCCCTTGATCCAGCGCCTGGCAGCTGAGAAAGTCCGCCTGCCAATTCTCCACGCCCGGAATGTAAACACCGGAGATTGCCGGCACGTGAAGTTCTGCCCATCGCAGAATGAGAGCCGATTCCGCAGCCGCTGCCAAGCTCCTCGTTCCGCCCTGATGGTTCACATACGACACCGCCGTGGCGTTGTCCGACTGAACCCAAACCGGGAGGCCGCGCAACCTTACCATCCAGTGGGAGAGGCAGAGCCTGATCGCCCGCAATTCCAGCACATTGATCGGAAGGCGGGATTCCTGCGCCGACCAGCGGCCCTGAGCAGACAGCTGCCCCAGGACCCCCCCCCCAGCCCGATAGGCTGGCGTCCGTCGTAACTATCGACCAATTCAGGGGAAGAAATGACTTCCCCCAACGTCAGGGCCAGGGCCGAAGCCACCAGGTCAATGATCCTCTGGTCTGATGATCCACTCTGATCAGCTGGTCCAGGGACAGCGGAGACTTGTCCCACTGTGACAGAATCGCTCGCTGAAGGAGCCAAGTGTGACTCTGGGCGTAAGGTACCGCCTCGAGGGCTGAAACCATGAGCCCCAACACCCGCATACAGAACCGTAAGGAAGACCACCGGCATGACAGCAGGGTTCGCACCGCTGCTTGCAGTGTCAGCAACTTGGCCGGAGGTAAGAACACCTTCGCCTGCTCCGTGTCCAGAATCAGACCCAGGTATTCCAGGCGACAGGATGGTGTCAATGTCGACTTCTGCAGATTTATCAGCCAGCCGAAGTCCTTCAATGAGGCCATGGTGATAGCCACGTACTCCTCCAGAGCCAAAGCAGACTCAGCTCTCAGGAGCGAACCGAGGGACCTCCTCATGCACCGATAGTGGTACCGGAGTAACTTCCTGAAGCCGACCGACTATTTAGACGTCTTCAGCTGTAACTGTGGTAGGACAGCGGACCTTATGGACCCAGACTAAGACCTGTGCCTCGTCCGCTTCCACAAGAATGGAGGCCGGTTCAACGACTGTGACGTTCGTCGCCACGCTTGGGACGACAGTACGGCCACCAGAAGGAATGCCAAGACATACGCCCACAACCCCGAGTACCAAAGTCGGGAGCTCCGCCATGGAATGCGGGTCTCAGTGTGAACCGAGG
>BLSH010069152.1:492763-520200 GCA_018402905.1 Glandirana rugosa | reverse complement strand
GAACCGAGACGCCATGATGTCCACGTCTGGTGTGCCCCACTTGTGGCAAATCTGGCTGAACACTTCTGGATGTAAGGACCATTCCCCTTGATCCAGCGCCTGGCAGCTGAGAAAGTCCGCCTGCCAATTCTCCACGCCCGGAATGTAAACACCGGAGATTGCCGGCACGTGAAGTTCTGCCCATCGCAGAATGAGAGCCGATTCCGCAGCCGCTGCCAAGCTCCTCGTTCCGCCCTGATGGTTCACATACGACACCGCCGTGGCGTTGTCCGACTGAACCCAAACCGGGAGGCCGCGCAACCTTACCATCCAGTGGGAGAGGCAGAGCCTGATTGCCCGCAATTCCAGCACATTGATCGGAAGGCGGGATTCCTGCGCCGACCAGCGGCCCTGAGCAGACAGCTGCCCCAGGACCCCCCCCAGCCCGATAGGCTGGCGTCCGTCGTGACTATTGACCAATTCAGGGGAAGAAATGACTTCCCCAACGTCAGGGCCGGGGCCCGAAGCCACCAAGTCAATGATCCTCTGGTCTGATGGTCCAATCTGATCAGCTGGTCCAGGGACAGCGGAGACTTGTCCCACCGTGACAGAATCGCTCGCTGAAGGAGCCAAGTGTGACTCTGGGTGTAAAGTACCGCCTCGAAGGCTGAAACCATGAGCCCCAACACCCGCATACAGAACCATAAGGAAGACCACCGGCGTGACAGCAGGGTTAGCACCGCTGCTTGCAGTGTCAGCAACTTGGCTGGAGGTAAGTACACCTTTGCCTGCTCCGTGTCCAGAATCAGACCCAGGTATTCCAGGCAACAGGACGGTGTCAATGTCGACTTCTGCAGATTGATCAACCAGCCGAAGTCCTTCAATGAGGCCATGGTGATAGCCATGTTCTCCTCCATAGCCGAAGCAGACTCCGCTTTCAGGAGCAGGTCGTCGAAGTATGCTACCACCGCAATGCCTCTCTGCCTCAACAGCACCAACACCGGAGCCACCAGCTTGGTGAACACCTGAGGAGCCGAGACCGAAGGGAAGTGGGTGGCCTAGCAGACCCGCAAACGTATGCGGACTCCTTCGACTCCCCAACTTGGTCCAGTCGCAAAGTCGCACGGATATCTGCAATCAGTGCAGCCACCAGCACCTTTTCGCGCGCAATCAAGGCCCCCTGGTCTTCCTCGCCGTCCGAGGGATCCAGCTCGCCCTTTGAGAGCTCCACGGGGGTCCCCATGACCCCCGAGGCCAGTTCCGGTTCAGACTCTTCCCCCGAAGAAAGGGGGGGAGGCGGACGCTTTTTAGGGGCCCCCTTGCTCTCGGCTGGTCCAGGGACACCAGGGCCCCTAGCGTAGGTCGCGCTGCCGCTGACTCCTCCTCAGAAGGAAACGCAGGGTCATCCGCCATTGTGCTACTGGACCTGATAGGTAGAAAAAAATGTCCTGACACCCCCACAATACAGCCTCACTGCCACCCCACAGATCAACCAGGGAGACCCCGGGAGGACTGCACCCACCGCTACCAGCACCCCAGGGAGAGCCCAGCTATACTTGCTGTTTGTTGCCCACAAGCTCTGCATCCCAGTAGGAGTGCTTAGTGACCGCCAGTCCTAGAGCCTGCGCCGCCTGTGCCATCAACGCTGTCCCAGGGTGAAGAGGAAGCAAACGGCTATCAGCACGTTTTTCTTTCCAGGCACATCCAACATGACCGCCGAGCGGTCACAAGAGGCCAAAACCTGCAATACAGCCGCGATTACGGTAAAATGGCCGCCACTCAGCACTAGAGGGAAAACCCCAAGAAAATGGCCGCGGCTATGGCAAAATGGCGGCAGTTCGGAAGCGCGGGGTGCAGTGCGCGGGGGGGGAGGGGGGTGTAGGAGGGGGGCGAGAACACCCAGGGGAGGCTCTAACCCAGCGAAACACCCTCCACCGGCCGGCTCAAATCCCTAAAATCGCCCAGCCCCCCCCCTCCGCGCCCCTAGGGGGAGGGGGGGTCACTCACCAGTCCGACGGGCGCAGCGGGTAGCCACCCAGTTGCAGACCTTCCTCCCACTGCCGGAGAGGGATGCTGCAGGCCACAGGCCGCTGGACGGGAACAAGGTCCGGTCACTGGGCGTAAGGGGGGGTCACCCCCTGGCCACCCGCACGGAACGGGCACGATGCGGCGGGCCCCGCCAAGGCTAGAGCTAGCTCGCATTGGTCGGCCGCGCTGGGGAAAATTGCAGGATACTAGAAATCCTCTATGCCCCAGCCGGCTTCTTGACAGCAGTCTTCATCAGATAGCTTGAGAAAAATAAAAAAGCGGTAGCAAAAAAGATGAACCGCAGGTCCCATAAGGGAGCCAGGTTTAACTCCTTGCACTAGGCATAGAAAACTGATATGCTAAGCAGAGCAGGTGGGTTATATGGGAGAGAGAGGATGGCCCCCTGGGAGGAGTCAGCTTGCTTTCTTTCTATTTGCCTAGTCAACTCCTGGTAGGATGTGCATATAACCCACTTGTCTAATGAAGGGCTGCGTCTGTCAGTGAACGCAAGAGAAAAATGCATTTGAAAGACCGCTACGCAAATACTGTGTGACATAAAATATTGTAACGACCGCCATTTTATTCTCTAGGGTCTCTACTAAAAAAATACATATGTTTGGGGGTCCTAAGTAATTTTCCAGCAGAAAATACTAATATTAACTTGTAAGTAACAAGTGTCAGAAAAAGGCTTGGTCTTTAACCACTTCAATACCGGGCATTTAGAACACTTCCCGCCCAGACCAATTTTCAGCTTTCAGTGCTGTTGCATTTTTAATGAGGATTGCGCGGCCGTGCGACGTTGTACCCAAACAAAATTTTTATCATTTTGTTCCCACAAATAGAGCTTTCTTTTGGTGGTATTTGATCGCCTCTGCATTTTTTATTTTTTGCGCTATAAATAAAAAAAAGACTGAAAATTTTGAAAACAAAAAAATTTTCTTTGTTTGTCACAAAATTTTGTGTAAAGTACATTTTCGTGCACTGATGTGGGTACACTGACAGGCACTGAGGAGGCAGTACAGATTGGCACTGATGAGGTGGCACTGATGATGGGGCACATATGCAGCACTGATGGGCGGCACTGATGAGCAACACTGACGGGCACTGATATGAGGCACTGATGGACACTCATAGGTGGCACTGATAGGTGGCACTGGGCACTGATGGGCAGATAGGTGGCACTGCTGGGCACTGAGAGGTGGCACTTTTAGGTGGCACAGGTGGGCACTGATAGGTGGCACTGGTGGGCACTGGTGCATATGGCACTGGCAGGCATCATACATGGGCACAGTGCCATCCCTACAGTGCCCTGTATTGCCCTTACCTGGTGGTCCTGGGCAGGCTCCCTGGTGGTCCAGTGGGGTGATCCTGAGGGTGGCTGTGCTGATAAACATTCAGAGCAGCCCCCCCTCATCAGGCGAGCAGCCGATCGGCTCTCCGCTGCTCAGGTCTGCAGACCTGAGCAGAGGAAATGCTGATAAACGGCTCTTCCTATTTACACTGTTATCAGCCGTGATTGGCCACGGCTGATCACATGGTAAAAGGCTTCGGATGGAAGCCTTTTACCTCGGTCGGTAATGCGGTGGGTCAGATTGACCCACGGCACCACCGATCGCCGCGATGCGTGCCCCCAGGGGCGCGCGATCGCGGATTATCCTAAGGATGTCAATAGACGTCTAGTCAGGATAATGAACCACCCGCCCGGACGTCATTTGGCTATACGCAGGGCGGGAAGTGGTTAAACTGTAAGACGGAAGTTCTTCCCTTTGATCTATTCTAAAAGAACAAATGTTACTTTGTATCTCTTCTCTTCTCTATCTCCCAGGGTTTTTTTTTTCCTTTTGATGGCTCTGAACGGCTCTGCACTGTTTACACAGGATCGAGGAAATGTCAGGTGTAGAATGTAAGGGGGGTTGAATCGAGATCTCAATCTTTTAACGATTAATCGTGTAGCTCTATTATCCAGCCATGTTCTTTAGTTTTGTGCTCCCTCCCACATCTGTGATCAGCGCCGCCATTGAAAGTCCACTCCTTCTTCACCTCCCACTCTCTGCACTACTCCCAGTGCTTCTTTCTGAGTTCATAGGGGCCAGAACTACAGAGGAGGCATTGGGTATCAATGCGTGCTGATAGTATTGACTGTCCACCTGCATTGAGAACAACACTGGAGAAAACATTGGGCGGTATACATCCGCCACCATATTGATTTGTGGCTGAACTCATGGGGACCACCAAAATTTTCTCGTGGACCATCAGTGGTCCACAGACCACTGGTTGGCGACCGCTGTGCTAGATCACCAGAATTATTCTGATCTCCCACTATTGAATAGAAAAAAAACAAAAAAAAAAAACACAGGGAACCCTGTGTACTCTCTGAAAGCAGTTTCCATAAAGAAATCTAACACGAACAGACATATTTGATAAGCAGGGCAAAGTAAAATTATAGGTTAGGTGCAGTAGAACGATCACAACAAATAAGAATTCACATTTCCTCATCTGAAAGCAGTCAAAACAATAAAAGATGATTGCTGCTTCATGAAGATTCAGTGATGGTGAGAGCATGATGCATTGTGTGGCCTACCAATGAGAGAACAGTGGGGAAATGTATGTAGTTTTCCTGCTGACTTTCTTCCCACCATTTTTATCACTGTGTGTTTGGCCAATTCCCCTGAAAAAGTCATTCTTTGATGAAACATGTGTCAGGCAAGGCCTATACATGATGCCTTTATTCTATCTGACTTAGCACCGGTGTAAGGAGATTGCCTGCTCGGGAAACCACTCTGTGCATCTTTTAATGCGATCTTACTGCGGAAAATATGTAAGCCCACTTCTATTATTTTTTTTTTTTACTTTAAAGAGTATATTTTATTGAAAGTAAATAGAGTATACAAGCTTTGCATTATAATAAGATATACAGAAAAAAAGTTGCATCAGAAAGGAGGGCATACAAATGATATCGGTATAACATGTGTTATTCAGAAATCCATTAAACTGAACAAAATACCACTCCTATATCTAAACAAAAGGAAAAAAAACTCTCAATGCAACAGAAAAACTGCAAAGATTGGTTTTAAATGTATTGATAGAGAAAGGAGAATAAAAGAGTAAGACTAAACAAAAAGGAGAAGGGAAAAGAGAGATAAAATCAGAACCAAGTAAAAGAAATGAGGAAGAAGAGAAAAGAGACAATAATAGAAGATAAAAGTGATATTGAATAAAACATAATGGGACCACTTGAACATAACCTGTCTGCGACCTGTTATACTGTATTTATAGATATTATAGCTAATCCTGCAATCGATAAAGGAACCAAAGATTCCATTTGGCATCATATGTCTGGGTAGAGTCATGTAGGGTGTGGAAGATCTTTTCAGTTAGCATAATTTGGTCAACACGGGTTACCACCTGGGAGAAAGGAACAGTGGGCTTCTTCCAATTGAGAGCCACTATCCACTGCACAGCAACACAAATAGTATGTATTCGTTTCTGAAGTTGTTTAGGGGCCCCTGGAATAGATGCAAACAAAAGACCTTGTGCCAAAGTCAAATCTAACTGTCTGCCGATCAATTTCCCCATCATCTCCTCCACCCTATGCCAGGTGGGGCGGAGTAGGGGACACTGCCAGAACATGTGAGAGAAAGTGCCTGGCGAGGCACAACCTCGAAAACATAATGGAGAAGAGTGTGGAAAAATCTTATTAACCTTACATGGAGTATAATACCAACGGGTCATCACTTTAATGGTCATTTCTCTAACCGTCAAAGAATATGTGCATTTACGCATGTTCTGCCAGCGCTTGTCCCACTCCGAGAGGTCCCGGACCTCATCCAACTCCTCCTCCCAGCTTAAAATATATTTCAATTTAGTATCAACCTCCTGAGTGGTGAGCATTTTATATAGGCTCAAAATTAACCCTTTTCCTCTGGGGTTATTGTGGCATAACCATTCAAACCCCGTGTGAGTGTCTGAGGGGGGTAACCCATAGTGCGTTAAGAAGAAGTGTCTTATTTGTAGATAGTGATATAATTCCGTATCTGGAAGGTCATATTGAGCCTGTAGCTGGGAAAAGGTGGAGAAGCCGGTCCTGCATTGAAAGTGTTTCAGGGCTGTCAAGTTTTTAGATACCCACCTTGCAAATTCCTCAGGATTGTGGAAGGCGGTTGGAAACCTACGGTCTCCCAGGAATGATGCCCCCCAGCGGGGCTTTAGAGATCAGATTAAACTTATGACTATATTTCTTCCAAAGCTTCAAGGATTGTTGTACAATCAGGTTATTATCCAAAAGTTCTGTGGAGGGGGTGTCAGAGGACCACATCAGACCTGGGAGAAATAAGGGAGCGATTGAGACTCTCTCAAATCTGACCCAGGAAACCCTCGAGTCTGTAATGTTCCACTGAGCCAACTGAGAGAATCTGCTGGCTAAATAGTAATGCCAGACCTGGGGGACCCCCAGCCCTGCTGGAACTGTAAAGAACTGACCTACCGAATCTTGGGGGCTTCTGTTGCCAAATAAATTTGTTGAATAGTGCTTGAATTTGTAGTATATATGTTTTAGAGGGAGGCGTTGGGAGGGCTCGAAAAAGATAAAGGAGTTTCGGGAGCAGTGTCATTTTAACTGCAGTTGCTCTCCCTAAGAAAGAAATGTGGTATGAGGACCAGGTATTCAGAAGCTTCTTTATCTTTACTATCAGAGGGGGATAGTTAGCTGAAAAAAGAGATTTGTACTCATTTGTAATAGTGATCCCTAAGTAGGAGAGGGAGGATTTGGACCAAATGAAAGGGAATGAGCCCCTCATATCTTCCAGCTCAGGAGAGGCAAACCCCACAGGAAGGGCCACCGACTTGGCAATGTTAACCGCCAACCCAGAGACCTCGGCAAATTGAGCCAAAGTTTTAAGTAAATTTGGCAGGGAGACCAAGGGGTTGGTGAGAAAAAGCAGAACATCGTCTGCGTATAAGTAGAGGAGTGTATAGAGTAGCCAGAAATGTCCGGGTGCTTCAGTATAGCCGTGGCCAGGGGTTCTATGGCCAAGGCGAAAATCAGGGGTGATAACGGACACCCCTGCCTGGTGCCTCTCCCAAGCTGAGAGAAGTCTGAGCTGCAGCCAGGTATTCGAACTCTAGTTTGAGGGTTCGCATACATCGCCTGAAATGCGTGGAGGAATTACCCATGAATCCCATAACGCTGCAGCAGAGGGGACAGATAACTCCAAGAGACACTGTCAAAAGCCTTGTGGATATCAAGGCTCAATAGCAGCAGCCTCCTGGAGTTTACATTAGCATTCTGGATGACATTACCTGTAATTAACCGGTGAGGGATAAACCCAGATTGATAAGGAGAAATAAGGGACGGAATCACCATTGCCTCCGATGATGTCGCTATGACGAAACGCGTAAGACGGAGCCAGTGAGCGTCATTACGTACTTCCGGCTTGAGACTGGTGGAACACAGGAATCCTTAAACGATCCACCTGTCCGACTTCCGCTAGGAGACTTTCTTAAAGCTTAACCGTGAGTCTATACTACTTTGCAGCATTTGCTGCCAATGATTACTTTTCACATTGGAGTCTCTTCTTTGTTATATGTGGATCTGCCTTGACACAAGGGAGTGACCGAGAGGGGCCCCTTTTGTGACGGAGCGCAAGGAAGGAAACAGGTCCACGGGAGAGCTGACTCGGCGATCCCGGTCTAAGCAGACCTCCATTCACAGAAGTTGGCTTAACAAACCCCTGTAAACATACCTGTGAGGTTTGAGATTCTGATACATTGTTGCACAGCTTGCACTTTCACCCATTTGCACTGGGTTTGATGCACACGTTTGGTGTTTGGAATATACTTACACAAAATTTGCACTTTAATTTATATATACATACCTTTTATAAAAATTGATGAATTTACTGCATTCCCGGTTTTATATATTTTATATATATCTTTTATGTAATTTATCTCAGCTATTGGCACTCACCAATTAATTTTCACACACTTACCTCGTTTTATAACACAAACACAGACAGCGCCAAACTCACTTCCTTCATCATACTTTTTTATACACCTGACACCCAGGGGTGTCCTAGTGAGGGCAGCAGTCTTCTGATTTTTACCATTTGTCTTTTAGCATTTTGATTTTTTTAGATTGTGTTGTTGTTGGGCAGCGCCAGACCACATCTTTTCATACATTGACCATTGCCAATCTGTCCGCTAATATTCTACTAAAAATCTTCAGATCATTGTTAATGATCAAAATTGGCCTGTAGTTTTGGGGTGAAGTGTGATCCTTATTCGGTTTTGGGATGAGGGTCAAATTGGCCAGGAGCATCTCCTCGGGGATGGCACCTCCCTGGAGAATAAAATTGTATAGTTGGGTCAGTTTAGGGGCTAGGAGGGAGGAAAATTTTTTATAATAGAGGGCGGAAAATCCATCCGGACCGGGAGCGGAGCTCCTCCGGAGGGAACTTATGACCTCCAATACCTCCTGTTGAGTGATAGGGGAATTTAGGGAGACCAATTGTGAGGGGGTAAGAGTGGGGATTGGAATATCAGCAAACCAAGCAGCACTGGATGGAGAGGGTTGCTCCGCTAAGGGGGCTAGCAGAGAGGAATATAAATTTTTAAATATTTCTAGGACCTCTTGCGGGTGTGAAGTGATATGTCCTCCATCCGATTTTAATTTGTAAACATGTGGAGGGGATATTGACTGGTTCAGCTTTCTAGCAAAAAGAGTCGAAGCTGTGTTATTATGAAGTAGGAATCTGGCTTTAGACCAGCGCAAAGCCTTCTCTGTTTTGGAAGTAAGCAAGGAGTCCAACTCTAATCTCCTCTGGTCAATAGCGCTTCTGGTCGCCTCCAAAGCGAGCTTAGACGGGTCTTTATACAATTCATCCAATTCTTTAGTTAAGGAAAGGATTTTTGCAGCAGATTGCTGTTTGTAAATTTTGCCAAATTAATCAGCCTCCCCCTAAGGACTGCTTTGTGCGCCAACCACAACGTGGAGATGGAGGTCCCAGGAGCGTTATTGAGCTCAAAATAATCTGTGACCGCCTGCGAGACCTCTGCCTCTGCGGCCGGGTCTGAGATTAAGGCTTCATTGAGTCTCCACGAGTATGTCATGGGGGCTAGTTTGATTAATTTTGTGGTAAAGGAGGTCATTTGGTGGTCAGACCATGTGCAAGTGTGGATAGAGGCGTCAATGGAGTTAGCCAGAACCACTGGGGTAGCAAAGATATAATCTAATCTGGCGTAACTCTTATGGGGATGAGAATAAAATGTGAACTACATTATGAGCTCGCCAGGAATCTATTAATTGGAAGTCCGCCAGCTTCCGGTGAAAGGATTTTGGGAAGGCCTTTGAGCTAGGGGAGTTAATGCTTCTGTCTAGAGTGGTGTTAGCTACCATATTAAGGTCCCCGCCTATAATAATATGTGGGGAGTTATATTTGTGTAGGAGATCAAAAAAGGTTGTAAAAAAGGAGACAGATGGGTCACATGGAGCATACACACTAGCTATCGTGAGATCCCGGCCATGTAAGGAACCCTTCAAGATAATAAATCTGCTATCCTTATCCCTATATACATGCTGCACCTCAAAAGAAAGCGAAGCATGTAAAAAGACAGCGGCTCCCCTAGCTTTCGAGGAGTGTACTGTGAAAAATGCCTGAGGAAAGGCTCTGTGAAAAAATTTAGGGTGTGAGGCTGCAGCGAAATGTGTCTCCTGCAACAACAATATTTTAGCCTGCATCTGCTTATAGGTTGAAAAGGCCTTCCGTCTGTTCTGAGGCGAGTTTAAACCTTGAACATTATGGGAGATACACCTAATAGCCATGTATAAAAAGCTGAGGGGAGCACTTCAGACCCAAACCAAAAGATAAAAATTGAAACATTGAAACAAGAGGGGCAATCCCCAAAGGAGTATGCCCTCCCTTAGGAAAGGAAGGCCCGAGCCCCTCTCCGGGCAAAATTAATCTTAGGGAGACAATATTGTATGTAATGCTTGCAAGAAAAAAAATACAGACAGATCCACATATAATTAAACTTATGGTCCCAGAACTTCAGATTATCAAAAAATGAGAACGGGTCAGGATGAAGAGCAAATCCTGAAACAAAAAAACACAAACTGAGACTATTAGGTCTCAGACCTAGCCAGCAACATAACCAAAGCTGATAAAAATAAGAGAAAAAATTAAATGGGCAGTAAGAAACAGTTAATGGATTTTGGTTACAACTGCCAGGTAGGGAAAACATGCTTCAGCACAGGGGAATGGGCTTCCGAGAGTCTGCAGATGAATACGAATGTGGGTGCAGTAAAGTCAAAAGGAATCGAGAACATCATCCCAGCCATCCTTGGCCCGCTTCATGACGGACACGTCTACGGTTGCGTCCAGGGGAAGGAGTGTGCCAAATTCGGGATGGTCCCGGGGTCGGCTGTGGACGCTGAACCACTGCGGCCTCAAGGAGGCCTAGTTTTACCAGGATCTCCTGGCCTTCCAGAAGAGAAGTTGCTACATAAGTAGATCCATTATGAGGGACCACAAGCTTGAAAGGAAAGCCCCATTTATATTTAATCCTGACTGATTGAAGAGCTGCTGTGATTTCTTTGAAGCCCCTTCGTTTGTCCAGAGTGGTCGGTGAGATATCCGGGTAGATCTGAACTGTGTATCCATCGAGGGTGATCCTAGGGGTGTTCCTTGCCGCACGCAGGATCTCTTCCTTAATCAGAAAGTCCTTCATGCAAAGAACGATGTCTCTCGGAGGTTTGTCGGCTGGGGGTTTAGGTCTCAAAGCTCTGTGGATACGATCGCAGGTGAAAGCCGACGACTCACAATCTGGCAGTAAAGGCTTGAACAGCTTGATTGCCGTGGGGATCAGTTCGGTAATAGTTTCGGGAACTCCTCACAAACGAAGGTTATCAAGGTCTTCGATCTGGGACTGCATTTGCATGAAGGCCGTGTATAAGGCTTCGTGTTCTCTGGAAAGATCGTTGTAAGCCAAGGCTAGCTCATCATGCTTCGTTTCCAGTCTATCCGTTCGGCCCCCTAATGCAGCAATCTCCTGCGATAGAGCATGAGAGGTCTTGTGCAGCTCAGATTGAAATTTAGCTGCCAGCTTAATTTCCAGAGTCTCCAAACTAGCATCTAGATCCGCTTTAGAGAGAGCCATGGGGTACTCACATGTTGAAGCCTGTGGAGAGCTCGGGATCTGGGGCAGAGGAGAAGCCAGGGAGTGTTGTGTATGGGCTGGTGAGGCGGCGCCATTTTCAGCCATGCTGTATTGCTCTCGGGCCCGCAGTAGATAATGTGTCAGCGACTTCTGAGCCGAGCCCCGTCCTTTTTTCTTTGCCGACGGCATGCACCGCTGTGAGAAGGAATGAGGGGTGATAATAGAAGTGATAATCCGGGAACGTATAGCCCTCAAGGAGACCCAAATGTCCCTGTGAAGAACTGAGCTCTCAGCTCAGGCGTCCATTCCTCTCCGCGCCGCGCATGCGCCCCCACTTCTATTATTAAAGATACAGATATTTTAACCATATTGCGCTATAAGATGTTGTTTTCCTGCTTCGCATTCTATTGCTGGGAGAGTTTGCAGCAAGGGGACGAGGAGTGACAGGAAGACATTGGATGCAACAAATATCTGTTTCTTGGATTACCTTATACTTTTTTGGATGTTGCACATAAATTACCCATTTTTTTCAATGTTTTAATTCATGAATTGGGACTTAGTATTGTTTATAGGATTTAAATATTGTTTTTTAAATACACTAATTTTATTATGTTGGTGATTTTTTATGAAATGTAAAATTGCATTTATTTAAAATATTTGCACTTTATGAATTGAGGTTTTCATCATAAATTTATATTACAATTCAATGGCAATAAAGTATGGTATATTTTCTATCACGTTGTATAACTTTAGGGCCATACTACTTGATTTAAGTATAAAACTCTTACCTCTTTCTTCCCATCGCCATCAAAATCACACAATGCTAATGAGCGAACATTATCACCTGTAACCTAAAATGATAATGTATTGGTTGTTAGAGAAGAATAATGTCAACTTTAATGCATTCTATATTTCCTTATTCTTCTGCATGCACAAATGCATCCACAACAGTTAGGTTTCAGAAACCTTTTTGAGCAATCCAAAAACTGGAATCAGAGGCTGCCAGCATCCTCCAGTTTGGTGTAGCTCCAGGCCTAGAAACCCATTAGCTGCAATGTCTTGGAGAGGCCAGGACTAAACAGCAGGGGGAAAAGACAAGCAGATACCAAGTCCTACAGCATACGTGTGTTATGTATACGTGTGTACAGCATAAGTGTTTGTAAACCCTCACATGTACCCAATGAAGTGACTGATACACAAAGATGAACCAAACCCTCCTACATAAGTTATACCTGTCTATCTGCAGTCTTGTCTTCTCTACATCTGTTTAAAGTGCTGAATTTATGAAGCTTGTCTGAGAATTCAGAAAAAGGGGGCAGAGAGCTGAAGTTACACCCTGCAGAGCTCAGTGAGCTGATTGGAGGGAAGGGACACACCCCCCTTCACACAGCACACACGGGATCAGAGCTAAGGCTTTCGATCAGCTGGAACCCCGTCACCTTTTTTCTCTTGGTGTCAGGAAAACTTGTCAGAATTGATTCATGCTGATAGCAGAGGAATGGAGCAGCAGACAGAAATTACACTTAGTGCTCTTAATTAAGACACATACACACCCTACAGGGATATGCTTTGTTCAGCTTTCATTGTCTGAAGTTTACAACCACTTTAAGGCACACTTCAGTGTGCTCTCCTCCAGCACTGACAAGTTCAGGCTCCAGTCACTGCACCTTGCAACGCTACAGTCATGTCCCCTGCCCCTTCTTGGGGGGTCCCATGACGCTTCTCTTCGGTCACTGGATAGCCACTGGTGAAGTAACTGCAGTACATGAGCATAGGAGTTACATCGTTACTGACGCCTGCCTCAATTCTGAGCAGGCTGAAAATAAGCCAGGATGTACATTGCACAATATATGCATCATGCAATGTTACTAGAAGCATGGGGCTTTGCATGTCTTTTTTGGTTGAAAAAAATCTAGCAATTTTTTACAGCAGGACTTAAGCTCCACTTTAAGAAAGACAGTTCCTTCTCTTCAACCCCAGCATGTGACTAAAGGAGCAGCAGAACAGTAATGAGTCATTCCCCTTCTCTCTCCTCAGTTTGCATGTTCCCTGTCAGAACATATAGGTGAACTGTACAGTCTGTAGGAAAAAAGTGGTGGTTACCTCATCCCCAAAGCGTAGAAGTATGCAAAAAGAATTCCCCCTTGAGTGGGACTTTGAATAGGTACATCAACCACATAAGTATAAAAATATATATATTTATTCCAAAAAATCAAAAAAGACATCAAATTCATGAAGACAATGTATCAGATACAATATTGAACACATATATCATTAAAAAATATACATTTCATCCATAATGCCTTGAGACGATGATACTGTAAAGTGCAATGCTGGTATATCCATTGTCCGAAGGTGGAATTCGGTTACCCAACATATATGTTTCGGGAAAATAGCAGGGGTAGCTTTACAACGGACTGTGGCATAAAGGTGGGTTATTAAAAACAGCGATACTTTCTGGATGGAGGCATTGTTGTACTTGGCTTGAATCAAACCCCCTCCAAAACAATGGAAAGAGAGGGGCAACCTTTGTGTCACTAGTAGGTGGACAAAAAATGGTCAAAATAGGCAGCGTTTGACAACCAGAATAATTACCAAAATAATTTTCAAAGGGTCACCCCATATGTCAACATAGAGTCCAAGAGTCCAGCTAAAGAAGGATCCCATAACAAAAAGTAATATAAGATAAATGAAAAAAGAGAGGGGGTTGGAAGGATGGCGGGATTTTTTCTCTCTCTCAAGGGATCATCTACAAACAGAACCGGTGGGATCTACCAGCGGTCCCAAATCTGTAAACCCCCTCTCATCTATTGTTTGTCGCGTCGCTCCTTGAGACACTACCTGGGTGGCTGTTTGATGCAGTGCGACAAACGATAGATGAGAGGGGGCTGACGGATTTGGGACCACTGGTAGATCCCACTGGTCCTGTTTGTAGATGATCCTTTGAGAGAGAGAACAAATCCCGCCGTCCTTCCAACCCCCCCCTCCTTCCAACCCCCCCCCCCTTTTTTCGTTTATCTTATATTACTTTTTCTTATGGGATCCTTCTTTAGCTGAACTCTATGTTGACATATGGGGTGACCCTTTGAAAATTATTTTGGTAATTATTCTGACTGTTTTTTGTCCACCTAGTAGTGCAGTGACACAAGATTACCCCACTCCTCCCATTATTTTGGAGGGGGTTGGATTCAAGCCAAGTACAACAATGCCTCCATCCAGAGAGGATCGTTGTTTTTAATAACACATCTTTATGCCACAGTCCGTTGTAAAGTTACCCCTGATGAAGGGTCTGTTATTTTCCCGAAACATATATATTGGGTAACCGAATTCCACCTTCGGACAATGGATATACCAGCATTGTACTGTACAGTATCATCGTCTATGTGTTCAATATTGTATCTGATACATTGTCTTCATGAATTTGATGTCTTTTTTGATTTTTTGGAATAAATATATTTATTTTTTATACTAATGTGGTTGATGTACCTATTCAAAGTCCCACTCAAGAGGGAATTCTTTTTGCATATCTGTCAGAACATATGTATGCAGCACACCGGATTGGCTATTAGTGCAGCCATCCTTCGTTCAGTCTAAGGCCCCTTTCGCAAATGGGATAAAATCCTTGGAACAAAGAATAGGAGTGCTTCAAGAGCATACTAAATAAAAGGTATTGGCCAGTGCATCCCAATGAGCAATAAGTATAAAAGAACTAAAATCAAGCCTGGGTGGCTAAACTCTAATGTAAAAAATGCAAATAAAAGCAAAAGGAAAGGCTTTCAAAAAATATATGGCTGAGGGGTCATTGTCAGTATTCCAACAATACAAGGAATGCAAGGAAAGAAATGCAAAAGTGCAATCAGGGTGGCCAAGATAGAATACAAAAAGGCACATAGCGGAGGAGAGCAAGAAAAATCCTAAAGAAAGGTTTTCAATACATTAACAGTAAAAAAGTGAGGCCAGAGCATATTGGCCCCAATAAAGGATGATGAAGGGAATTTGGTTACAAAAGACAAAGAGAAGACAAAAGGTTTTAAATGCATTCTTCTCCTCAGTTTTAACAAAGGAAAAAGGGGAACATTGTAACCAAAACTGTAATGTTAATAACATGTCACAGAATGCACCCTCATAACAGAAGACAGTATTAGAAATAGAATTGAAAAAAACTTAACATAAATAAGTCACCAGGACCAGATGGCTTACACCCCAGGGTCCTTAAGGAACTCAGTCAGGCGATAGCTAGACCATTGTTCCTAATTTTTAGGGACAGTGTACGGATTTGTGTCTGTTTACACATGCCTAAATCCAATCTGATCTGGTCCGCTAAAAAAAAAAAATGGAAGTGAATCCGTCCCCCTTCGTCTAGGCAGATCAGAGGGCAGTCGGGTGTAAACAGACTCTGCTGTCCGTTTACACCTGACAGCCCTCTGATCTGCCGGTCCACAGAGCAGAGCAGGGTTGGCCCATGTCTCCTCTGCAAAAACTCAATGGTTATGCAATTTCTACAGAAATATTTGGAAGAGGTAAATGTTTATGTATGCCAGATCAAATTCTTTTTGTTGATGTGTTTTAGGCACTTACAGTCCAAAACAAGTCATTTCCACTGCAGTCAAATCCTTGCAAGGCACAGTTTCCACCAATGATGGCAAGGGGACAACTGATCTCTCCCAGGCTGCCTAGAACTACTGCATTAGCTCCATCTGCAATCTAAAAAAAAATCCACATATTACTGATATCATAGTGAGAGCCATATGTTCTCTTTATAACACAAGCAACATATTCATCTTTATGTAAATATAGTGCACTTGTTTCAGTTAAGGCAAATTAATGCGGTGGAAAAAAATAAATTTTATTTTAATTGTGAATTAATTCCTGATATTGTAGAATCATCTGGGTGAATACATACATCTTTGCAGCAAAGAAGGTAGAGTGGGAAAGTATTCCTAAGACATTCATGCTGCAGCACATACTACTAGTCACAGCACACCCAACGAAATGTATAGGGCACATGTGTCAAACGCAAGGCCTACGGGCCAAATCCGGCCTGCCGGGCCATTTCATTTGGCCCTTGTATTTCTCCTGCAGCTACGAAACCTCCTTTGTTTCTGCCCCCGTCTTATCTCAGCACTCGGCAGCAGAGAGAAGGACAGAACCCCTACACCAGATCCTGTATTTCTCCATGCAGCCACAGGACCCCCTCCTCTCTGCCTTCCCAGGTCTCAGCATTGAGCATGGCAGCTAACTCCAGAAATTTGTCAGGTTTATATTTCTGTCCACAATAGCACATATAAAATCGCATACAATAACATTCAGTCTTGTGCTATTTTCCACCCAAAAGTAAGATGGTGCTCAACTGCAGAGAGGGACTTTTCTATTTGATAGTCATTCTGATATCTTGTAATAGAGGCCTCTCCCTGTGGGTGAGTGAAGCCATTCCTTTGGGTGGAGGACACTACAAAACGGAGTGCTATGCACCTGGTTTTATCTTTGTTCTGCTTCGCAATTTAAAGAGGTTGTACACCTCCCTGTCACACTTGTACCTATAAGTAAGCCTTATTCTAGGCTTACCTATAGGTACTGTAAATATCTCCTAAATGTGTGCTGTTTAGGAGATATTTACTGTATACTGCGCTGATGATGTCATCAGTGCATGCGTTCTAAAGAAATGGCCACCTGTGCCGTTTCTTCAGAAGACAGTGCCGTGACTGACGGCTTTCACGCACATGCGAGGGAGTGACATCACTCGGCTCCGACCAGTCACACAGCCGAGTCCGCGGTCCCAGAAGGAAGACGGGCGAAGATGGATGCGGCCTGCAGCAGGGATGGCGCAGGCTTCATTTGCAGGTAAGTGTCATATAATGTGCTAGTATGCGATGCATACTAGCACATTATGTCTATACTTTGCAGGGAAAAGAAAGGAGTCGGCCAATGGTCAAACTACAATGACTCCCCTGGACTTTAAAGGCAGATATCAAAATCAAATTAGTATACAAGTAAAAAGTATTTTATTAACATACAAATATAAAAGTACATATACAGGGAAGGAGAGAAACCAAACTCACATCCCTGAATGCATGAGTGAAGTACGGAATTATAAAAACAGTATATAGCAATAGCTGCAGTAGGCATAAGCTGTAAAATTACAAAAAAAATTGGCCCTGGTACCCTCCTGCATCGCCATAATACCCAATAAGGTCAGTGCAGGATGTGCAGCTGGTTATCCCAACATGTTTCGGATATTGCGGTGGATTATCCTTCTTCAGGGAATATTGTATTGTGGGTCAATAACTGTTCAGCTCAACAATGTAGAAAGAATGTGATAAAAGTTTGTATAATATGTAGGTATTATGGCGGTGCAGGGGTGCACTAGGGCCAATTTATTGTAATTTTACTGCTTATGCCTACTGCAGCTATTGCTATATAGTGTTTTTATAATTCTGTACTTCACTCATGCATTCAGGGATGTGAGTTTGGTTTCTCTCCTTCCCTGTATATGTACTTTTTTGTATGTTAATAGAAGTCTTCTTACTTGTAATTTGATTTTGATATCTGCCTTTAAAGTCAAGGGAAGTCATTGGCCGACTCCTTTCTTTTTGAATGCATTCCAGGATGATGGCAGTTTTATAGTTCCATTTTCCCAACACCTTTTTCATATCCTTACTTTGCGGGGAAGGAGGGAAACTTTTTTTTAGCAGAGTTTACTTCCTCTTTAAATGCTGTTTGACCTACTTTGTACAAAAAAAGGTCCTTCCTTTTGATTAGTGAGGTTCTGATTTGTTGGGAATGCATTCACAAACGTATTTTGAATTTTTTAAGTACTAATCAAGCTGAGATTCAACTATGGAAGCAATGCTTGATAATATACTGAGCTAGCTACTAATAGCTCATGACCTGTATCAGTGTTAATTTCTTCAATGAAAATATTTTCGCAGACAAAATTAACACCATTTTAGTCGATTAAAAGTCTCCTCCAACACTTTTTGATCTCTGCATGTACTGTGATTGCCAGGGCTTGGCATAAAACAAAGAATGCACCTGCACCGTCCTTTACTGTATGGGCCTGTGACATAGATTCTATTTGCCACATGCAAAATGTGATCTCCTGGGAAACAGGTAAAACTGATGACTACATTCTCACATGGTTGTTTTGGAATCACTTCCGACACTCCCAAAAGTTTGCCTCTTTACTTTATTAGTTGCAAGTCTCTACCGGAAGCCCCGGTCTCGATAGGACATGGCGCGAGAGGTGCTTTTGGGTGTTCTTTGTACACTTAGTGTAGTGTTGTTTATTTAATACATTTTTCAAGATTTACCTGTATACCGATATTGCCTTAGTATCTACCCACGTGGGTGGATGAGATTGCTCTGTGTACTCAGCTCCTTCAGAAGGGGTTCTTCTTTGCTATATATAACATTATGTGAACACCCATGTGATCCGATTCTGGTGCGGACCAAAAAAAGGGTCCTACACGATTTTGGTCTGAATACGATGCAAATTCAGCCATTCAATCTGTATGGCTGAATTCGCATCGCACAGAAATTGCATGTGCTTTGCACAGCAGTGTGGTACAAATTACATGCAATGTCTGACATTGCGCTGGTGTGAACGGCACTTAAACTAAATCAAAATTTTACGTCAAAATTAACACTGACCAGCGTAAATAAAAGCACCTTCATAGACACACTCAAAAAATTCAGCAAGGGCATTGGCTATCATTGAATTGTCTGTGTGTCACCCTGTATATGAGAAGGTTCTGGCAGATGCTGACGGAAGAGAATAGGACATGCAGCATCTATAAAAAGCTGAAATGGGTACTAAGAAGAATTCCCCACCTCCTCACCTTCATTACAGTCCTATCTCACTCTTGCAATTGTCTTGCTGGGCACAGGGCACAGCTGTCTCTAATGCATCATGCTATTTAGTAGGGTCTGCCTAAAACATTGTATTAGGCAGATGACAACAAAAAAGAAGAGACAATGGGGTAGATTTACTAGAGGCAAATCAACTGTGCACTTTGCAAAGTGCAGTTGCTCCAGAGCTTAGTAAATGAGCAGAAGCTCTGCTAGCTTCCATCATCCAATCATGTGCAAGCAAAAATGCTGTTTTTTTCCCTGCACGTGATTGGGTATTCTTTGCACCCCATTTACTAAGCTTTGAAGCAACTGCACTTTGCACAGTGCACAGTCTATTTGTCTTTAGTAAATCAATCCCAAAGTCATCCACTCACACAGCCCCACATTTAGAAGAGTTATTATTGGTCACCTCTTTATAGAATAGGTCAGAGTTGTTGTGCACATCATAGGCCAGGAGGTTGGTTTGTGTTCCCACTATAAGAGAGTCACAGCTTTGATGAGGGTCCAGCAATCCAGCAGTCAAGCAGCTGACACTTTGGTTGATGTTTAGTAGAGAAATATCTGTGTCCTGAGCGCTCTGAACTAAGCGATTTGAGGAAAGCCGCTGATTCCTGGCATGAGGGTTATGTATGAAAACCTGAAAATAGATAACCATCATAAAAACACACACACAAAAATTACAACATACCAACATGCTACCTCATGAAAAGACACTTAAAAAAGGGAAACTTCGGATCTATAAAATACTTCAATAACTTGGCCTGAAATATTACATATTGTAAGGCAAAAACAGTGACACTTTGAAAATACTGTTAATTACCTATAGTATCTCACAAAAGTGAGTACACCTCTCACATGTTTGTAAATATTTTATTCTATCTTTTCATGTGACAATACTGAAGAAATGACACTTTGCTACAATGTAAAGTAGTGAGTGTACAGCTTGTATAACAGTGTAAATTTGCTGTCCCCTCAAAATAACTCAACACACAGCCATTAAAGTGGTTGTATACCCCCTAATGTGATTTTTCCCTGCAAGCAGCTGCTGATGTCAGCGGCACATGCGCTCTGATGATCCGGCGGAGGCTGCCAGAAAATCAGAGCTCGCTGCCGGAACGAAGAGCCCCCGCGCGCACCCGGAAGAAAGAAAATAAACATCATGACAGCTCCCTCAGCGCTGACAGCGTCGGGCTTTAGGGGCCTCGTTCTAAGGTAAGTATTTCATAGTGTGTTAGTATACGATGTATACTAACACATTATGCTATTGTCTTGCAGGGTTTTTTTTTCGCAGGTTTACTACCGCTTTAATGTCTAAACTGTTGGCAACAAAAGTGAGTACAACCCTAAGTGAAAATGTACAAATTGGGCCTAAAGTGTCAATATTTTGTGTGGACACCATTATTTTCCAGGACTGCCTTAACCCTCTTGGGCATGTTCACCAGAGCTTCACAGGTTGCCACTGGAGTCCTCTTCCACTCCTCCATCATGGTGGATGATAGAGACCTTGCACTCCTCCACCTTCCGTTTGAGGATGCACCACAGATGCTTGGCGAGTCCATCACCTTTACCCTCCCCCAAGGTTGGGGGTTGTTTTGGAGGTGTGTTTGGGATTGGTATCATGTTGGAATACTGCCCTGCGGCCCAGTCTCCGAAGGAAGGGAGTCACGCTCTGCTTCAGTATGTCACAGCACATGTTGGCATTCATGGTTCCCTCAATGAACTGTAGCTCCCCAGTGCCGGCAGCCCCAGACCATGACACTACCACCACCATACTTGACTGTAGGCAAGACACACTTGTCTTTGTACTCCTCACCTGGTTGCCGCCACACACGCTTGACACCATCTGAACCAAATGAGTTTATCTTGGTCTCATCAGACCACAGGACATGGATCCAGTAATCCATGTCCTTAGTCTGCTTGTCTTCAGCAAACTGTTTGCGGGATTTCTTGTGCATCATCTTTAGAAGAAGCTTCCTTCTGGGATGACAGCGATGCTGACCAATTTCATGCAGTGTGGGCTCAACCATGTGTGGAAACAGAAAACGGAGGGTCCCATCGTGAAAAATGCCAAGGCTTCGTTTATTTAAAATCTTTAGAGCGGAAGTGACGTCTCGTAGGTCACGTTACAGAGATCGGATTGGACATCTCTGTGAGCGGAAAGTGTATAATATAGGAAGGGACATGTCACGTGACCCCTGATGACGTCAGCACGTCTGATGAAACAGCATTGGGTAATCTGACATATGAGACGTCACTTCCGCTCGGAGAAACACAGGTGGAGCGCAGATAGCGCCCCCTGCTTCCTGGATGTTTTTATCGTTATTTTATCTACAGCTTTTAAATAAACTAAGCCTTGGCATTTTTCACAATGGGAGCCCTAATCTTCCTGGCGATTTGTATGTTCGCAGTTGGGATTATTGCATCTTAATCACTGATCATCACTGAGAAGTTCATGTCACTTATTGCACTTTACTGCGGACTTGGTAGACCTTATTGGTCGTGGACTTTTTGTTTTGGTTTTTGTTTACAGGCATTTACCCATAGTGGTAAAAGTACATATTTTGAACAATACACTTTTTTATTTTATAATTTTGTTCAACAATCCAAGATCCCTAGTGGTCATGATTTGTATTAACCACTAATTTGGTGGGGGACATTTTATATATATATATATATATATATATATATATATATATATATATATATATATATATATTGCAATTACAGATTGGATATTTATATTATTTCTTGCAATTATAGATTGGATATATGCACTTGCACTTTATTCACTTATCTTCTAGGGATTGAATTATTTGGTATATGCACTATTGCACTTTATGTTGTGTTGTTAAACGGGGTTTAATTTATGTTTTTTATTGAGGGGACAGGAAATTTACACTGTTATACAAGCTGTACACTCACTACTTTACATTGTAGCAAAGTGTCATTTCTTCAGTGTTGTCACATGAAAATATATAATAAAATATAAATGTGAGGGGTGTATTCACTTTTGTGAGATACAGTATTTGTCAACTTCTAGGGTATAGGTGGCCTCAAATGCAGCCCCAGACATCACTTAAAGGCCACGTATAATATTCCATATACACAAGATTGCCAAAAGTATTGGGACACCCCTCCAAATCATTGGATTCAGGTGTTACAATCACCTCCATGGCCACAGGTGTATAAAAAGCAAGCACCTACAGTAGGCATGCAGATGGCTTCTACAAACATTTGTGAAAGAATGGGTCGCTCTCAGAAGTTAAGTGAATTTAAGCACAGTACCTTGATAGGTTGCCACCTGTGCAATAAGTCCATCCGTGAAATTTCCTTGCTACTAAATATTCCATGGTCAACTGTTAGTGGTATTATAACAAAGTGGAAGCAACTGGGAACAACAGCATCTCAGCCACAAAGTGGTAGGCCACATAGAGCGGGGTCAGCGCATGCTGAAGCGCACGTTGCGCAGAAGTCACCAACTGTCTGCAGAGTCAATAGCTACAGACCTCCAAACTTCATATGGCCTTCAGATTAGCACAATAACAGTGGTGCGTAGAGAGCTTCATGGAATGGGTTTCCATGGCTGAGCAGCTGCATCCAAGCAGTACATCACTAAGTGCAATGCAAAGCGTCGGATGCAGTGGTGTAAAGCACGCCGCCACTGGACTCTATAGCAGTGGAGACGTGTTCTCTGGAGTGACGAATCACACTTCTCTGTCTGGCAATCCGATGGACGTGTCTGGATTTGGTGGTTGCCAGGAGAACGGTACTTGCCTGACTGCATTGTGCCAAGTGTAAAGTTTGGTGGAGGGGGGGATTATGGTGTGGGGTTGTTTTTCATGGGTTAGGCTTGGCCCCTTAGTTCTAGTGAAGGGAACTCTTAAGGCATCAGCATACCACAACATTTTGGACAATTTCATGCTCCCAACTTTGTGGGAACAGTTTGGGGATGGCCCCATCCTGTTCCAACATGACTGCGCACCAGTGTACAAAGCAAGGTCCATAAAAGACATGGATGAGCGAGTTTGGGGTGGAGGAACTTGACTGGCCTGCAAAGTCCTGACATCAACCCGATAGAACACCTTTTGGGATGAATTAGAGCGGAGACTGCGAGCCAAGCCTTCTCATCCAACACCAGTGCCTGACCTCAGAAATGTGCTTCTGGAAGAATGGTCAAACCTTCCCATAGACACACTCCTAAACTTTGTGGACAGCCTTCCCAGAAGATTTGAACCTATTATAGCTGCAAAGGGTGGGCCAACTCAATATTGAACCCTACGGACTAAGACTGGGATTCCATTAAAGTTCATGTGCGTGTCTAGGCAGGCGTCTCAATACTTTTAGCAATATAGTGTATGTACTACAACAGAACACTGTCATATGCTGAAGACTTAAAGAGTTAGTTCAATTCACCTTTATCAAAAAAACTTCCTATGCAGAAAACGGGCATCTGTAGATGAAAACAACTTGTACAGCTCTAACTAAAGTTGAATAAGTCCCCCTGCTCTAGGTGTAGACCATTTACAGAAAAAGAGCTTGCTCCTGTTATGATGGGGGTGAGCAGTAATGACTAGGCCTTCCTAAGCAACATCTTAGCAACAGAGCACACTTAATCCTTAAAATTGATAAGTCCAATGGTATACTGCATACATATAAAATGACGGTATCATCCAGATATGGAAGGGGTAAACCGGATACCAAATGGAAAAAGAGTGACGTGGACACCAAGGGTCACCCTCATCATCTGATGACCTTGGTGTCGAAACGCGTTGGATCTGGCTTTCCCTTCTGTCACTTGTTTTAAGTTTGAAGAGCTCTTCACAAATTCCTTTTTAATTTAAGTGTTTGGATTCGTCTTTGAGGAATACATTTTACAAACAGTATTACACTATGGTGGGTCTTCTTTTATTCCCACTCTATCTATGAAATCCTGGAACGTGGCAGGTTAATCTCCTACACCCTTTGGAGTGAGTCTGATTCGGCTGGCGGTGGAGACGTATATCTGGAGCGTCCCGGGGAGAGGATTCATAGACGTGACTGAGTTGGGGTGACCCTTGGTGTCCACATCACTCTTTTTCCATTTGGTATCCGGTAAGAGTTTACCCATTCCATATCTGGATGATACCGTCATTTTTTATGTATGCAGTATACCATTGGACTTATCAATTTTAAGGATTAAGTGTGCTCTGCTGACATATTTCTACATATTACTCCCAACGTTGGACTTACATAGAGACATTATTTGGCGCTGCCTTATACTGTGAAATTATAGACTTTTTACAAACTGATCTGTTTGTTGTGCGGGCTGCCAATTGTGGAATCATTTTCCTTTTTATTCTTTATATCTATTTATTCATTTTACTAAGTGAGCGCGGGACCTTTATATATTTATTAACATCTTAGCAACGTCTTTTGAGTATTCCAGTCAGGTTTTGGGAGGTATGTAAATGGCCTAATTGAACATTAATCAGAGCTGCACAGTTTGTTTTTTATCTTTAAACACCCCTTATCTGCTTAGGCCTTTTTTGTAAAGGTGAACTACCCCTTTAAGATGACTATAATTCAATCAAAATTTGCCCAGTTCAACAAGGACTGGCCAAATTACGATCCATGTGTGGCTGCCCAAGCTGAAAAACATTTGTTCATCAGCAGTTGCAGCCATTGATCAGTGTATTCTGACACAGGGGAGTCCAGCTGTCAGAATATAATGTCCCAGCAGGGGAAATTTCTCCAACCACCTTGTTTGTGTGGAAGGAGGAATCTGTTGGTTTTTTTCATGTAACCCGATGGCTAAAAAATGAACACCATCTAAGGCCAGCTTGATTAGAGGAAATGGCCAGAAACGTTGTTATAGATTTGGTTGGAGATATGAGTCATGCTGCAGGAGACAGTCAGAGAATAAGGATATGTTACTTGAGACTGCCAGAGACCACTACTACTACATGCCCTTTACAAAGATCAACATTCCCACTAACTACTGACTGCAGAAAGTCCTTGGGTGGAGGCTGGGCTCCAGGGACCTACAGTATGCTGGTTTCAGGACAATTAAAATGTTAAAGTGTCTGCTGAGTTCATTAAGAAATGTTAGAATTTGGGGCGTGGCCTGGCTATGGCTGAGTAAAGACGCACTACCACAGAGCTCCGGGTCCTCAACCAGCCATCCTGGCGTTTTAAAGAATAAAGACTCGGCATGTACTCCTCCAAAAAGCGGAAATCAAAGAAGGGCAACCCAGGAACGATTTCAAGCAAAACATCAAAAACCGGAGGGGAGATAATACACTACTTTTCCGGCTCTCAGACGGCTTCCCCTGCAGGAAAGATGGCGGCGCCATGCGGCCCACACAGTGAGGAACCAGACCCTGGGGCTTGGACGTCCTCCCCGGTGATATCGGCGGAGTCGGACTCATACTCCAGCACCCCGGCTGACCTCCACCCCGAACCGTCCTGTTCCCAGCCACGTTCACCGGTTACCCGAATGGACACTGAACTCCGGGACCTGATCCGGGCTCTGCCGACGAAAACGGACATTGAATCCCTCCTAACCCGACTAGAAGAACAGCGGCACAAGAACATGCAGGAAGTGAGAAAAGAAGTGTCCTGCTTGGACACGAGAGTGACTGCGGGTGAAACCTCCCTAGAAGCCCTGGGACGCCGTGTTATGGCCTTGGAAACTCTGCAGGACTCACATGTGGAGACTACCATCCAGCTCCAACTACAACAGGAGGCGATGGAGGACAGGAGCCAGAGGAACAACCTCCGGCTCCGGGGGCTACCGGAGGCTACGGGAGCAGAGGACTTGGCTGTAACGGCCACTGCTATATTCCACTGCCTCCCAGATGCTGCTCTCCCTGCAGTCCTGGAGTATGACCGCATACATCGGGCCCTGGGTCCCAGATCGGAAGATGCCAACCGGCCACGGGACGTTATATGCCGCCTGCACCTCTATACAAACAAGGAGAAGATCCTTAAAAAAGCCTGGGAAACTGGAGAGGTGGACTTCGATGGGGCCAATATCAAGATCCTGCCGGATGTTTCAAGAGCCACCCTACAAAGGAGAGCCATGTTGAGGCCAGTGTTGGAACTAGCCCGAACTGCTGGAGCCACGTACCGCTGGGGCTACCCCCTGTCGGTGACCTTTACCAAGGACCGTAAACTGTTCACCCTCCATGCACCTGGAGAACTACCGGCACTTTTCCGGTTCCTGGCGGCGGATCCGATCCCGGTCCCGAACTGGCCGCGGTTCCTGCCTCCCCCCACGGGTCGGCCCGGACTGGGGGGTCCTGGGAGGGGACTGAGCCCCAGGCCTCAGAGATCCAGAGGCCGCGCCCGGGCGACATCGCTGCCGGGGTCACGTGAGTCTTGAATCTCCTAGTTCCTTAAACTCTTCCCAGCAGCTTCTCAACGTCTGACCCGTCCCTACTACCTTATCCCCCCGTATGGGCTACTATGTGCCCTCATCATGTGGACAACACTGGGTGTGCACCATCCTCTCCCCCCCCAGGACCCTTACTTCCTGACTGGTCGCTGTTTTTTCCACCGGACCTCCACTTGGACTGTGGGGCGCAGGGGGGACACATACCCCCACCACATGTTGGCCTGGGCCCTGATCTCGCCCAACGGGACTATGGCTTCAGTGCCAGGAACTATCCAGGGGCACTTGAGTTCAGCTAAACGATTTGACCCCCACTGGTGCCAGGGGACACTGGGCCGGGTGGGGGGGGGGGATACAGCGAGGACATGGGGGGGGTTTTGGCGGGATGGGGTGATGGGATCAAACGTTGATATACATGTTGATTTTGAAGCTCTGACAGGCGGGGTTTGTTTACTGTTTGTTGCATTTAATATTGCCTATCTCTCACTTTATTGATTGCCTAGTTTTGCAATAGATTTCCGTTCTACATTATGGATACATGCCAAATCTTCCAGTTGACCTACAACTAGCTGGGGTGGCTGGGACGGTTCCTGGGGTTCCCTATGAAACCGTCGCCAGCCACTACTCCCACCTAGGACAGCACACAACGACCTGAATCCGGTCTAGGTGTGCCCACTGCATAGGGCGGTTTGTAACTAATAGCCTTGAGAGGACATATCAAGGGGCCAGTGGCTTGCTACCTACCAGGACCTCTTCCTCTCTGCTTCTTAATTTGATCTGGCCTAAGTCCAGCAACACACGACAGGATCCACCCTCATCACCGACCGCTGCCAAAGTATCCCTTGGGGTCCTTGGCAGGGTCGGTGGGGTCGATCAACATCCAGTTGACCTTCTAAACCGTACATAGGTATTACATCTTGCCTTTAGATAACGTTTTGATCCGTTAGTTATTTCACTCTCTATCCGTTATAATTTACGTTGTTTGTCATTTGTTTGGGGCGGACAGTCTCGAAGTTTTAGTTGTACATATAGTTGCAAACTAGGGTAGTGGGGT
>BLSH010069152.1:480167-491299 GCA_018402905.1 Glandirana rugosa | reverse complement strand
TATGCCGATGACTTACTCTTCTCCCTTACCAACCCAAGTGTGTCCCTGCCAAATCTGATGAAGGAGTTTACACGATATGGGACACTATCGAATTTAAAGATCAACTTCACTAAATCAGAAGCAATGGGCGTGGCTTTGCCGCCCAACCTTCAATCCTCCTTAAAATCGACCTTCCATTTCAAATGGGCAAAGTCGGCACTGCAATATCTGGGCACCTCAATCCCTGCAAACCTGAAACGCACATACGCTCTTAACTTTATACCCATGCTGACCAAGATACAACTTTTACTAAATACCTGGCACAAAGGCCTACACTCATGGTTTGGCCGGTGTAACCTAATCAAGATGTGTATACTACCTAAACTCCTTTATCTTTTTCAAGCCCTCCCGATTCACATCCCGACAGCCTATTTTAAGCAAATTCATGCTCTCTTTGTTAAATTCATTTGGGCTAACAAAAAACCGCGCCTTTCTAAACACCTCATGTCACTCTCCAAAAGATATGGTGGCTTAGCGGTACCTAATGTCAGGAACTATTGCCACGCCACCCACCTGTCCCGAGTGGTGGACTGGCATCGCCATGGTCACTCAAAATTATGGGTCTCCCTAGAAAAATCACAGACACTGATCCCATTGGAAGGAGCCCTGTGGTGCTACGCCGACCTTCCTTCCGCATTGAAAAATCACCCTATTCTGGGAACGACGCTACGCATCGCCTCACAGAGGTGCACAAAGAACGGCCTATCCACAGCAAACTCCCCACTTTACCCCATCATAGGCAATCCCAAGTTCCCTACGGGTCTTCATACCTTGGTCGCCAGACAGCTGACTCAGGCCGGGCGAACCTGTGCAATGGAATTCTTAGATGCAGGGACATGGCCTTCCATTGAGACCTTGAGTAACAGAGAGGGTCCCCTTCAAGATCCCGTTCTGGTCAACTCTCCAACTACGACATTTCCTCAACTCTCTGCCCTCCCCGCAACACTTTAATAGACCTCTTACTACTTTCGAGGAGTATTGCTCGGGGGACGGAGAACTAACACAAGTCATATCTAAAATGTACTGCCTCCTAAACGACCCACCCACACAACCAACCCTCCCATTCTTGCAAAAATGGGAAGCGGACTTGCACTGTACGTTCACTCCTGCTCAAACTCAACATATCCTTACATTCGCGCTGAAACCGTCCATCTGTACAAAGGTCCAGGAGACCAATTATAAATTACTCACGCGATGGTACCTCACACCTGAACGACTCAGTAGGATTTTCCCGACCGCTTCCGACCTCTGCTGGGGGTGCCGGGGAGACAGAGGATCGTTACTTCATATATTCTGGACCTGCCCAAAAATTGCCCCGTTCTGGGCTACCGTAAAGGAGGTCACCCAGATGATGGTGGACTATGAAATTACAAATGACCCGGCCCTTTTTCCTACTACACGCAGCTACCGTCCCAGCAAAAACATATCGAAAATCCATAGTCCGCCACCTCTTAAATGCAGCAAAAGCGTGCATCCCTCTCCACTGGAAGTCACAGTCATCCCCAACACCTGCCGAGTGGTACCGGAGGGTGGAAGATATTAATAAACTAGAGGACTTGGTACTCACGGTAAACCATCAGCAGGAGAAACACTCTAAGACGTGGAGGCTCTGGAATCAATTTGTTCTCTCAGAGGAGGGAAAAGCCCTCTTGGGAATAACATGAGTCGCTTGACTCCCCTCTTCTATCAGATCCAACTGCCCTATCCCAACTAGACCATATACAGTACCCTCTCCCTGGCTTTTACCCCTCCCATCACACCTTCCCTTCTACCCCCCCCCCCCCCCGTACGGGTTCCCTTCACCCTACCCATTCTCTTCCTTTTTCTTCTTTCTTCGTCTGCAGTTCTTGCTATATTTTAAAGTTATTGGAAAAGTGGAAAGTGCATGAAGACCACACATGCTCCTTCTAGTGAACCTGATTATATACTAGAGAGAGGGAGGTACAGTAAGTGACCGTTAGTGGTTCACTAACCTCTGCAGTATTGTTCTGGGTTATATATCAACCTTTATCATACGTTTTATGTGATAACAATGTATCCAGGAGTATCTCTCAGCCAAGAATACTGTTTGTTTCTTTTATACAGTCTGTATAATGTGAATGATGTGGCCTTGTATGCACTGTGGAAGTTCAATAAACATTCATATTTGAAAAAAAAGAAATGTTAGAATTTTAACATTCCTAAGCATAGGATACTCATTGCTGTGAAAACTTTAGAGCAGGGGTACTCAAACCTTTTGAAGAGCGAGGGCCACTGATTTGGTAAATGGTAGCGGGTCATAATAAAACTATGAGGTCTTATTGCTCCCCAAACTGCAAATGTAAATCAAGCCCTTACTTTCTTGAGTTGAGCCCTCTATAAAGCGGCTTTAATATTGATGCGCTGCAGTTTACCCACACCACAGGTGCAGCGCAGTGCACATACAGCTTTCCTGTGGGTTGGCTACTCTTTGCCATAGACTTCTATTATATATCGCGGGTGTGGTGGACTTTCTGAAAGCGCACCAAACCCGCAAGCTATAATAGAAATCTTTGTCTCAGTGCAGCTAATCCACAGGCAAGCCACAGGTGCACTGCGCTGCACCTGTGGAACAGCCTAGAAGTGCTATATGCCCATTGCAAAAGTGCAGTGTATATGATGTTTAATACGCTGACCTGTTCCTCTTCAAGCTTCTGTTGGCATCACTCTCCAGGCTGCTAGGAAAGTCCCAGATGAACATCCTTTCTCCCTCTTTCCTTCCTTCCTATTTCCTTGTTATAGATCATGCTGTTTATTCAAACGTGATATTTTAATCTGCTTATTATTTCACGACTTGCAACAAATTTACTGGACTCATTGATATCTAATCCAACTTGCAGACGACAAGTTTTGTTAAATTAATATTGCTACTTATACTGTTGGATGTTTTTACATTCTTGGCAGCTACATTCCTGCTGTCTAATATGTTTTTGACAACTACAAAAAGTCCTTTTACGCCATGTTTTGTACTTGAAGAGGTTGTAAACCTTCATCTAACATTTGTACCTATAGTTAAGTATATAATAAAGCTTACCTATAGGTACTGTAAATATCACATAACATGCGCCGTTCAGGAGATATTTACTGTATACTGCGCCGATGATGTCATCGGCGCACGCGCTCTGAAGGAACAGGCACAGGTGCCGAATCTTCCGAGCTGCGTGCTGTGACTGGCAGCTCCTGCATGCATGCGCGGGTGTGATGTCGCACGGCTCCGGGCAGTCCCACAGCTGGAGTCTGCGGCCCCGGAAGGAAGATGTATGCAGCCTGCAGCGGGGATAGTGCGGGCTTCATTTGCAGGTGTCACATAAACCATCAGGGTTTACTTCCTCTTTATAGTGGTAGTAAACTCGAATTCAATAGTTTTCCCCATGTAAAGCAGCCAAGAGTAACTTACATGTCTTTCATTTTGCTCCAATGTGCACCCTTCAGAAGAAATCGTTGAAGTTTACTTCAATGACGTCACTGATGCATGCACATTTAGGCCTCCATTTACGGCATGCTTTATGGCCGTCAGTCTATTCCTCTTGTGCCCTGCCTGAATCATCAGCAGGTCATGTCGTGAGATTACGGACCCATTGTGATTTTCCTGATGGAGCCCATGTGACTTGCTACGTCACAGGGGGTGTAATATCAGCGCTCAGCATCAACAGAGCAAGCCGCTGCACTGCGCATGCGTGAGAGGAAAGGTTGAAGTATGTTGAGGGCAGGAAGCAGACAGGAGCTAAAATGGCGCAGGCTTCAGCTGGGATTGCAATGTGTTTTTAAAAGTATAAATTTGTGGCTTTATAGTCGCAAATGATTTGTGCACTGGAGTTTACTACCACTTTAAAAATGTTTTCAATAAAAAATCTTTGCAGGTGAAGTGCACTTAGTATCACTCCGCCTGGGACATGCGCCAGCGCTACAGAGGAAGCATTGGCTTATGTGGCTCCTGCTCTCTCCGCAGCCACCAGCTTCCTCCGCTGCCAGTGCCAGCTCTATGCACTCTGATGCTCTGGGATGGCAAATCAGCAACGCGTTGATCGCTATCTGGACTTGCCGACCCACCTTCTCAGGGCATGTGCATGCACTTCCCTAGTTTGAGGTTGTGGGCCACAGGGCTCTGCGGGCCACACAACAGGTTGAGCACCCATACTTTAGAGCAGGGGTCTCCAAACTTTCAAAACAAAGGGACAGTTTCTTATCCTTCAGACTTTAGGGGGGCCGGACTATAACCAATGGGAGTGGAAATTTTCCTGGCATCAGTGGGTGTAAACATTGCCATCATTGATATCATTGGGAGGAATAGTGCCCCATTATTAGTGTCAGCGGGAGATATTGTGCTTCATTGTTGGGGTCAGTTGGCAGAATGGCATCTCCTATCAGTGGGAGAAGTAGTATCCCAAGGGCCAGATAAAGGCAGGCAAAGGGCCACAGTTTGGAGACCACTCCTTTAGAGGGTAATTATCAATAAAACAATCCACTGTGTCAGGAGGAGGGAGCAAAGTGTCTACTGTACATGTTACAAGGGACTACAAGCACAGATATTTCTTACTAGGCACAAAGAAAAGTTCAGATGATGAACAAGTACAATCTGGTACCAGATTCCCAGCTCATCTCAGATCCTGCTCCTACCACACACAACAAAGCATGAATGTGTGCATTATACAATGTTAATAGTTAGATTGTTTCTTTATCCCTTAATCCCTACCTGGTCATAAAAGAACACCCAGGGCTCTGAGAGCGCAGAGATCAAAGTCACAAATTGCTGTGCTCTTAGCCAGGAGCCAATCACTAGAGTTCCCGGCTATGTGATCATTGAGCAGTCAATATGAAGAAGTGTTAAATGAAATACGTCTCTTTACTATTCCCTCTCTCCTTTATAAACATATTTTATCTGTGCAAAAGTGATGCCTGCTCTATTAGGTTACCATGAAATAGCGACTACCTGTGTATATATATATATATATATATTATAGGAAAAACAATCTCCGTTTCATATTTTGGGCATATTTTGTACATAAGGAACCAAAATGAAAATTTTACTTTTGTCCAAGTGTAAAACTAAAAAAAAAAAAAAAAAAAAAAAAAAAAAAAAAATGGAACCACATGACCTCCGAAAGGTTTTACCCCCTTCATGACCAGGCAATTTTTTGCTATTGGGCACTGCGTTGCTTTAACTAGCGATTGCGCGGTCATGCAATGCTTTATTCAAACAAAATGTATATAATTTTGATCACACAAATATAGCTTTCTTTTGGTGGTATTTATTTTATTTGTTTGCGCTAAAACGAAAAAAAGGGAGTATACATTTTGAAAAAAAAACAACAATATTTTCTACTTTCTGTTATAAAACATATCCAATAAAAAAATATATATAAAATTCAAATTTCTTCATACATTTAGGCCAATATGTATTCTGCTACATGCCTTTGGTAAAAATCGTAATAAGTGTATATTGATTTGCGGGAAAATTAGGCTTTCACACGGGACGGACTCCGTCCAGCAGATTCACCTGCTCAGCGGGGGATCTCTTCGCTGACCCCACTGAGCAGGTGGCTGACATGGACACAGCATGCTCTTGGAAACGGATCGCCTGTGCATTTCCATCATCCAATCCGCCGTCTGTTTTTGGCGGCCCAGATCGTACGCCGGCAGGTGTCAGCAGACATCCGCCTCTCCATAGAGAGCTATGGATAGTCTAATCAGGTCTGCCTGAAAAACAGACAGGCACACCCGATCGGATTGTGCGTGTGAAAGTGGCCTTATAGCGTCTACAAACTATGAGATATATACTGCCATTTTTATTTTATTTTTTTTATACTAGTAATGGCAGTGATCAGCAACTTATAGCAGGACGGTGTGCAATCTGACTAGCTGACACTTTGTGGGAACTGGTTAACTGCCTCTGACATCTCCAGGGACACTTATACATTGATCAGTGCTAATAATATACACTGGCACAGTACGAATGACATTGGCTGGGAAGGGGTTAACATCTGGGACAAACAAAGGGTTAAATGTGTTCCTAACAATGCTTATTATATGCAATGTGTGCTGATTTTACTTAGCAGTGTGCTGTTTTTTATTTCCTGGTTTGCAGGGAAACAAAAACTGGCATATTGCCTCTGTCAGAATAAAGCTTTGTGTTGTTTACATACACAAAGCTATCTCCTTTCGCTCACCTCCGACGATCGGCGGGTTCCGGCCATAAATCATTGGGCGGGAACCACTGATTGGCATGTGCTGAAGCCAGTGAGAGCATAGTCCCTGAAAAGCAGAATCACACACAATATTTTATATATATATATATATATATATATATATATATATATATATATATGTGTGATTCTGCGTAGCCAGCCCGCTGTAGCAGTAAAACTACTGTGCATGGTCAACAAGTGGTTAACCTCCCTGGCGGTATTCCCGAGTGTGGCTCGGGGTTAATTTTCACTGCCAAAAGCAATAATCCCGAGCCACACTCGGGAATGCATCGCTGGATCCAGGCAGCGTTGCTTACCTTGTCCCCTGGATCCAGCAATGTCCTCCCGTGGTGTCTGTGGGCTGTGTCCTCCGCCCGATTCATTGTGATGCCGGGCTCTGCTCCCGGCGAGCGCCGCGTCGATGGAGACGGAGCCCGGCGGGAAATTCAAAAAGTGAAACACACAGTAAACATACAGTACACTGTAATCTGTAAGATTACATTACTGTATCAAATCATTCACTTCTCTTTTGTCGCTAGTGCTTTGTCCAGTGCCCTGCATGCCCTTTATATTATATATGCCATTCTTTCTGCCTGGAAACTTGAGAATGTCCATGGCATCCAAAAAGCGCCCCTTTATGTCGAAAGGGTTTTTTGACCAGCCAGAAAACAGTGATAGTAAATAAGAATCATTTGCAGAATTGAGTGATACTGATTCGTGGGGAAATTTATAATCAGACACTGAAAGTGACGACAGCGACAATTCTGCAACTGAGCAAATTTCAGTGTTTTTTTATTTGATTACATTATTGAATACATTTTATTATTATATTATTATTTTTGATAATTATTTATAGTTATTTATTATATTATCATTTATGATTTTGTGTTTCAAACTTTATCATACCCGGGATGTCCACTAGACTCTTTTTGGACAGATTTAAGTTTTTCCTAAGAATTACAGGCCTCCAATATAAAACGCCAAATTTCTATGTGAAACAATGTAACGCTTTGAGACGCAAAAATCTGACATAATCATAAAGCCAGGGAGATTGAAGATCAGTTAGTTCGTTTAAATGACAAAAAAATAAAACAAAATTTAAATTTAAAAAAAGAAAACAGATATCTCATATTTCCAGGACCTGAAAATGCTGTGGTTGTAAGGAGGGTGATTAAACGAAACAGTAGACACATAGGGGGTTATTTACTAAAATTGTATGGTGCACAATTGGCTACCACGCACAGCTGCACCAGATTCTGAGTGCTCAAGTTTTAGTAACTCCCCCGCATAGACATCAGGAAACATGTCATACTTACCTGCCCTGTGCAGTTGGATTTGCACAGAGCAGTCTGGATCCTCCTCTTCTTGGGTCCCACTTCGGCGCTCCTGGCCCCTCCCTCCTGACAGTGCCCCCACAGCAAGCAGCTTGCTATGGGGGCACCAAGCCGCAGCTCCATGTGTCTATTCAGACACGGAGCTGTGGTTCAGCCCCGCCCCTCTCTCCCCTAATTGGCTAACTGACTTTGATTGACAGCAGCAGGAACCAATGGCGTTGCTGCTGTGTCTCAGCCAATCCGGAGGGAGAGTCTCCAACAGCCGAGACACTCGTGGACATTGCTGGACAGAGATGGGGGGGCGAGGGGGGTTGCTACACACAGAATGCTATTTATCTTAATGCATAAAATGCATTAACCTCCCTGACGGTATTCCCAAGTGTGGCTCGGGGTTTTCACTGCAAATAGCAGTAACCCCGAGCCACACTCGGGATTGCAATGCTGGATCCAAGGCTGGGTTACTTATCTTGTCCCCTGGATCCAGCATTACAATACAAATGCCAAATGGACCTTCTGCACACTGCTACACCCTTCACAGCAAACTATGCAATGTAAAACAGGGATATTTAGTTCACAGTCAGTGTGAACTAAATATCCCTGCTTAACATTGCATAGTTTGCTGTGAAGGGTGTAGCAGTGTGCAGAGGGTCCATTTGGCATTTGTAGTGTTAACTTGTGGTCACACCCCTTTAGCACCTGGTAGTTCATTACATGTACAAGCTATTGGGATCTGAGCACAGGTATATCTTTTTCTGGATCCAGCGTTGTCTCCCCGCTGTGTCTCTGGGCTGTGTCCTCTGCCCAATGCCTGTATGATGCTAGGCTCCGTTCCATGCGAGCGTCGCACGGGGGCAGAGCCTGGCGGGAAATTCAAAAAGTGAAACACACAGTAAACATACAGTACACTGTAATCTGTAAGATTACATTACTGTATGAAATCATTTCACATCCCCTTTGTCCCTAGTGGTTTGTCCAGTGCCCTGCATGCATTTTTATATTATATATGCCATTCTTTCTGCCTGGAAACTTGAGAACGTCCATGGCATAAAAAAGCGTCCTTTGATCAGCTAGAAAACAGCGATAGTAAATAAGAATCACTTGCAGAATTCAATGATACTGATTTTTGGGGAAATTTATCATCAGACACTGAAAGTGACGACAGCGAAAATTCTGCAACTGAGCAAATTTCAGTGTTTTTGACTTGATTACATTATTGAATACATGTTATTATTATTATATTATTATTTTTGATATTTATAGCTATTATATTATATATATATATATATTTTTTTTTTTTTCATATACATTATAATTTATGATTTCATTATTACAAACTTTATCATACCCGGGATGTCTACTAGACTCTTGTCTTAAAGTGAGTTATTCCTAAGAATTACAGGCCTACAGTATCAAATGCCAAATTTCTATGCAAAAAAATGTACCGCTTTGAGACGCAAAAATCTGACATACCGCCAGGGAGGTTAAGATAAAAAACCTTCAGACTTTACAACCTCTTTAAGGCATCTAAAAAGGGCATGCACACAACTTTTTGGCTTTCAGAGGGCCCAGAAGCTCTGATATCTTGGATGCTTTGTTATACAAATGCCAACTTCAATGACAAGCTCTCGTCTGCCCCATACCCTACCCTAGTTGGTTGGTTAGTAAAGCCACCCATCATTACGGAGGGACAATAATAAGGCACACATACCTTTCCAGCCTGTGTAGCTGCAGTCAGACATGGGTGAATGCCATCATATTTTCCCACTGCGACCATTCGAGGATTGATTTTGTGATTTAATTTTAGGGTAAATATTGGAACGAGCATGATGAATCCCTGAAAAACACACAAACAACAAAAATCACAATAGGAAAAACTATTAACCGCTTGGCCTCTGGAAGGTCTTACCCCCTTCATGACCAGACCATTTTTTGCTGTTCAGCACTGCGCTAGCTGTCAATTGCACGGTCATGCAACACTGTACACAAATTACATTTGTATAATTTTTCTTCACACAAATAGATTTCTTTTGATGGCATTTGATCACCACTGGGGTTTTTATTTTTAGTGATATAAATGAGCAAAAATTTTGAAGAAAAAAAAAAAAGATAATTGTTTACTTTCGGTTAAAAAAACATATCCAATAAAAAAAAAAAATCATCATAAAAATGTATTCTGCTACAGGTCTATGGGAAAAAATCCCCCTAAGTGTATATTAACAGGCCTGTGCGAAAATTATAGCATCTACAAACTATGGTATATAATGGAATTTACGCAGCTATACACGCTATACTGTAATGGTGGGTATCAGCGACTTATAGTGTGACTGTGATAGGGTTGCAGACAATCTGGTGCTAACAGACAGTATTTGGGAGCATTACTAACTGACACGGACATCGCTAGTGACACTAAAGCAGTAATCAGTGATAATACTGTACAGTGACACTGTACTAATGACACTGACTGGAAAGAAGTTAACATCTAAGGGCAATTGAGGGGTTAAATATGTGCCTATCAATGTGTAAGGAGTGTAATGTGTGTTGCTTTTACTTTTCTATCTGGATGTTTTTTCTCCCTGCTTTGCAGGGAAAAGAAACATCATGATTGCTGATCGGTGTACAGAGCTCTGTGTGTTCATAAACACAGGGCTCTGTGCTATAATTGGACACAATCAATCAGCAAGTCTCAGCCATGCATCATTGGCCAGAATCTGCTGACAAAATCATGCCCAAAAATCATGTGCAACAAAGCGTGGTCAGTAGCGGGCACACACATTTGCGCCCACAAACCCGGAAGAACCATGTCGTCATACAGGTGCGTGATTTGGCAGAGCTGTGCCACTCACCCACAGTATAACTACTGTGGGCGGGCGGCAAGCAGTTAAAGATGGAGTAAATGTAAAGAACTAAACACACAGGAGACATACATATAAGGGATCCGTTTTACTTTCAGAGCATTTAGAATGCTCTTCTGACAGTTTTGTGATCCAGCCACTTCTACTAGACAGCGGTGGTTTAAGACCTACACTGCACCTGCAGTAGGATCTGGAAACAACCTCAACCAGTTGATTAGGCAATGAAAAAAAAAGCAGCACACTGAAGAGGTCATCCTTCTGCTCACTTTGCTCCCTCCTCCTGACATTTAATGTATGTTTTTCTTGAATACATAACAGCATTCATTTATAAATTTTTCCTAGAGTTCAGCTTTTAATAAACTTACAAGTACTAAATAAAAATTTAAAAAAATCATGGGCACTGATAGGCAGCACTGATAGGCACTGATGGGGCTACACTGATCATTTATCTGTGTACATGTCCCCTTGTCATGGTTACCAGCTCTCCTCTCCTCATGCTGTGACAACGCATGAGGAAAGGAATGCCGACAATCAGCAAGTTTGTTTACATGTGATCAGCTGTATTTGAACACAGCTGATCACATGGTAAAGGGCTGCTGTGATTGGCTGTTTACTGTGATCAACTGTGTCTGAAAGACACATCGATCACAGAGCATGCTGGATGTGCCCGCAGGTGGCACATGCGGGGGGGGGGGGGGGGGGGT
>BLSH010069152.1:468186-480157 GCA_018402905.1 Glandirana rugosa | reverse complement strand
GGGGGTCACGGTTCTGGGAGGACGTCCATTGTAGCTGTGTTTCAGCTATAGCACGATCGTGAAGTGGTTAAATAATACCAGGGGTATTCACGAACAAGCCTCACTGCACACTGCACGGTTATTGAATACGTTTAATAACACAAGACAAAGGAGTTTCTTGTACAGAAGATCCTGATTTGCTGTAACATAATATTCTCTATACAATCAACATCTTAATACTCATCGCTACCTGGTTCATATTACATTTCTTTTGTGCATTTATATTAATCAGAGATTTGCTCACACACATAACTATCTGCACAATACGCCTTTCACATTCACCTACGGTATACCTGTAGAGTGACACATATGTGTCATATATAAATATAATACAGTGTTCTATATTTTTACCCTCACTACAGATCATCAGATGTGTCTCACCGTACTGATCAGCTGCAAGTGTTGTTTAAGGCTCCATGCACACTGGACGCTATAGGGCTGTTTCAGCGTCAGGTAGGAGACGCTGCTCACAAAACGTTCTATTTGCAGTGTTTTGTAAGCAGCGTTTTTCGGCGTCTGCGTTTTTTGGCTTTTTTTTTTTTACTTCATTGGCTTCCATTGACTGCAAAAAATGCCAGACGCCGATATACCGGCGTTTAGCGGCGTCTGGCGTTTTTTGTGGTCAGGAGAACAACTTTTGAACGCCAATTCAGGGCATTCAGATAACAGCCCAAAAACGCCACTGCTGATAAAAGACAATAAACGACCATGTGTGCATGGACACATAGGATAAAATAAAGTGGCGTTTTTGGGCTGTTAAAAAAAACGCCAAAACGACCAAAAAGGGTAGTTTTTGAGATACAGTGTGCATGGAGCCTAATGTTGCGAGATTTTAATATGCGGATCTCAGTCATCCCTGTGCACCATTCCACCAATTTAAAGTTGTGTATTGTGCACTTTTGGGAAGTTATCTCTTCATACAAAAGGGAATTGCAAATTATCTGTAAGGCCCCTTTCACACTGGGGCTGGCGGGCGGTAGCGGTAAATCCCCGCTAGTCTCAGCGGGGATTTAGCGCTGTTATAGAGGCGCTACGGCGCCGCTATGCAGGCGGGTGCGGGGCACTTTTAACCCCCCCACAACGGGTTAAACAGGGGTTAAAAGTGCCGGCGCTCCCGGAGCGGTGTACAGCCGCTACGGGAGCGCTGCCCATTGAATTTAATGGCAGGAGCGGTGGAGGAGCGGTGAATACACCGCTCCCCACATTCCTGAAAAATCATGCTTGCATGATTTTCTTCAGCGCTGCGCTAGCGCAACGCCTCAGTCTGAAAGCATCCATAGAGATGCATGAAAATAATATTTAGAGCGTTATTACAGCGCTAATTTTAGCGCTTTACCGCTGTAATAACGCTCCAGTGTGAAAGGGGCCTAAGGCTTTATAGGGTTGATTTACTAAAACTGGAGAGTGCAAAATCAGGTGCAGCTGTGCATGGTAGCCAATCAGCTTCTAACTTCTGCTTTGACAAACAAACCTAGAAGCTGATTGGATTCTATGCAGAGTTGCACCAGATTTTGCACGTCCTCCTATGTTTCTGGTATTTAACCTGCGCAAAGGGAGCTGAGGGTTGGCACTTAGTATTTGAAGATAGAAGCATTCCTAGCATTAGGTAAGGTAAAATGTTGTCTACTGTTGTGCCCTACAGGGTGGTGCCCAGTTTTTGGGTAAGGTTAGGGTTGCCACATCATCCCTTTAATCCAGGACACATATCGATTGCACAGGTTCTGTGGCTGATTAAGGTGGTAATTAAACTCACTTGGGGCCTTATCTGCATTAAATTAGCCTCAGAACCTGAGTAATTCATATGTGTCCTGGATTAAAGGGATGATGTGGCAACCCTAGGTAAGGTCAGGACCAAAACTCCCACCAATGTTCTAGAGCTGCACACCACCCGCAACTTTGAAGTCGGACCCCAGCACGACTTCGTTGCAACTTGCATGCGACTTCTTTAACAGAAGTCAATGCAAGTCGTACCAAAGTCAGACCAAAAGGAACCTTTTTCAAAGTCGGACCGATTAGAATGGGTCCATTGCACTGAATGGGGTCCAACTTCTGATGCAACAAATGCTCCAAAGTAGGAGCGATTGTCGCATCAGTGTGAACCAGGCCTCAAAGGGTAAAACCAACTTTAGTGTACAGCATAGGCATAGACATTCCACCCAGGATCCTCCCTCTGATGGGTTTGCCCAGCTGGAGCTTTATCAGGAAGCTCTATGATTAAGCCCCAATAGGGTGCAAAACACATTACAATAAGAATCCTGGGTGGGGTGTGTCCATGCTTGTGCTGAACACTAAAGTTGGTGTTACCCTTTAAGGCTCCGTTCACATATGCTGCAGCCACAGCTCACAGCACAGGGTCCGGTGTGTCCCTGTTCACCGATTCAGGTGCAAATCAGGTCCGAATTTTTGCCTAAATTCCCACCTGAATTTGACTAGAAGACGCACAGGATCCTTCTTCAATGTGGACCGCGGCCGCCCCGGGGCTGTGTGAACCGGCTCCATTGAGAGCCGGTCACACTCTCCTGTCATGCGAATTGGATGAGGGGAAACCAGTGTCCAATTCGCATATGTGTGAATGGAGCCTGAAAGTGGTGTGCAGTTCCAGAACTTTGCTGAATTGGGTGTGGGAGGGGGAATGGACCCTGGAGGAGTGAGCATCTGCAAGCTGGACTGGAAGATTGCAGAGATCTTAGACCCCTTTCACATTGAGGCGCCGCTAAAGCATAGATGGTTTTTGCGGTGCCTTAGCTGTGCTTTTTCGGCCGATAGCGGGGTGCTGTTTTTAAGGTCACATGACAACGTGACCTTAAAGAAAGCAAAAGAGACTGTTTTTGCGGGGCTTTTAAGTCGCTTTTAAGGTGCTTTGGAAGTGCTGCCCATTCATTTCAATGGGCAGGGGCATTTTTGGAGTGCTATTTATGGGAGGCTGTTTTTAGGCGCTATTTTAGCGCTAAAATGCCTGAATACTTCCTCAGTGTGAAAGGGGCCTTAAGGTAACCAATATGTTACAATCAACTTTGGATTTGGAAAACTGGACCTACCTAAAAACTCTCCACTCAGTTTGTATTCACCCAGGCAGCCCTCGCACATCTACCATAGTTGTTGGTAGATTTAGGGTTAGTTCACGCTAGAATGCTGTCCGGGAAACCCACGTTCTGTGCCAGTTTCCCACACCGCATTCAAATCACACTGCCCTTGTGATCTGCAGTGGGTGTCAGTGCAAAGTTAACGACAGCCCAAAACACAGGTCACAAACGCTGTGGATCGCGTGGTACAAATGTACCATGCAACCCGGTTGCAGTACTTTCCAAAAGTAGTGCATGCGTGTGGTGCGTTTTCAGCCCACTTAAAAGAATGATCTGAACTTGCACTGCACAGAACCGCATGTGAACCGCATAGGAATGCACAGCATAATCAGATTGCAACGTGTGGGGGGAGCTTTTGGAAGTACTATCAATATATAGGGGGCCAGAGCCATCAGGTTCATGGTTTCATTTTGAGTGATCTAGCTACAAATAAGTAAATTTCCAAGTCGCATCTTTTTTTGGCAAATTAAACATTTCATCAGAATTAGGTGTTTGAGATTTCACGTGGGAGGAGGAATGGACTCTGGAGCAGTGAGCATCTGCAAGCTGGAGTTGAAGATTGCGACTTAGAATTATGCATTTCTACAAATTCTACAGTTCTCTGCAGATAGGAATATCAACCTATACATTTGACAGATCAAATACTGTATGTTCAATTCACTAGAAAATATATTCCATATTTACTCATCTCTGCTCCTTCCTTTTTTCCCATGCTTGTGCTGTACATTACTAGGTGAGCAGATGATTTGAGATCTTTCAGCTTGATGCTGCTTGGCAAAAACTGCATCCTGGATGGACCCATGCCCCTTAGTATCCATCAACAATAAGTGTCAGTTGCATGTCATAGTTTGTAGACCATGTACTACTGTATGTTGTTTCTGCACAACTCATTCATGATTTCCCCCAGTTACCCATGATGTGGTTCCACTAAGCCAGCAATTCAGAAAGTGTAAATATAAAAAGTGGTTACCTAATTGTAGGAACTAAAACATATCTGTCAAGGTAATAATATAAGATTTACAACAAATAGGTGCAGCAGGGGTAGGCAACTGGTCGATTGCAATCTACTTATTGATCATGGCCACGTGCTTGTAGATTGTGACCCTGCTGTGCTGCTAGCTCCAGACTTAGGCCAATAAGTAACCCAGGATCTGATCCCCAAGCCTGCCGAATCCCTTGATACCTGTCCTAGCAATGTGACCACCACTTCTCCCTGTTCATACAATGGTATGACGGGCCGGCATGCCCCGTTGATTGGCGGCTCACATTGACTGGTGGCTGTCTGCCCAGGGATCTTATTGGCTGGCAAGTTTCAATTACTAAAAGGAGAGCAAGTGAGAGTTTTGGATTGATGAGAAGTGTGTAGGGTCCCTGTGACATCGACCCCCCACCCACGACAATACCGACAGCTTTAAGCTCAGTGTTTAACAAAGGCAGAAATATTTGTGGACATACTGCTACCTGTAGTGCCTCAGACTCACACTCTTCATTCCTTACTTCTGACCCCTGCACTCTGCATAAGTTACTATTGACCACTGAGTTAGGCTTCATTCACACCTATGCATTTTTAGTGCTTTTTGCATATTGCAGATTTGAACTGCAGAACGTGTCTCATTGGAAACCATGTTAAATGGACTGCAGTGCAAATCTGCAAAATGCACTAAAATGCATAGGTGTGAAACAGGCCATACTACTGACTTCTGCTTTCTGCATTACATACTATTGATTCCTAAACTCTGTGTTACTTACTCCTGGCCCCTGTGTTATATACTACTGACCTCTGAACCCTGTGTTACATACTACTGCTCTGCATTACCTGTGCCCTCTAAATTCAGCATTATTTACTACTGACCCCTGCACTACATAGTACTGACCTAGTACTGAGTACTACATAGCTGCATTATATACTACTAACATCTGCAATTGTGTTGTTTACTCCTGTGGCCCCTGTACTCTGTGTTATACACTACTGACCTCTGAACCCTGTGTTACATACTACTGCTCTGCATTACTCGTGACCACTAAATTCATTATTATTTACTACTGCCCCAGCCTTACTCCTGACCCCTGCATGCTGCATTATATACTACTGACATCTGTAATTTTGTTGCTTACTCCTGACCCCTGCAGAACATACTACTATATGATTTTACTTCAAGTTGGATCAGCACCGGACTTTTCACTTTTTCTACAATACTGAACAGTATCAGCATTGTCCTGGCATAGACAACTTAACCTTATCCTTTTAACGTTGAATAGGGGTTGCAGCACACATTTTCTCTATTGATTCAGTACATACTACTAATCTCTGAACTCGGTGCTACTCCTGATCCCTGCACTACTTACTACTGAACTCTGTGTTACATTCTACTGCCCCCTGAATGCTGAATTACTTACTACTGACCCCTGAACTTTATAAAACCTGCTAACGTTTTAAGGTTTTAATGGGGTCTTGCTAGGTTATCTCCTATAAAAAAAATTGCTCTGCACCCTGGTGATTTTTGATTTATTTTCATGTTGTTTAGATAGATCTCCACCTCTCCAGGGTTGTCTACACCTGAGCTACGGAATTGCAATAATTGGCTCTGAAACTGTGACCGATTCCCAAATGATGTCCAATGAATTTCAGAGTGGAGGGACACCAAGACAGCAACTCATGAGGCATATTTATACCATTTCCACACACATCTTTGTTGCACACAACCGTGATCTGCTGAGTCCCATCCTCCCACCAAGGCGTAAGGATTAGCCTGTAAGGAGATAAAACCACTAAGTCTAATAACAATACAGCTCCCTGTACAAATCAGTAAATCACTGACACAAGGCCAGGGAGAATATGGTGATGTGGGTATAAACATAAGGCAGCAGTCATGCTAACTGGCCTTAGAAAAAAGTAAAGAATGGAGATGGCTCATAATATAGTATGTTTTCTACAGAACTGTAGATGAATTAATAGAGTATTAATAGGAATGCAATAGAAACCATTCATGGAAAGAGTGCTCCATGTTCCCTCCAATGCCAGCCGCAGGACCTTGGCATCTGGTCACATGATCTTTGATGAAGGGCAGGATCATTCAGTCCAAACGTTGATCTTCCTGTTCAACTGAGGTTACATGGCCAAAGGCCTAGGTCTTTGGGTATACGAGCAGCGCCTACAGCAGTATTTTCTCCACCATGAGTATTACAGCCCTTGTTATTCTTTACCCATTCACTTTACAAAGACTGTAAAGTAAAGATCCAATATATGAAGTATTTGAAAAAAAACTGTATGTTCCTGGCTGATTACATCTGGGAGCCAAAAAGCACCCCAGGTCATTCATGAGTGTATTGTTCTAGGCAATAATCACAGTATCATTCCCCCAAACATTTTAAAGTGGTTGTAAAGGTAGAAGGTTTTTTACCTTAAAGCCCAACCAAGGCAAAATTTTTCTTGTGCCCGCATTCCATGGGTTAACTACTTTTTTGTCTATGGGTGAACACAGAGCATATACTCATCCGATTCTCTGATCCTCACAAAAATAGTGCTCCCCCACGTCCAGTGGTGGACTGTTCCTAATATCTTCAAATCCAGAGCCCGTCTATGGGTGCGATGACATCAGGAACAGTCCACCACACAAGACCACGGGGGGAAGGAGGTAGGAGCCGCAGAGACCGGTCTTGCGCTGGGAGGATCAGAGGATTAGTTGAGTATATCTTGTCTCTCCAGTCCCCTAGAAAAAAAAATAATGAGCAGTTAACCAAAGCAGTGTGGACACAGCCCTACTGCATGGGGAAAACATTTGCCCGGAGTTCAGCTTTAATGCATTCTATGCATTAAGATAAAAAACCTTCTGTGTGCAGTTCCACCCCCTCCCCCAGCACCCCCCTTATACTTACATGAGCATCTCTCTCCTTCCTCACAGGAGAGAATGATAGCAGTGGGAGCCATTTGCTCCCCCTGCAGTCAATCAAATCCTGTGACGAGGTAGCGGGGGCAGGGACCGAGTCACAAGACTGTGTCTATAGACGCAGACAGCTTGGCTTGAGATCCAGCCTGCAGGTTTTGCCACACTAGGAAGCGGCTTCCTATGGTAGCACACTGAGAAGAGGAGGAGCCTGGAGTGCCAACGGGATACCCCAGAAGAGCAGGTAAGTATAAGTTTATTTAAAAAAAAAAAATTACAATCACTTTAATATACAATATGATACACCAAATGCACAGGGGAAAGCAGAGGGATGACCTTGTTGTTATTCTGCTGCTCCTTGCTGGGGTAGGGGCGTGGTCTAGCCATTTTGGTCAGCTGCAGTGTAATCGGCAGGGGGGTCCTGGCTCTACTCTCTGCCAGGGATGTCAGATTAAAGCCTTGTACACACGGGACGACGATCGTATACAACAGGTTGTACTAACGACCATTGTATGCGAAATCGATCGTTCGTATGCGCAATTAGAACAGCCGACATACGACGGTTGTACAACGGGAGTTGTATGAGCAGACTAGAAAACTTGGTCGTACCAACAAGCGCTCATATGACCGCTGTATCGTGTGTACAGAGCAGTTGGTACAACAAGTTGTATTGTGCAAAACACGCATGCTCAGAAGTCAGGAACGGCCGGATACATGCACCTGAACGTTCTTCTGTGCTCGTACGATCGTGTAGTGCAGTCAGTATGCAAGTTACATTATCCAACATACAATTTGAGACGATCGTACGTACAATCGTCGTCCCGTGTGTGCGAGGCTTTAAACAACTGCCTCAATTACCCATATTTTGACTGGACACACAGTTCGCATACATGTATTTTACAGGTTTTGTAGCCGTTTACCCGAAGTTCCGCTTTAGCTATTAATTCTACTACTGTCTATGATAGCTCACATTACCTAACTGTTATAAGGTTCCGGATGGGTGCCATATTTATGAAACAGAGTGTAATATAATAAATACTAAAGTTGCATTTGTCATTGTCAGCAACCCAGCACTCTTGAATTTTGGCACAAAACGTGTACCTAGGCAATTCAGTGTTAGGGTTTAGTATACAGTAGAGGAGTGGGTCAAAGGCTAAAAAGTTAAGGTTAAGTTAAAATGGTTGTAAACCCTTACATATTGTATACCCAGTGAAGTGACTGACCTCAGGTAATACACGGAGATGAAGCAAATCCTCCTAAATAAGTGAAACCCGCTTATGTGCAAATTTCTATTCTCTACAGCTGCTCAAAGTCCATAATTTATAAAGCTTGTCTGAGCTTTCAGCTAGGGGGCAGAGAGCTGAATTTACACAGTGCAGAGTTCAGTGAGAACAGCTCTGAGAGCTAACTAGAAGGAAGGGAGACCCCCCCCCCTTGCTCACACAGCACACAGGAACAGAGCGGAGGCTGTCAATTGCAAGCTGTGTGCTGGAGCTCCTGCCCCGTCACCTTTCTTGTGTTGGCGTCAGGAAAACTGGTCAAAAGTGATTTATGCTGATAGCAGAGGAAGGAGGCAGCAGACAGAAATGACAAGTAGTGCTCCAAATTAAGCAAGTACACAATATAAAGGTATATGCATTGTTCATATTTCATGTCTGAGGTTTACAACCACTTTAACTGTTAGGGTTCATCTTGGGGTAAGGCCCTGTAGTAAGTGATGGGATAGCTTAAAGCAGGGCTTGACAAAACCCAGGTGCCAGGTCACCGTGGGGACTAAAAATTGCATCCTGGCGACTGGGCTTTTGTCAGCCCATTCACTGTCTCGTGTCCGTGCCGCAGGCAGGCTGTACATCAGATAGTCTGCATCATTAAAGAGAAAGTAAACCCTGATGGGTTTTACTTCCTCTATGTTATCCTGCAATGTAAAAGCATAATGGGCTAGTATGCATCGCATATTAGGCCATTATGTGCCACTTACCTGGAAGCCGTGATGTCCAGCGATGTCCCAGCTCCAGGCTGCGTCCATCTTCCGCCCCTCTTCCTTTCGGGGCCACAATCTCCGGCTCTGTGACTGGCTGGAGTCGCGTGACGTCACTCCCGCGCATGGGTATGGGAGCAGCCAGTCAGGGCACAATCTCAGTGAAGGAACGGCACGGAGGCTGTTTCTTCACTGCTCACGTCCCCGATGACTGCATATCTCCTAAACTGTGCAGGTTTAGGAGATATGCAGGGCATCTACAGGTAAGCCTCAGTATAGGCTTACCTGTAGGTTAAAGTGGTTGTCACGGGTTGACAACCACTTTAAATATTTTGTCCTGGCCTGCCCACCTAACAAGCTTGCTGGACTGGAACTCGGGAGATTCCAGGTGAAATTAAGAGGGAGGGGCTTAAGAGTACTTGAGCCACCAATTGGCTGAGGAGGTAGCAGGAAGCGGGCTGCACCACCTCACACTTCCGCTCAGCCAATGGATACACAGGATGCAGTGTCCATCACTTCAAACAAGTTATCCCGCGGCTTCCTGTGTTGGTGCGGCTGTGGTGGAACGGCTCTGCAAAGGAACCGCAGCAGTGATTGAGATGAGGAATAAAAATGAAAGAGAGTGTTTTGCCCCAACAGTAATTGAAAGCTGCTAGAAATTCTCTCACTCATTATCCCTTATTATTATATTCCTCCACAAAACTGCCCAGAGCCAACCGAAACCTCTTGTCCGGTCTCACACTCCAATTAATGGCATACTCGGTCTATGGTGCCTTGTACTTGTAGATCTCCTTCCGTTTCCTGTGCAGGGACATGGCGGACAGCACCCAAGCCCAACACCGTAACACAAACACGAACCATCCTGTGGATGAAAGTACAAAAGACGCCAAAGGCTCTCATTCAACGTGCCTTCTAGGGTACAAAGGGGCAGGCTCCAGGTCCATTTCATGCCTCGTTTTCATGCAAGGTAAAAAAAACGGCAACATTATAAGAAACTGGCTCCAAACTTTTTTAGTTGGCTACTAGATTCAAAGCAAATTTGTCAAGCCCTGGCTTAAAGAGGATTTAAAATCAACAAGGTTGTTCTTCCTCTCCCATTCCCTGTAAAGTAAAGGCATAGTGTGCTAGAATGCATCGCATACTAGCACATTATGTGACACTTACCTGCAAATGAAGCCTGCGCCGTCCCCGCTAAAGGCCGCATCCATCTTCATCCCTCTTCCTTCCAGGGCTGCGGACTCCGGCTCTGTGACTGGCCAGAGCGCCGCGACATCGCGCATGCGTGCGGGAGCTGCTGGTCACGGCGCGGAGCTTGTATACAGTAAATATATCCTAAACTGCGCACTTTTAGGAGATATTTACAGTACCTATAGGTAAGCCTTATTATAGGCTTACCTATAGGTACAAATGTTAGATGGAAGGCTACAACCTCAAAGGAACCTTTGGAACCTGACAGTTTACCTGCAAAAATAGTGGGTGTGCGTTTATTTTTATTTTTTTTTAAAAGGTGAACTTATCTTTTAAAGCTTAAAGCGGAGGTCCGAGGGCAAAAAAAAAAATTAAAAGTCAGCAGCTACACATACAGTAGCTGCTGACTTTTAATATTAGGACACTTACCTGTCCTGGAGTCCAGCGATGTCGGCACCCGCCGCCGATCTTCGGATCGGGGGGACGAGTGCAGCCGCCTCCATTGCGGGTAAGGGAACCCGGACATGTAAGCAGTACAGCTTCACGCCGGGCACCTTACTGCGCATGCGCAAGCTCTGCCGCGCTCTGCTACTGGCCAGGCGGCCAGAAGCAGAGCCAGCAGGGAGGAGAGAGCCGGGCTGCTGACGTCAGCAGCCGCGGCCGCCGGCCAGAGTTCCCGGATGTGTGGAAAAGGACACCCGTCTAAAGACAGGTGTCCTCCCCCCCCCCCCCCCCGAAAGGTGCCAAATGTGACACCTGAGGGGGGGAGGAATCCAACCAGCGGAAGTTCCACTTTAGGGTGGAACTCCGCTTTAAGGAAAGCTGCTAAAAGCACAATTGAAATAGATATATGGGAAATGGTTATTTGTATTTATGTACTGCAGCAGCAGTACAGCTTGGCCAAGAGCACACTCCATCCTAAATGAAAGTTGAATGAATGGCAGAACAACGGCAATGTAATTCACCTGCTCTCTCTTTCTGGGAGTTTCATCTTCTATGAATGGATAGCAATGAATGAATGGAGGACGAGCAGATAATTGAAAGGTTCAAGGTCTTCTTAGGATAGAAATCTGGTAAAATGGCACAACAATACAATAGAAGGATTCTCTAATGTAAACAAGAACAGGACATCGTTCACTTACTTAAATACCCCTTAAAGTATAACTAAAGGCATAACTTTTTTGTTTTAGTTTTGGACAGAGTGGAGATGGATTAGAGCCCCTGTCATTTTTTATTGCTGTCTGTGCCCCTGTTAAGGAGATTCCCCCGCTCTATTTGTCCTGTTTACCATCATCATTGAACGTGAAAATAAAAAAAAAAATCTTCCAATGGGGACACTAGTTCTGGTGAGCTGGGGGTCCCCAAAAAATTCCTTTAACCACTTCCCGACCGCGCTATAGACAAAAGACGTCCACAGCGCGGTCGGGTTATTCTGACAGGACGTCCATGGACGTCCTCCAGAATATCGCTTCCCGCGCGCCCTTCGCTATAAGACCTCCTGCAGGTACCTGCAGGACAGTCTTATTGGGCTGGCGCGACACCTGCAGAAAACAGATATCGCGCCAGCCCTTCACCAATTTCCTTAAAAAACCCCTGGGGGTCGAGTGGTCTTGATCACAGGGGTAACCTTCTAAAAAAAAAAATAAAAGTGCAAGTTACTACTACCATTTGTCCTGTTTATCTCGCCCCCTTAGAGGAATTGTCCCCGTGTCTGTCGTTATTTTTTACTGTCCCCGAGATTAGGTAGAGGTGAGACAGGTTTTGATTTTGTTTTTTCAATACGGAAATCAATATGAAAT
>BLSH010069152.1:429971-449105 GCA_018402905.1 Glandirana rugosa | reverse complement strand
TGCAGCCTTTTTTTAAAGGAGATCAGAGCTGTACAGAGCCCCCCCCCCCTCCTGGCCGCTGTGATGGTCGCACCGCTTCTGCCAGAAGCCAACAGCCAGGAAACTGTTAGCCCAGTCCGCCCCTGCTCCGCACTCGCCCTCCACTAATTTACACTCCCCAAATGCAAGCAGGCGAGTGTAATTTTTAAGAGCTGCCTATACTATACCTGTGGGATACCCCTGGAAGCTGGAAATGACTGTATTAGACATCGCTACTAAAGTGATCTCTACTTGCTTCTCGGTCCTGTGCCAAGCTGTTGCCCCACCGCATTGTGAACACAGGAGATCACCCTCTCAGCAAAATGCAAAGTGATCTCTGAATGGTGCTCATGCCGAGCACGTGACTTCCTGGGATCACTATATAGTGGGGCAGCCGCTCAGTAGGGGACCTGGAAGCTAGTGGAGATCACTGAAGTAGTGGTGCCTTCTCCAGTGATTTCCAGCTTCTAGAAGGGTTACCACAGGTATGATATATGCATGGTTACATGCACATGTACATGTACAGTAAATATGTAAAACATCCATACCTGGAATTCTTTAGTTGACAGGGTCTCTTTTATCAAGAATTAGCCCCACAATCCATCCCAAGTATCAGTACGGGTTTCTAAGAAAACGTAACCCCTTAGCTTCCTAATATTACCAACCCACTTTGCATTTATATGGTCAATATGGCTATGTACCTCACCATTTCATAGGGTATCATGATGTTTTTTTTCAGATATACAGTTCCAAATACATAGGAATCTGTAATTATTTTACCATGAGGAGGACTGTCCATTGGCATTGCAGAGGTGACAATGGCCAGTTGTAGGAGGACCCCCAAACCTGTTTTTTACTCTGTATACAAACCATGAGGTATGCGATAATAGATGACTCCTGAATATATTCATTGTTTAAATAAGAGACAGCAACTGATATCTGTATCATTCCATACTCTAGTGTTGTTGCTGAAACCTTTCCCGAAGAAGCGGGTTATCTCCTGCGAATCGCAAACTGTGTAGAAAGAAACTACAGCAACTCACTATGCTCTACTACAATGGAGCCAACTAGAGTTTATTGAAAGGAGTATCAGATGGTTTTTACATAAAAATGTGTGTTTTTTTTGTGTGTAATCTATGTATGTCTCTTATGCTCTTTGATATGTACATATGTGAATATTTTTATCATGTAACAATAAATCATTTTTGACATCTTTTACTAACCTTGGGGTACCGTTATAGTCCTTTACAATTCGTTTGTTAGGGTTCGTTTTTTAGGAAATGTGGGTTATTGCACACTACTGCTTTTGCATGGCTTTTTTCTGCTGTGCACAGTCTTACAGCATACTGCAACTAGACATTTGGCCTTTGTGAACCCAATCAATTTTTAATCTGTCATTACATCATCTAATTAATTCAGTTTGTACAATGAAAAATGGGTCAGGGGTGAACTACTGGCATGTCCCTATAGAGGATGTTTTCAATGAGGTTCAAGTTGTTTCTATTTTTTATTATTATTATTATTTTGGAAAGCATTTTATTGAGTACATTTTGAACAGCTTTGCACTTTACGTTGCTTTTTGAAATTCACTACACTGCACCTTTTCTGTTGCTACTTTATTTTCACCCAGTTTTCCCATTCAGTTTGGTGAGAAACTGTTACGTACGTATTGGTCCATAAAGCCACATGATTTGGTTAGCTTTGACCTCAGCAGTCTGTGTACATTCTTCCAGCTTCCTCGCTGCTGCCTGGTGACAAGTCACACACTGCATAATGTGGACGATCCTGGCTTCACTCCAGGAAGAACCGTGTGCAGAGTAGAGAACAGAAGAGAGAGACGAGTGCAGAGATGTTTATGGAACCGCTTTGCAATTGTCCTCATTCCATCCTGGAAAATTACAACCTATTGCGATATCATAGGCATCATTATTATGGCATCGGCATCCAATGTCAATACTTTGAATTCAAATGTATATTCAATCCAATAAATCTCTTAGATTGTAAGCTCTAATGAGCAGGACCCTCTGATTTCTCCTGTATTGAAATACATTGTAAGTGTACTGTCTTCCCTAACATTGTAAAGTGCTGCGTAAACTGTTGCAGCCAGTGGCGGCCCGTCCCCAAAGCTACTCAATTAAAAAAAAAAAAAATAATAATAATTGCCCCTTAAAGCTAGATACACACTATACAATTTTCTGTAGATTTTTTACTTCAGATTTACCAAAACCGTATAATATGAAGTCAAACCTTAAGAGTTTCAATTTGTATGCAATCAGGCAGGTCCTTACACTACATGGTTTTGGTAAATCTAAAGGAAATCAGACAAAAAAAGTTGTATAGTGTGTATGGGGTCTTAGTGTGTGTGGGGCACCAGACTCACAGGTGCTATGGGAAACATGATGTGTTTGCAGTCACGTGATAGCAAACAAGAAGCTCTATTGGCTTTCTTTAGAATTTCCTTGGGGCGCAGAGTTATGCGCCCTGAACACTCCCACTCTATCATTGTTCCCTGTTGTGGTTAGTGATTGGCGGGATCCCGCTGCGTCACTTCCGGTTGCTGGCTGGTCCAAAGGTGGATGCTGTGAGAGCTGTGAGTGGGGGGGGGGGGGGGTGACACCTGATGTGAAGAAGGACTCTGATGGGGATGCCTGATGTGAAGGGGGACTCCTATGGGGATACCTGATTTGCACTGCCGATTTTATTGCGGCTTGCGACTTCATACATCAGAAGTTTATGCAAGTCTCAATGAAATCGGCAAAAAGGAGTGCAGGAACTTTTTTCAAAGTTGCTGTGACATGAGTTGTGGCAATACAAACGGTTCAAATGCTGACAATGGGGTGCGACTTGTCATGCAATTTGGAACTGTTAAATCGCTATGGTTTGAACAGGGGCTTAAGGTCTATTCTCACAAGGCCCCTGAAGCACCACCGGCAGCCTTCTCTCTCCGTGATACCAGACCAGATGCACTGTAGACTCTCCCTCTATCAGCTATGGTAGGACCATGGTCAACCGCACAGACTTCAGGCCCTCAGATCGCCCACCTGAGGCCACATGGCAGCAAGTGCTCTTCCCCAGCCTGCTGCAATCCTCTGCTAGGAAAAAGCATACCTAGGGGCACCCCCCTTGTAAATGGCCAAGGCTGTATGAATATTCATGCTCCCATCTGCACTAGCTGGACACAGCTCTCTGTTAAGCAGACGGCAATTAAAGTTACCTAGCTGTTCCTCTGTTAAGCAGAGCAACCACAAACTATAATGCTTTATTCCTAGCACCTACCTAGGGGGTGCTACATAAGTGTAGCACCCCCTGCCAGGTAGGAGCTAGGGTGAGTAGATTTTTGGTAGGTGAGGAAAATTTAATCAGGCCTGACTGTTGTGCAGGCCTGATTGATTTTGTTTCTGGGCTGGGAGTGGCTCAGGTAGGATTGAGTGATTCACAGATGAGGTCACCAGGACCTCCCACTTCTTTCTAGAAACTGGTGCAAGGTTTCTGGGCAGAGAGCTGGGAGGGAGGTGTATAGGGTTGCCACCTCATCCCTTTAAACCCGAACACATATGAATTCCACAGGTTCTGAGGCTAATTTAATGCAGATAAGGCACCAATTGAGTTTAATTACCACCTTAATCAGCCACAGAACCTGTGTAATTAATATGTGTTCGGTTTTAAAGGGATGAGGTGACAACCCTAGAGGTGTAGCCATCTGGAGTACTCTAAGAAGCCCTGACCAATTCCCAATCTAGATTGGCAGGGGGCAGGCCTCCTTAAATACTCAGGACCAGCCCAATCTGGGAGGAGTGTTCGGGTGGAAGAGCTGGAATGCAGCGGAGGCCTTAGCCGGAGGGTGCCCCCAGTCTGGGGGGGTGACCTTGAGGCCTGGGAGCTCGGGTGCAGCAAGGAAGAGAGGAAGAGAGAGATCCTGAAGCAGCACAAGGGAGCAGGAGAGCAACAGTGCTACTGGAGAAACTCAGCAAGGAGTCCACCAGGTGGTCGATGAGTGGCACACACCCTGGAAAACTAAAGAGGCATGCCAGAGCGAATTGGGGTGAGAGACAATGTGGGAAGGATGCAGAAGTCAGTAAGGGACTGTGGTGTCATGGTGGCAGTGGGGTAAGCCAACGCAGCTGGAGTGGCTGGCAGGGCCTGGAGCAGGAGAATGGGCTGGGAGTAGTGGTCCATCAGTCCAGCTAGCACATCAGTGTATCTACACATTAGGGGACCCACTGTCATTGCCTGTAATGGGTGGTTCTGAGGCCCTGCGCACAAAAGGGCAGGCCTCACCATGTGCTAGTCAGGCTGGAGGAATAGAGAGGGCCTAGTAAATTTCCTTCTGGGCCTGGAAGTGAAGTGCTGGAGGAAGAAATGTAACTGGAGGAAGTGAAGTGCAAGTGAGAGGAACAAGGAGATCAAAGTCAGCAAGTTAAGTGCTGGAGGACAAGAAGTGGTGTATATACAGAGCAACTAATACGCTGGGCATCCCATAACATCCCCAATCCCCATCCAAGTTCAATCCCCTAATAAAACAAAACAAAGTACCAGCCTGTTCTGTGACTCTGGGTGCGGTATGGATATGATTGAGGGCAGGGTGAGCAGGTGGACCACAACACTCAGCCACCCCTAAGGGGGCCATTGGCTACATAAGCATAATGCCCCTTTCACATGGGTGATCTGAGCAGGTCCATCTGTCTGTTTTTCAGACAGACCCGATTTGAAGGTCTACGCATTCCTATTGACAGGCAGGTGTAAACGGACTTGTGTCCATTTACACCCACCTACCTCTGGGTCCAATCCAGGCTGCTAAAAAAACAGAAGGGGATCTGTCGTCTTCAGTTTAAGCGGAGTGGATTGGAGGGTAGTCAGTTGTAAATGAACAGCGGAGTATATTTACTCCTGATCATCCATAGAGGAGAGCAGGCTGTGTCCATGCTTGCTCTGCAGAAACTAATCAGACACGGATGTGTCATCCCCCCGCTTTGCTCCAATAAGCAGGGGATCTGTGAGTTGATCCCCTGCTGATCAGAAAGGAATCCGCCCCATGTAAAAGGGGCCTTACTTGCATCATAGTGCAAGGCCTTTTTTAACCTCTTGAGTACCAACCAGTATCTACCTCTTCATTACCAGGCCATTTTTCACTTCTCATCCTGAGATATTTTGACTGACAATTACTCTGTCGTGCAACACTAAGCCCAAATACTTTTTTATATAACTTTTTTGGAGACAGATAGAGCTTTCTTTTGGTGGTATTTAGTAACCACTTTCTTTTTTTTAGTATATACGCGACACATATACAACATGGGTGGTCTTACTGCATTGCGACAAGGCCAAAATCACCCTCCCCAACGCGTTTAGTGAGCAGTACCACCTGCCAAACTCGACCCAGTCAAGTCACTTGCAGCATGGTGGTGTAGGCTTTAGGGGTTAAAACAGGTGATGAGGAGCAGTGATAATAAGTTCAGGCTGCTTTGGGCACAAGTCTGGCCAAACCTGAGTTATCCCGCTGGGAAACTGTCAAAGCTGAAAGCCAATCATAAGCGGCGGAGGCATTCTTCACATATACAAAATCCCTTTGCCTATGTGCATCTGTGGGGTGGGGACTAACTCTGATATGATTGGCTGTTGGCTTTGACAGCCTCCCAGTGGGATAGCTCAGGGGGGCTCAGACGCATTTCTCAATCTGCGTGAGCTCATTCCTAGCAGTATGGCAATATGTTGCTGCCTGTCCAATTACAATGAAAAGTAATCCACCATGGATTGCACTTTAGAGGATAAGACTTGTGTAAAATAAGTCCTAAAGGTGGATATCTAGCTTAAAATACATTTTGGGTTAGCGTCTCTGCCATCCTTTACATCCATATATTCTTGAATTACTATAGATCACAAGTCACATTATCATTCTTAGAAGTGATTTTCACTGTTAGCTGTTAAAAGTGGAACTAAACCCACAGATATGCTCAGCACCTCATTCCAGCGATACGGTGGTTAAATGCCTCACTGGCCGATGCCATTTTCTCCCTGGCTACTTCTGGGTGCCGGGTTTTCGGCCTCTTGATTGGCCGATCAGGGATTGACGTCATCCTGAGCATGTGCACAAGAGCCAGTCTTTCCAGCACAACCCGAGTGTGGCGGGAATGCAAGCTGAGCTGTGCATGCGCAGTTCGGTGTACATTCAGTAGAAGGCAGGAAAGGCCGGCCATACGCGGTTCAAATCTCAGCCGGTTTAGCAGGAACCGGCCAAGATTCGACTCATTAATGGGCAGGCTGAATGTACCAAGATTGACCAATCAACTTGGGCACAACAAACCTGTCGAATTCTCCTACGATTATTGCCAGCGGCTGCTATAACTGCAAGCGATAATCACTGTACTCCAACGCCCAATTGTTCAGCAGGAGGAGTCCCCTGTCAGCACTGTCTGTGTTGATGGGAAAACAGTGCAAATTTCTTTCCTGCATGTCCGGCTGCAGTTTGTAGTCCGGAGTCGGTGCATTTTTTTCACCAGTGTAGGTATGATTCAGGTCCAAATTTTTATTAGAATTTGCACCTAAGCTGGACCCAAAATCGCACACAGGACCCTTTTGGAAACCACACCGCGGCCACCCAGGGTGTGTGAACCGGCTGCATTGAAAACCATATCCACATGTTATGCAAATTGGATGAGGTTAAAAGCGCATCCAATTCGCATATACATTATATTGTCAAAAGTATTTGGGACGCCTACCTTTACACACACATGAACTTTAATGGCATCCCAGTCTTAGTCCATAGGGTTCAATATTGAGTTGGCCCATCCTTTGCAGCTATAACAGCTTCAACTCTTCTGGGAAGGCTGTCCACAAGATTTAGGAGTGTCTATGGGAATGTTTGACTATTCTTCCAGAAGTGCATTTGTGATGTCAGGCACTGATGTTGGAGGAGGAGGCCTGTCTCGCAGTCTCCACTCTAATTCACCCCAAAGATGTTCTATCAGGTTGAGGTCAGGACTCTGTGCAGACCAGTCATTTTCCTCCACCCCAAATTCACTCATCCATGTCTTTTTGGACCTTGCTTTGTGTAACGGTGCGCAGTCATGTTGGAACAGGAAGGGGCCATCCCCAAACTGTTCCCACAAAGGTGGGAGCATGAAATTGTCCAAAATGTCTTGGTATGCTGGTGCCTTAAGAGTTCCCTTCACTAAGGTACCAAGCTCAACCCCTGAAAAAAAGAAACCCACACCACAATCCCCCCTCCACCAAATGATGTGGACCAGTGCACAAAGCAAGGTCCATAAAGACATGGATGAGCGAGTTTGGGGTGGAGGAACTTGACTCAAATATGTAGCTGCTGAATTTTCATACAAGGCCACTCACCTGTCCATGGATCGGGGGGCCGAACTTCCAGCTCAGATCTCTGCGGCGCATCTGGCTGGAAGTGAGAGCAGGTACTTGTCAAAAAGGTCAACTTGTCAAAAGGTACTTGTCAACTTCCCTGTTTGGGTGAAGTTCTGCTTTAAAGCAGAGTTCCACCCTATTTTTGAAATTCAGCCCCAGGCATTGCTGGTCGCAATGACATTAAAGTGATTGTAATTTTTTTTTTCTTTTAAATAACAAACATGTTATACGCACCTCCTCTGTGCAGTTGTATTTGCACAGAGCAGCCAAGATCCTCCTCTTCTCAGGTTCCTCTTCTGCTCTCCTGGCCCCTTCCTCTGGTGAGTGCCTCCTCAGCCAGCATCTTGCTACAGGGGGCACCCGAGCGGAGTCAGAGCTCTGTGTATCCATTTAGACATGGAGCCCCAACCCGACCCCACCCCCCTCTACTCTGATTGGTTAACTGATTTTGTTTGACAGCCGTGGGAGCCAATGGCTCAGCTGCTGTGTCTCAGCCAAACAGTAGGAGTGTCTGAGACAGCTAAGACACTTGTGGACATCGCTGCAGAGAGATAGTATATTACCTGTAGGGTTAATAAAGATCTCCACTTCCGTCGTACCTCTTCCACGTACAGCATATCCTGCTGCCCATTGGACCCTGAGATATAAGTGTCATCAATCCCAGAAGTCAATGGGAAAATTGCTTGACAAGTTGCCATAACAATGGGGCGGAAACTGCCTCCATTGCCGCCATTGCTGTGGCAACCTGCAATACGAGTTTGCCCTGGTTTGTACACACCCGGCAGCAGGGCAGGCCCTACCATGGGTCCCAATAGGTCCATTGGACCCAGGCAGCACTTTGAGAGGGGCAGCAAATTGAACCATTGGCACCTCTCCTTCTCTTCTATTTACCTAGAAAAATCGACACCCAAGTTTTTTTTTTTTTAACAGTTTTGTGTGTAATGACGTCAACTGTCCCCTGGGCTGCTCCGCCTGCCCCTGTACTACCTTAGCCTGTCTATATACTACCCCAGCCTGTCCCTATACTGCCCTAGCCCACCCCTATACTACCCCAGCCTGCCCCTATACTACCCCAGCCTGCCCCTATACTGCCCTAGCCTATCTATATACTACCCTAGCCCGCCCATATACTGCAATAGCCCGCCCCTTGGAATTGAACATAATGGTAGGTCATATAATTTTGCATATAGACAAGGTGCTGTTGCATGTAAATCTGACTCCCCAATACATTTAATTTTAGTTTTAATTATCATGATATAAAATAATGGATGTGGGGACCTTTTGGCTGGCGTGATTAGTTTTTTTGGCGGGGGGGGGGGCATTTTATTCTTGGATCCAGGCAGCGCAATGTCTTGGGACAGCCCTGCCCGGCAGGCGCGAGATCAGGAGGTGCATGCTGGGTAGCCAGCTGCACCGTATCCCGGAAGAAACTCTGAGTGGGCTTCAGATGCCCACACTGAAGATGGGAGCTTGTGTGTTACAGAGGGTGCAGTGAGTGCATTGGATAACTAAATAACTGAAACGATTACATATACAGCATATGCCAGATTGCATTAGATAAGCTGTGACTATCATGTGGTTGCTTTTGAGAAGAAAAAATGAAAGAAAACTGACTGAAGCTCTGCTTTAAGTGGAAAATCTAGACACCTTTAAAAGCTGGAAGGGGTGGTTCTGCTGTTGTACATTTTTGTAGGTTACTATAGCTCTAAAAATTAGAAAGTAGTATGCAGAGACACCACAATAAAAATCATCCCAAAAAAAGAAATATCAAAGAGAATATGTGAGTGTATGGTTTCAAGCATTTGTGTATTCCTACATGTCTACAGCCAGAAATACAGATTTGAGTTATTTTGAAATCCTCATTATACGTTATCCATGATGCATATGCAGTATTAAATAACAAGTGACACTCAAGCCTTAAAGTGGTTGTAAACCTCTGAAATTAAAAATGAACAAAGTATATCCTTCTACAGTGTGTACTTGCCTCAACATAAAGCACCTAGTTTGATTTCTGGCTGGTGTCTCCTTCACCTGCTATCTGCATGAATCACTTGTGATCTGTTTATACCAACATCAAAGGTTCCCAGGGGATGGCCCTGTCCTCTGCCAGTACACAGAAGGCGAATGACAGCTCAATTGTGCATGTTTCCCTTATGAGATGGTATGTGTCTATTCCCTCCACTCAGGTCTCAGATTACACTCTGGTCCCTGCTCTATGCTGTGCAGTGTGCATCTCAGATCCCTACCCCTGCCTGCTGGAGCTCTAAAATACTGTGTAAATCCTGTACTTTAAATGGCTTTTGAAAAGAGAGGACAGCAGATAAACAGGTACAACTTATGTAGCAGGATTTGTTTCATCTCTGTGTATCACCTGATGCTTGTCACTTCACTGGGCATATGTAAGGGTATACAACCACTTTAAAGAAGATTTATCATATTTTTTTTTTTTTTTTTTACAGATCTGTCCCCTATGAGACAAAGTACATGCAGTACACATTGTAAATTGTGACCATTTGGTGGAATAGGTGAATGTCATTATTGCCATCTAGTGGAAGCTCCATATTCCATCTGGGTCCTACCTCCTTGTTCACATATCCACCCCGAGAGTACCCTCTTGATCAGCTGCTGCAACCACAAACCATAATAAGATTACCATTCCCTCTCTTAATGTCCTGAAGAAGCTCCTCTGTGAAACGTGTTGACCTAAGAAGATCTGTCATCCCAAGGCCAACTGTCATTATTTATATGCATACAGTATAATATAGGCCTTTATGTGGGGGATGATAGCTAGTAGTGAACTTTGTTAATGAGAGGAAGCTATGTAGCAGCTTACATTATTGATTTTAGACTTGCTTGATCCATCATGTCTTTTAACGAATATGTTTGTAATAAAGCTGTTGCATACTTTTAATATATATATATATACAGTATATATATATATATGTGGTCTCCTGTGTACCAGGCTGACTTATTTTCTTTGGGGTTTATACATGAAGTTAATTTCATCAAGGCAGTTGTGTGCAGTGTCCCAGGCTCAGGTCTTCCACTGATAAGTGAAATTTATGTTTTTTACATTTTAGCCTGGGGTGCCTCAAGATTGTGCATACTTTTAAAGGGTGCTGCAACTGAAAAAAAGTTGAGAAACACTAATTTATAGGTCTTATTTAAAGTGGTTCTAAAGGCAGAAGGTTGTTTACCTTCATGAATTCTATGCATCGAGGTAAAAAACCTTCTATGTGCAGCAGCCCCCACAGCCCCCCCTAATATTTACCTGAGCCCTATCTTGATCCAGCGATGTGCACAAGAGCCTCGGTTCTCCGGGGACTCTCGCTCCTCGTTGGCTGAGACAACAGTGGGAGCCATTGGCTCTCACTGTTGTCAATCACAGCCAGTGAGCCAATGAGGAGAGGGATGGGGCCAGGTCACGGCTATGTGTCTGAATGGACACGTAGAGCAGGGGCAAAGCTGTTTGCTCTGGGGGCATGTGGCAGGAGAGAGGGGCCAGGAGCACCGGTGGGGGACACGAGAAGAGGAGGATCAGGGCTGCTCTGTGCAAAACCACTGCACAGAGCAGGTAAGTATGACATGTTTGTTATTAAAAAAAAAAAAAAACCTTTAGAATTCTGCAGGTAAAGTTGAACTAGCAGCATGGTATATATGCTGAACAAATAGTGGATGTGTTGAATGTATATAATTAAAGCAAGATAAGTGCAAATTGCAGCCAGAAAGTTTGTCATACAAAGCAGCTAATACAATTTCACCTTTACACATCAGAGTTAAAAACATGATTGCTGATTGATTATACAGATGCAATCTACACATTTCTTTGCTTTTTGAATAAAAAATGTGTTTTATGTTTTGTTCTTATAATAAACGAGTCCCTGCTTGGTATGCCTGGCTTGCAGTGGGAAAATGTGGTCCTAAATGGCACTTTTACACGTGATCATGTTGTTATTGGCACCGCAGAGCACAGAATTCCAGAAAACAATCAGTGCATTTGGTAGACAACAAGACCAGCCAGAGAATGTAGTAGGATGAAGTTAGTATTTACTGTTCTAAATGGGTTTTCTGTTACAGAAATATCACAGATAATCAGATAATGCCCATACTAGATTCCCTTTATACCTTTTGTTCATAACTTGACTTGGAGCATTTCAAAATTAATTTCAATAATGTAGCATTACCCCTACAGGATCTGTTTGGTAAATTGGGTTCTTAGCCCCACTGACACATCAAGTTAAGCAAATGGATACTGCGCTGCTACTGGGAGCACTAATATAGATGACCTGCACACATCTAAGGTTCAGTATCAAAAAGCAAACAACAGTATGGTTAGTGGTAAATGAATCCAGTAAATTGTCAAGGGTTGCAGTAAATAGCAGTGTGCTCATATTTGAGTAAGTAAATGATTAGGTCAATCACTCACTGTTCACTAGACAATATGTTCACCAGGCTATAGCAGCATAAAGTTGAGTTATATGCAACTAAATTAGAGTAAACCTGGTAATTCACATCAGCAATAAGTAATGGCATTAGAAAACCGTAATAGCAATGATAATTAATACTGCGATAGCTCCTCTGTAAACAGTAGGTTATATCCACTTTAGAGTGCACTCTATATCAATGGCAGCGAAGACTGACTTAAGCGATACCTCTTACTATGGAAAAAGTTCTTGTGAAACAGATATCTGAGTGAGAAATCTTAAGCCTTAGTTCTTAAGCCAGCTAACAATGGGGCCCAGTCTTTAAAGTGGTGCACATAGGCACAGTTCCAGTAAAATCTGCATGCAGTAAATAAAGCTGCTAGTTAGATGACTAGTCCCTATGTGCTCAGTCTCTGCTAGCAGCAACAGGCTAATTAAACTCCAAGTGCTCCAGATTAGAGTGTCACAGGTGCAAAACATGCAAATCAGGTGCTTTAATGTTATCCACCACCGATGTAAGGATGGCCGCTCACCTCCCAGTATAGATCCTCAATAAAGGATCACATGCGCTCAATAGCACACGGTGGACACGGAGACGGAGTGGATTCGCTGGCTGCCGGTGTAATCATCTGAGGCTGTGCACTGCTCGTAGAGCACACCCACAGCTTTCTCATCGGAAATCAATAGTTTGTATTAGGAGAGACAATCTTGGAGCCATTTGAGGAGTGAACATAATACTGGTTGGCAGTTATGAAGTGTTCCTGGAGCTTGGAGCTGATTGATCCTGTTCCCCTCTGAGAGGGCTAAGAGCGCATGTGATCCTTTATTGAGGATCCATACAGGGAGGTGAGCGGCCATCCTTACATCGGTGGTGGATAACACTAAAGCACCTGATTTGCATGTTTTGCACCTGTGACACTCTAATCTGGAGCACTTGGAGTTTTTTTATATGAACTGTATAGCTCTGCATGATTAATTGAGCAATTTGGACTATTTATTTATTTACTTCATAGCGCTGCACTCTTGTTGTAACTTATGTCATTTATGAGAATCAACAAATTTTCCTTAGTGTACAGCTGCTGATTTTATATGTTGTATTAATTTGTTGCGCTGATTGATTTTTTTGATTTTGAGCAACAGGCTAATGGCAGCAGTGTCCTCTCATCAGTTCCAACGATACAGCAACAGGGGTCCCGCTTTTCAGATGTCAGCTCACTTTTGGATCTGCCTGAAGGGACTTCGGTCCTCAGCAGACAGTAGCAGGCTTGTAACAGGTTGATGTGCACACGGGAGCAGCAATGTGCACACACTGGTCTCCTCACAGCATAGAGAAGATCTCTTGGTATTTAGCTTGGGAAATAAAGCTCCCTCTCTCTTTATACCCGGCTCACATTAGGAATTGTAGTCCATTAAAGTGGTTGGTAATTCAGCCCCCCTAATGCTTACCTGAGCCCATCTCTATCCAGCGATGTTGTAGGAGTATCTTGGCTGCCCGAGACTCTCATTCCTGATTGGCTGAAACGGCAGCACGGTGCCATTGGCTCCTGTTGCTGTCAATCATATTCAGTGAGCCAATCAGGAGAGAGAGGGGGCAGGGCCGGGCCGTGGCTCCATGTCTGAATGGACACAGGGAGCTGCAGCTTGGCTCAGGTGCCCCCATAGCAAGCTGCTTGCTGTGGGGAACTCAACAGGAGGGGGGGGCCAGGAGCATCGAAGAGGGACCTGAGAAGAGGAGGATCCGGGCCACTCTGTGCAAAAATTTTACCACAGGCATAACTAGAACCCTCGGGGCCCCAATGCAAGAAACCATGATGGGCCCCCCTGACCCTTCCATCCAAGCCCTTGGCTTCCAATTTTGGGTGGGTGTCCATGGACATTCTGCCAGAACCCTGCCTCCTGTGTGCCCCCTGGGACATGCATCCAAAGCAATCACAGTGGCCCTTTACCATGCAATCAGCTGATCAGATGTAAACAGACTTGCTGGTTATCGGCAGCCCTTTCCTTCAATGCTGAGTCTGTGTGAGGAAAGGAAAGGTGTTAACTGGCAACAATGTCAGTAAATTATTTACATCAATGCTGCCTATGAGTGCCCATCAATGCTGCCTATCAGTGCCCATTAGTGCAGCCTATCAGTGCCCATTAATGCTGCCTATCAGTGCCCATCAGTGCCACTTATTAGTTCCCATCAGTGCAGCCTATCAGTGCAGCCTATCAGTGCTCATAAATCCCACCTATCAGTGCCTTCTATCAGCCCTGATTATCAATGCTGTCTATCAGTGCCCATCAATGCTGTCTATCAGTGCCCATCAATGCCGCATATCAGTGCCCATCAGTGCAGCCTATTAAAACCCATCAGTGCAGACTACCAGTGCTCATCAATCTCACCTATCAGTGCAGCCTATCAGTGCTGATTAATGCCGCCTGCCTCTTGAACACAGCCCCAGGGAGCCCCAGCGGGGTTTCTAGTTGCACGGCTCTGAGCTGAGAGCAGCTCTCTCATACAGCTCAGAGTCGGCATTCACAGTTCTCCCTCCCTCACGCGGGATGGGGGAGGAGACAGCCGATCTGCTCCTTCTCCCCAGGCCACTCTCCTGTGTGTGTACCGCGGGAAGTCAAGTGTGAAGCTAACAAGCTCACACTTCCTGCGTTACACACACAGGAGGAGAGAGTTGGGGGGAGAAGGAGCAAATTGGCTGTCTCCTCTCCCATCCTGCATGAGGTAGGGGGGAGGGAGAACTGCGTATGCTGGCTCTGAGCTGTATGATGCTCTCAGCTTAGAGCCTTGCAACTAGAAACTCCACTGGGGCCCCCCCCGACAGTGGCGGAATGCCAGGGCCCAGTCGCAGGTGTTACTGTTGCAGCCCTGGTAGTTCACAGGTATTACACAGAGCAGGTAAGTATACCATATTTATTATTTTTAATGAAAAAAAAAAAAAGACTTTACAATCACTTTAACTGCCATAGTAAAGTTTCTTTCCTGAACTTTTTCTCCCATCATTCAATGCTGCCATCCATCAAGTCTCTTTCCGCTTGTCAGCTCCCCCTGGTGGATGGAGGCAAGGTAGTGTCAACCCATTCAGCTGAAGTCTGTTGGGAGCACAGAGAGCACTGCAGCACTAAATCTCTGTCTTTAGCCAGAAAAATAATATTATTTACAATAATAAAATCCATTTGTTAAAACAATCAGTAAATCCAAAGATATGCAATGTATCCGGAAAGTATTCACAGTGCTTCACTTTTTCCACATTTTGTTATGTTACAGCCTTATTCCAAAATGGATTAAATTCACTATTTTCCTCAAAATTCTACAAACAACGCCCATAATGACAACAGGAAAGAGGTTTGTTTGAAATCTTTACAAATTTATAAAAAATGAAAAAAATCCCATGTACATAAGTATCACCGCCTTTGCCATGACACTCAGAACTGAGTTCAGGTGCATCCTGTTTCCACTGATCATCCTTGTTTCTACAACTTTGGAGTCCACCTGTGGAAAATTCAGTTGATTGGACATGATTTAGAAAGGCACACACCTGTCTATATAATGTCCCACAGTTAACAGTGCATGTCAGAGCACAAACCAAGCCATGAAGTCCAAGGAATTGTCTGCAGACCTCTGAGACAAGATTATATCAAGGCACAGATCTGGGAAGGGTACGGAAAAATTTCTGCAGCATTGAAGGTCCCAATGAGCACAGTGGCCTCCATCATCCGTAAATGGAAGGAGTTTGGAACCACCAGGACTGTTCCGCCCAGCCAAACTGAGTGATCGGGGAAGAAGGGCCTTAGGGAGGTGACCAGGAAATGATGGTCACTCTGACAGAGCTCCAGCATTTCTCTGTAGAGAGAGGAGAGCCTTCCAGAAGAACAACCATCTCTGGATCACTTCACTAATCAGGCCTGTATGGTAGAGTGGCCAGACGAAAGCCACTCCTTATTATAAAGCACATGACAGCCAAAAGGCACCTGAAGGACTCTCAGACTATTTGGTCTAATGAAACAAAGATTGAACTCTTTGGCCTGATTGGCAAGTGTCATGTCTGGAGGAAACCAGGCACCTCTTATCACCTGGCCAATACCATCCCTACAGTGAAGCATGGTGGTGGCAGTATCATGCTGTGGGGATGTTTTTTAGTGGCAGAAACTGGGAGACTAGTCAGGATCGAGGGGAAAATGAATGCCGCATTGTACAGAGACATCCTTGATGAAAACCTGCTCCAGAGTGCTCTGGACCTCAGGCTGGGGCGAAGGTTCATCTTCCAACAGGACAATGACCCTAAGCACACAGCAAACTTAACAAAGTAGTGGCTATGGGACAACTCTGTGAATATCCTTGAGTGGCCCAGCCATAGCCCAGACTTGAACCTGATTGAACATCTCTGGAGAGAGCTGAAAATGTCTGTGCACCGACAATCCACATCCAACTTGATGGAGCTTGAGAGGTTCTGCAAAGAAGAATGGGAGAAACTGCCATAAAATAGGTGTGCCAAACTTGCAGCATCATACCCAAAAAGACTTGAGACTGTAATTGGTGCTCCAACAAAGTATTGAGCAAAGGCTGTGAATGCTTTTTTTTTTCTTTTTTTATGTTTAAAAAATCTGCAAAGATTTAAAATAAACTTCTTTCACGTTTTTCATTATGGAGTATTGTTTGCAGAATTGTGAGGAAAATAATACATTTAATCCAATTTGGAATAAGGTTGAAGCATAACAAAATGTAGAAAAAGTGAAGCACTGTGAATACTTTCCAGATGCACTGAAAGTATCTAAATCAGGGTTCTCAACCACGGTTCCGTGGAACCCTAGGGTTCCTCCAGAGGTTGCAAGGGGTTCCTTGAGCAATGGTCAATTTCCGCCTCTCAAATAAGTTCCCATCATACATCTTTTTATCTATCTGTAAGGAGATAATTCTTCCCAATGACCACAAGTGTAAGGAGCATTCTTCCCATTGACCATCACACTAATGTATCATGAGTTGTAGGTTTCTAATTTTTAGCAGGGGTTCCCCAAGACCACACAATAATTTCAAGGGTTCCTCGGTGTTGAAAAGATTGAGAAAGGCTGATCTAAATCTTGACATTTCCTGCAAAATTCAAACTTAGCCCTGCCACTTCTCCCTCCTGAACTGCCCTATGTGTCATAGGCAGCACATCACATTTAAAGACCAATAGAGAAGCCCAGGAGGAAGGAGGAGTTTGATGTTATAACAGAATTATGTTTAGTTTGCTAAAGAATCATTCTCAACCTTTATTAGTTGCGTCACCCTTTAAAATATGCACATTTCATGGCAAAAAAGTAATAAAGAATGTATAAATCATTTATTAATGGTAAATCTGAGCCTGGGATGATGCACACAACTGCTTTGATGACATTATCTTCAGAGTCCCCCCTTCACGTTTGAGTCTCCCCATCTCATCAGAGACCTCTCTATACTTCAGAGCCCATCTTATACATGAGAGCCCAATGACATCAGAGTCCCCCATCACATCAGAGGCCCCCTAATCACAGAGCCCACCAATCACACATTCCTCTATTTAGATCAGAACCCTAGCTTTTGTCTCTATGGAAGCACTGCAGAGGGCGGGAGGTGGAGCAGGGGTGGAGGAGGTGGACTTCCATTCTCTCCTGAATGCTGGGTGCAGGCCTGCATACCACCTGCCCTGGATCAGCATCCTGTGCTGCCATGGTGCCAGTGGGCGAGTCACCAGCACCAAAACAAAGAATGACATCATGTGTTGTAGCCGTCGAGGGTCATTGCTAGGTATGGACCTGGAGGCTAGACCACTGTTCCATGGCAATGCATGACTCTAATACAGGGCAAACTGGGTCCTGTGCTCTAACACCCCAAGGGAGCCCAAACTAAGGTGACCAGATTTTTAAAATGAAATCCGGGGACATATTTTTTTTATTGGCGAATGGTAAACTATTTTATAAGCATATTTTCCTCAAATTATATATGCAGTGTATGTGCTATGTGTTTATGGAATGATTGTATGGTATATACCTTATTTCTCACATTTCCTCTTTACATAAAGATAAAAAAAGATACTGCTTAGAATCTTTCGAGATATGACTGTCAAATGTTATGAAGATAAAATTGAGAAAAAACAGAGTGCAGAGTTCATGAGTGCATTACATAAAGAATGCAGGGCTCAGCTGTGCCCATCTATTCAGACTGACCAGTGCCCATCTATGCAGCCTCACCAGTGTCCAGCAATGCAGCCTCACCAGTGCCCAGGAATGCAGCCTCACCAGTGCCCAGCAATGCAGCCTCACCACTGTCTAGGAATGCAACCTCACCAGTACCCAGGAATGCAGCCTCACCTATGCCCAGAAATTAAGTCTCACCAGTGCCCAGGAATGCAGCCTCACCAGTGCCCAGCAATGCAGACTCACCGTTGCCCAGGTATGCAGCCTCACCTGTGCCCTGGGTGCCACACACTGGGGGGTGTGTCAGGCTGCCGTCTCCTGCTGTGTCAACTTTAATTTGTTTTGCCTGACCATCACACATGTCCAACCTCCTGGATGACTCCTACCTATGATATACAGCACACATGTCCCAGCTTTGGACAAGTGTGCTGTCTGTCAAAGGAGATAACCAGGAGTCAGGACTTGTGTGCAGGCACCCAGTGAATCAAATTAAAGTTGACATAGCAGAATCCGTTTGCTCAGTGGGGGATCTCTCCCCTGATTACCGCTGAGCAAACGGATATGTCTGTGTCCGGTCCGCTGATGCAGAGTGGACACAGCACGCTGCACTCTATGGGGCTTTTGGATGGAAACTGACCATCCAATCCGATCCGCCAGATGGATGGGGAATGGCTCTCCCATCTGTCTGCTTTTAGCTGACTGGATTGGTTGGTGGCGGGTGTCAGCGGACACATGCCTGCTGACATCCACCGCTCCATAGAATGCAATGGATAGTCTGACTGGGTCTGCCGGAAAAACTGACAGGGGGACCCGATCAGTCTGCCAGTGTGAAAGGGGCCTAACACATCTGTGCTCTGCACCCACTCCACCTCCAACCCCCAGCACATCTCTGTACCCCCCTCCCCCCACCCGACACTGTCACCCCCAGCACAACTCTGTACCACCGTCACACCCCACCCCCCATGTCTCTACACGATCCCCACTGACACCCCCCTCCCCCCATGTCTCTACACGACCCCCACTGTCACACCCCCCCATGTCTCTACAAGACCCGCACTATAACACCCCACCCCCCATGTCTCTACACGACCCCCACTGTCACCCCCCTCCCCCCATGTCTCAACACGACCCCCACTGTCACAGCCCACCCCCCTCCCCCCATGTCTCTACACGACCCCCA
>BLSH010069152.1:399739-425457 GCA_018402905.1 Glandirana rugosa | reverse complement strand
TCTGTACCCCCCCCCCCACATTGTCACCCCAGCACATCTCTGCACACCATACCCCCCATTTTCACTCCCAGCAGCTCTGTGGTGTCCGTAGGCCGTGGGATATCCCTGGGGCTTGTAGTTCTCTTCCTTACACTGCATAACTAAGCTGACAGCCAGAGATGCAGGGGAAAATGCCGGATCTTGGGCCCCCCCCGCCGCCTCTCCAATCCGGGGACACATCCAGGGACAGGTGGTCTCCAGGGATAGTATCCCCAATCCGGGGACTGTCCCCGGAACTTGGGGACCTCTGGTCACCCTAGCCCAAACGCAAACTAGGGTGCCAGGTACTCCAGTTGAGAAACACTGTGCCGCTAATCAGTGTATATTGACAACAAAGAAGTCACGTTGTCAGAATATAGTGGCACAGGAGGGAGGATTCCTCCATCCACCTTGCTTGTGTGGATGGGGGAATCCATTAGTTTTTTTCCATCCAGGCTGCTCGCTGATGGAAACAAAACGATCAATGTATGGCCAGCCTTAGAACAGATATAACATTGGACCTCAGCAACCATTGAGAAATCAGCTGTCATTTGCTTACATTTTTGGGGGAGAACACTACAACACTAAGGGCTCTTTCACACTATCCGTGGTGACCTGCGTTTTTCAGCGCTGGATAAACACAGGTCACATAGTAAAACAATTGCTTTCTATGTGCTCTGTTTACACCACTATGCAGGAATGATGTGCAGCGCAAAAAATTCAGCATGCCTGCAATTTTCCGCTGCACACCTACATCAATTCAAATTGTGGCACAAACAAATGCTAATGCACCATCCCCATGAGTTAGCCTCTGCCACCTAGATAAATGTGAAGATATGCTAAAAATCCCATAGGAAGGGTGTTGTACTTTAGTAGGCAGCTCGTAATAAACTCATTGATGCTGCACTTAGCTGGCGCCCTCATGTTCATTTTTTGAACTGCATGGCACTGAATGTCACAGCACAGCAACACAATGCACCAAGCTGCTGTGTAGCGACATGAATGAAGTGTCAAAAAGTAAAAAGTCAGCACTAGTGAAAGAAAGCCTACGGGAAGCTGACATAAAAACGTCAACATAATCAGTGGCATCGCTAGGGGTGCGGATTGCACCAGGGCGACACTAGCCAGAGAGGTTACACCAGGGGTGGACTGAGCCGGGGGGGGGGGGGCAGCGTATCAATGCCCCTTAAAAAGGGTGCACTTGTCTGGCAGGGGCACGCTGGCATAAGCACTGGGGACACCTACCTTGCATCAGTGTCCGGGGTTCCAAGCGCTGTGGTTGGTTCATCTGTGGCAGCCAACATCTCTCCCGGCCGGTCCAGCTGCCTGTGCACACTGAAGAGCAGATCCCTCCTCCTCCTTGGCTCAGACATTGTACACAGACAGAAGTCCTCTTGACTCCCAAAGCACCCCCAGTACATATCAGCTCCCCCACCTCACCTTCTAGCATATGTCTTCTCCCCTCCAGAGCAACCGCAGCACATACATGACCCCGCCCCCTCCTCCCTCAACCTACCATCTAGCACTAGTCCTCTCCCCTCCCAGAGCATCCCCCAGCTCATACATGACCTCGCCCTCCGCCCTCAACCCACCTTCTAGCACAAGTCCTCTTCCCTCCCAGAGCACCCCCAGCACATATTTGACCCCCCCAACTCACCTTCTAGCACAAGTCCTTTCAGTGTGAACAAATTAAATGTATAAACTAAACATTCCCAAAGTGAAACTATTCTAGTCCAGCACCTAAGTGAGTAGATTGTTCTTCCAAACAGTCTTTATATTGTGATAAAATAAAACTTAAAACCAAGTCTTGTTATGTTCTTTACATTTCCACCATAAAAGTGAAAGTGCTGCACACGGAGTGTCCTCTTAATCAACACCACCGTGCACTCACTAGATGTCAAGATGCAGAACGCAGAAACTTTGTGTATATAGTACTGATGAGAAGCTGTCATCCAAACTAACATCTCCAACCTTCACCACATGGGGAGTCTTCAGTGACCATTAACAGGTGTGTGTAAAGAATTATTCTTGCAATGAAGCCACAAAAAATCTTCAAAGTTTCTGTAATGTGCTGACATTACACCGCCGCTTCTGGAATTGGTGGCCATCTTTGTAAGTTTTTTCCTCATGGTTTTTTGTTTTTTTGCTATGTATGTTTGAGTGGATCACATCTGTCGGCAAGATGGCCACTGATTTTGATGCAAAAGTGGCGGGGTGACATCAGCACGTAAATGAATGAAGCGTCAGCATGTGACACTCCAAATGAAGATAAAGAAAAAAAAAACCAAAAAAAAAAAAGAAAAAGGAAGCATTGTGATGCTCTGAAACACACACACTGCACTGGAGATGAAACTAACACTAGCCTGCGTGGTAAATTGACATGTTTTATGTATGAAGTGTAGCGTCCCCTGTTATATGGGAGCTAGAGTGTGGAGTTTTTGTTAGGTGAGGTAAAATTTAGTCAGGCCTGACTGAGCGCAGGCCTGATTGTTTTTGATTTCTGGGCTGGAAGTGGCTCAGGTAGGACTGGGCGATTCCTAGATGGTGTCATTGGATCCTCCTACTTCTTTCCAGAAAGGACTGGAACATTCTGGAGAGAGAGGCTGATGGGGGAGGCATAACCATCTGGGTGTTAAGGAGCCCTGACTAACCCCCAATCTGGATTGGCAGGAGGCAGGCCTCCTTAAATACCCTGGGACAGCCCGGTGGGGGGAGGAGAGTGTTGGGTGGAAGAGTAAAGAATGTAGCAGGTGCTGTGGAGCAGGCCTCGCCTGGGTGTGTCAAGCATGGTGGTGGGAGTGTCATGGTCTGGGGCTGCATGAGTGCTGCCAGCACTGGGGAGCTACAGTTCACTGTGGGAGCCATGAATTCCAACATGTACTGTGACATACTGAAGCAGAGCATGATCCCCTCCCTTCGAAGACTGGGCCGCAGGGCAGTATTCCAACATAACGACCCCAAACACACCTCCAAGATGACCACTGCCTTGCTAAAGAAGCTAGGGTAGAGGTGATGGACTGGCCAAGCATGTCTCCAGAGCTAAACCCTATTGAGCATCTGTGGGGCATCCTCAAACAGTAGGTGGAGGAGCTCAAGGTCTCTAACATCCACCAGCTCCGTAATGTTGTCATGGAGGAGTGGAAGAGGACTCCAGTGGCAACATGTGAAGCTCTGGTGAACTCCACGCCCAAGAGGGTTAAGGCAGTGCTGGTAAAATAATGGTGTCCACACAAAATATTAACACTTTGGGCCCAATTTGGACATTTTCACTTAGGGGTATACTCACTTTTGTTGCCAGCGGTTTAGACATTAATGGCTGTGTGTTGAGTTATTTTGAGGGGACAGCAATTTTACACTGTAATACAAGCTGTACACTCACTACTTTACATTGTAGCAAAGTGTCATTTCTTCAGTGTGGTCACATGAAAAGATATAATAATATATTTACAAAAATGTGAGGGGTGTACTCACTTTTGTGAGACACTGTATGTCCAGCAATCTGTAAAAATGCTGGATATTACCCACTGTATTACAAATATGCCCAGCGATCTGCAAAAGCTGGGCATCGTGAACTTTTTTATCAAACTCCTGCTTACAGTAAAGTATGCCTGGGACTGATCTTGTTAAAGGGAGAGACTGTGTTAAAAGTGTGTTTTCCAGCAACACAGTGGCTACTACAAATTACTGTTGCTACTGGCAACCACCAGCTAAGTCAGTAAGTAGGGACCAGTTCTGCTAGTGTCAGTGTACCTGCAAAGTTTTATCCTTCACACAAGGGGTTACCGCTACAAGACATGCAGCAAGCCTGCTTATGAGGACTTTTGGCACCAACTCGTCTGGTAACGTGGGAGCGGTGCCACACCCTGGAAGAGTCTCAGTGCTTGCAGCTAGCAGCAGGCACCACGAAAGAGAGGAAGATGGTGGAAGGTGGTCGTCCTTTGCCAGCACTGATGTGGTTGCCGGACAAGCCAGAGAGGACCCTGATTGACATGGGGGTCTGATTGGAGCCATTTGGGGGACTCGTATTGGGGGTGATAGACAGGGAGGAATGGCTGTGCCTAATCTGCTCGGACTGCCAGATTCCGACCGTAGGGGTCACTGCCTGGGCCATTGTGACGAACCGCTCACTCAGTTGGTTTCCGCGCAGCAGGGACCACAATACTACTATGTGGACCTGCCATCAGGGAGATGTGTTCCACAGACGTGGAGGTCTCAGTGGGCCTGGTGTCACCATCCAAAGGCAGGGAGGAGTTGCGGCCTAGCGACTCCCCTGTGAAAGCGGAGGATATGGGAGAAGAGGAGGCTGTTGTGGCCTGCGGCCTGGCCCGGGTCCTAGGTACCATAAGTACTACCATGCGGGAGCCTGGGGTATCTGAAATGCCAGCCATAACCTACCCCATTGCAATCACAGTAGAGCTGGAATGAGCAGCGGAGGGAAGTGAGTCCCTGGAGGAGCTAACTGGGGATGTTGGGGTCAGAGCCATAGACTGGGGGTCACCCAGACTCATAGCAGAGTTTGGTTCCCTGGAGCACCTAGTTGAATCATCATCTCCCAGTGAAGGGTCCGAGGAAGAGTGGGTGACGGGGGGTTCACGCACTTATGATGCCCTCTCGGAAGAGGATGAGTCCGGGCTTTCACCACAACAGAACCAAGTATCAGGAACCCCTAATGTCAGCAGCCACCTCTTTTACAATAGGCCTTCCACTACCCAGACCAGAGCAGCAACCTATCGTCAGCATGTGGTCAAGTCACCGGACACTCTAGTTCGGCCGGGGAGAGGGAAGGTGAACAGGCTGCCTAGGCTCTCCCAGTACCAGAGAGAAGTCCACTGGAGAGTTGCTCTGGAGTGGGGCCTAGATTTCCCGTATGTGTCACCCCAGGTCATGGACGTTGTGGAAAGCTCACAGGAAGAGTGGGAGAATGACATGACCTGGGAGTATCTCCCCGTGCCTAATTCCTTGCGGGGACCCGATAGTAGCCAGTGGGAGAGATTCCTGGAGCTGAAGAAGGAATGGAGTCTGGGCCAGGCTATTCAGAAGGAGTGTGTTATAATCAGCAAACCTTGACAACCCGCAAGGAGTTACTCTATTTAGTCGAGTTAATCTATTTCTGTTCGGGGGGAGGGGGACAGTCGGAGGAGATTGCCTGACCCTCAATATTATGTTTGATAGACTGTAACGTAGCACAGCCAACATAATACACACTCCATGGACTGCTGGAGGAATAGCGGAGTGTGCATGTCCCCCTGAACTGCAGGACAAGCCAGCCTGCCACCCTGTGCCCAGTGGGAGGAACTGTTTCACTGGAAAGATGCTGGGGTTAGGTTTGCTCCTGTTTCTTCACTACTTTGAGGACCTGTTGCCCGGGGAGGGGCCCCTCCTATCAGGAAAAAAAAAAAGAACCATGTTGTCTGCCATAACATTTTGTTGTTCATTGGGAGGTTCGTAACGCCTCTCAATGGACCTATTTATTTAAGTTAGTTGTAGTTAGGTTCTCTTTTCTTCTCTTAGGATTCCGGGGACGGAGCTGCTCATCCCCATCCGTCGTGAGTCAAGAAACCTTTCCACAATTGCAGGCGGAGAGCTTCTCTCTTGGGAGAGGTGCTCTGGCTCAGGGATGTGTAAATTGTGTGCCTAGCTAGCTGCAGGGATCTGTAGTTAGGGATGTGTGTACATATTGTGTACAGTGTGGATAATGTATAGAGATGTGATATAAATTTTTGTACTTAATTTATTTTTTTCTATTTCCCCATCCAAGTTGTTTCTGTTTTTCCCCTCCCATTTTCTGCTTTAGGGTGCCCTGCTCCTGGGCCCAGGAGCTTTTTTTCAAATTTTCAGCTGAGGGACCAGCTGAAGTTTGTGTGTGGGGGGGGGGAGTGTAGCGCCCCCTGGTAGGTGGGAGCTAGAGTGTGGAGTTTTTGTTAGGTGAGGTAAAATTTAGTCAGGCCTGACTGAGAGCAGGCCTGATTGTTTTCGATTTCTGGGCTGGAAGTGGCTCAGGTAGGACTGGGCGGTTCCTAGATGGTGTCAGCGGATCCTCCTACTTCTTTCCAGAAGGGACTGGAACATTCTGGAGAGAGAGGCTGATGAGAGAGGTATAACCATCTGGGTGTTCTAAGGAGCCCTGACCAATCCACAATCTGGATTGGCAGGGGGCAGGCCTCCTTACATACCCTGGGACACCGGTGGGGGGAGGAGAGTGTCGGGTGGAAGAGTGGAGAATGTAGCAGGTGCTGTGGAGCAGGTTTCACCTGGGAGGGAGCCCTCAGTCTGGGGGGGGGGGGGGGTGACCTGGAGGCAGCCGAGTTGGTTCCTGGAGCAGCACAAGGGAGCAGGAGAGCAGCAGAGAGACTTAATTTAAAGGGTCCACCAGCGTCGTTGAGCCACAGACCCTGGGAGCTGAATGAGAAGGTTGGAAGAGACTGGGAGGAGATAGTGCACAGTCTGTGGAGGTCGGAGGAGCCAGTCAGGGGAAGGAGTGTCACTGGACAGCAAGGTAGGCTGGAGCGGCCTGAAAGAGGATGGGCTGGGAGTAGTAGTCCATCCATACCCAACTAGCACCAACGTACTTAGCTACACTTTGAGGGCCCACAACTAGGAGCCTGTGACCTTTGCCTGTAATGGGTGGTCCAAAGGTCCTGCTAGCAGAAGAGCAGGCCTCACCATGTGCTAGCTGCGGTGGAGGAAGGAATGTCATGGAGACCTGATAAATTGCCTTTCAGGCCTGAAAGTACAAGTAGTGTGCAGGAGAGAAGCGATGGAGTGGAACGGTCAGCAAGTGTCAGTGCTGGAGGAAGAGGAGTGTATATACTGTTGATGTATACAGAACATTCCTATTCATCAATTCACTGGGCATCCCACAGCAATCCCTACCCCATCCAAGTTTAACCCCTCAATAAAACAACAAAACAAAGTACCAGTCTGTGCCAGTCCGGATGTGAGGAAAATTGTGTTACTGAGGGCAGAGAGACAGGTGAACCACAACTACCAGCCACCCCTAAGGGGGCCATTGGCTACAGAAGGCAGGTTCCATTTGAACGCAGTGCATGTGTACACAACATTGTGGTGTGAACAAGTCACGTGAAAAAAACATAGTTTTCTATGTTCCTCTGCAGAGACCTGCATTGATCTGGTGTGGGGAAAAAAGCAGGTCACTGCACTTGATTAGCCGGCCCATAGGATATGATCTGTTGCTATAAAAAATAGTGCAAATTTCCTTTTTCTCATCGTTACAAAACAGTCGGAACTCTGAGAGCATGAACTATAGAAAATGACCTCATCCATGTTGCTGACATGATTAGACGCCAGCAAGTTTGCAGGCGTCGTTGCTGCTTGGTTACTGGGATTGGTCCAGCTCTTGTTTACAGGTTGCTGTGCCGTGTGCAGAGTCTCATTCAGTGCAGGAGCAGTGTGCACACTCCCCCCCCCCTGGAGGAAATCACCATACTGGATCAACAACTCCAGCTACATGACTTCCCATTTCCTCAATACATATTCATTCTTCTCCACAAATAAACATAATCGTATGAATGTGAGTTAGGGACCTTAGATTGTAAGCTCCTTGAGGGTAGGGAGTGATGTACAATATATATATGTAAAGTGCTGCGTAAAATTGACAGCGCTATATAAGTACCTAAAATAAATAAATGTAAAATGAAATATTACAGTCCGTTTTACAAAGTATTTCATTCAGCATTTCACATTCCTGATATGTGGCTGCTGTACCATGTACTTGTATGAGAAAGTCTCCTGTTCTCTTTGTATTGCTTCCTTTGTGTGACGTCCCTGGTGATCCTGACAGTCCCTCTGCTTTCCTATTAAAAATTGACCACGCTAAGCAGAGAGAACACTGTGGTCAGTTCTCTAGCTATGCTGGGAAGTCAGCCTGCTCTTCTCCAATGATCGCACTTGTCCTAACACACCTCCCCTGCACAGCCTGTAACTGGGAAGATCAGTGCGCTGCTGCTTCTCCTCCCCACAGCTCTTATGCAGCTGAGAACAGAGGGAGCAGAGGGAATGTGATCACTTATAAGGGGACAAAGGTATTTATATTGTTTTTTTTTTTTCATATCTGTACAGAAATATTTATATTTTAAACTGAATGGATTGTTTTACAAGATGATCGTTTCCAATCACTGTAGGCTGGGTTCACACTGATGCCGGATGCGGCTCTGCGTCCCTGTTCTCCATTTCAGGGACAAATCGGGGCCAAATTTTTGCATGGATTTGGCCCTGAAATGGAGCCAAAGACACACAGGACCCCTGTGCAAGCCGCTCTGCAGCCGCCACGGAGATGTGTGAACCGGCTCCATCACAATCTCCTGTCATGTGAATTGGATGCAGGGAAACCAACATCCAATTCGCACTAGTGTGAGCCCAGCCTGAAGCTGGCCATAGGTGGATCAAAATTTGGCCAGTTCAGGATCGACCTCTCACGGACGGGCTTTTTGGAAAAGTTTTGTTCCATCAGCGCTGCAACTGATCAGTGTTTTCTGACAATGGAGTTGTCAGAATACAATAACACATCGGGGAGGGTTCCTCCATCCACCTCACTTGTGTGGATGGGGGAACACCTTCAGTTTTTTTTTTTTTTATCCTTGAGTGGATTGTTACCGTATATTCATTTGGCTATTCTGTAAAATGGGGGTCAGCAACCTGTAGATTGGGATCTACCTGTAGATTGCGGACAGGTGACTGGTAGATCTCGGTCTGGGCTTGCTGACCCGCCATCCCAGAGCAGACATGTGCAGAGCGAAAAAATTTGTTTTGTTTGGTTTAAGATTTGTTTTTTTTACATAAATTTGTTTTGTTAGATTCATTTCATTTGTTTAATTCATTTTCGGAATTTGTTTTGTTTATTCATTTTCAAATTGATTCGAAAAGTTGTTGAATCAATTTCAAATAGTTTTCGAATTCGAATCGTTTTCAAACTCAAATAGTTTTCAAATTCAGACAGTTTTCCAATTTCCAAGGAGAATAGGGTGGAGTGGAAAGTGGAGGAATAGAATGGAAAAAGATAGTGTGGTGGAGTGGAACAGAGCTGTTTTACTCTATTCTTTTGTTTTTTGTTATATTCTTTTCTAGTCTATTGTTGTTTTTTTTTTTTCTGTTCTATTCCTTTGTTTTCTATTCTATTTTGTTTGTTGGAAATTGGAAAACCATTCAAATTCCAGGACTTTTCGAATTCGAATTTGAAAACTATTCAAATTTGAAAAGTATTCGAAAATGAATCGAAATGATTCAAATTCAAATTTCGTCCATTTTTTTTTTGTTATTTCGGATTTGTTTAAATTAGGTAACTATTGTAATTCGGAAATTCGGATACATCTGAATTTCCCCAAAAAATGAAAATTCGTCTGAATTTTAATGCAGAAAGAAACGAACCGCACATGTCTATTCCAGAGCATCAGAGTGCAATGAAGAAGTTGGATCTGTAGTAGGGAGCAAGAGCTGCATAAGCCAATGCCTCTTCTGTAGTGCTGGCTCCTGTCCCATGCGGAGTGATGCCAACTGCACTCCACCTCTTATCCCGGCTAGCGGTCTCCAGAGAGGTGCCAGCAGCAGGAAAGAAGAGATCTTCAGGTCAGCGTGAAGCAATACACTGGGTATAATAGTATAGGGCTGCTTTCACACTGATGTGCTGCGGTTTACCCACACCAAGGGTGCAGTGCGGTGTACCTGCAGCTTTCCTGCGGATTTGCTGCGCTTAGCCATAGACTTCTATTATATCCTGCAGTTTTGTCCACCGCCAAGTTTACGTGTGAATGAGCGATAAGGTGCCTCTGCTGCATGCAACTAAGGGCTCATTCACAAGTGCTGTTCCTCTGAAAAGCGATCCGAGTGTGTGTTCATAGGTGGTGAGGAGGCGATATGTTGCCTTCTCAACACCTGATTTAAACCATAGATTGCTGTGCAATGCATGCGATTGTGACGTGGCGGTACGACAATTAGAGGTTTAAATCAGGTGTAAGGTTGCCTACCCCTGCTGTAAAATGTAAGGCAATATGTTGCTACTATATAAATACAAGGTTATTTTGTAATAATAATAAAAATCAGAACCAGAGGAATAATTTCTATTGAGAGAAGTTCACACTAACTGCAGTGGATCGCTAAGCAGCTGCTGTCAGGCGCTCAAGAGGGGATATCTGTTTTTTGTGTTTTGCAGAGTGTCAGTTTGTAATAGAGCTAATGCAGGGTGCTCCGTGACAGCGGTAAGCACAGGGCTAGTGCTGGAGGTGGTGGTACCAAGTATCATTACTCCAGATGAAAAATAGGCCCCACTGACAAGAGTAACACTGCAGTCATTCCTGTCAATGAGGAGGAGAGAAGGGAGCTGCTGGAGTTCCTACATAGAGAAGCTGTGCCCAGGGCACCCTCCCCTTCTGCCCCCCCCCTCCTTGTCCTGGCCCTGGTCACTGGAAGAAAAAGGTGTCCCTGTGTCAGTGGTGTTGCTGCGCTGCGATTGGGGTGCCATTGGAAGTGACAGGGATCGCAAGGGCGTCCCGCGATTTGCCGCTATTTCGAATTTTGGGCAGAATCACAGCGATTCTGCCCGTGATTCAGATGTGAACGGAGCCTAAAAGGCAAATTAAATTAAAAAAAAAAAACAAACATTTCATACTTACCTCCTCTGTGCAGTGGCTTTGCTTAGAGCAGCCCCGATCCTCCTCTTCTCCGGTTCCCTGCCTGCGTTCCTGACCCTTCCCTCTTGTTGAGTGCACCAGCTTGCAATGGGGGCAGCCAAGCAGGCGTGCTCCCGAGCCACTGCTCTGCATGTCCATTCAGACACAGAGTCGGCCCCACCCCTTCTATCTCCTCATTGGCTGTGATTGCCAATGGCTGCTCAGCCAATGAAGAAGAAAAGTCCTTGCTGAGCCAATGCTCTCGTGCATATCGCTGGATTGAGAAGGAGCTCAAGTAAGTATTAGGGTGGGGGGGGCTGCTGCACACAAAAAGTGTGTGAAGGTAAAAACCCTTCAGGCCGGGTTCACAGCTATACGAATTTGATGTGGGTTTCCCTGCATCCAATTCGCATTGCAGGAGATTGTGACCGGATCTCTATAAAGCCGGTTCACACGTCTCCGCTGTGGCTCCAGCATGAATTTGCACAGGGGTCCAGTGCGTCTTTGGTCTGTTTCAGGTTTGAATTCAGCCCAAAATTCGGGCTGAAATCGGATCTGAAACAGTGAATGGAGACGCACCGGACCCATACCTCCCAACTTTCTGAGATGGGAACGAGGGACACCTATTAGCAAAAGCATGTAGGCATAGGACATACCCCTGCCACGCCCCTTAAAGGAGAATTGTACAAAAAAAGCTATTAGTTAAACCCACAAATGCTTTTTTTTACCACTACTATTCCTTTATATTAGCCTTTTAAATGTACAAATGCAGCAATTTAGAAATTGGATGAAATGTTTAGCATTGTAAAACACGTTTTGATAGATAAATAGTGCATTTTATATATGGTATATGCATCAGATCAAAATGAGGGACAAATGAAGAGCAATGAGGGACATTGTTCCAATTCAGGGACAGTCCCTCGAAATCAGGGACAGTTGGGAGCTATGTCAGACCCCTGCTGTGAGCCGCATGCGGCAATAGTGTGAACCCAGCCTTAGCCTTTAGAACCAATATAGAGGGCACCTTTGGATAGCAGCATTGCCAGTCTGGAGGGAGGGGAATGTTAGATGCACAAGCTGATTTAGACTAAAGCCTCGTACACACGGGACGACGATTGTATACAACAGGTCGTACTAACGACCGTTGTATGCGATAATGATCGTTCTCAAGCGCGATTAGAACAGTTGAACATACGACGGTCGTACAAGGAGAGTTGTATGAGCAGACTAGAAAATTTGGTCCTACCAAGAAGCGCTCATACGACCATTGTATCGTGTGTGCAGAGCAGTTGGTACAACAAAGTTGTATTGTGCAAAACACGCATGCTCCGAAGTCAGGAACGGCCGGATGCTAATTACAGGCACCTGAACATTCTATCTGCGGTCGTACGATCGTGCAGTGTAGTCAGTATGCAAGTTACATTATGCAACATACGATTTGCGACAATTGTACGTACGATCGTTGTCCCGTGTGTACGAGGTTTTACAAATTGAATCCAAGCTCCAGCTCACACTTTATACAGTAACTGTTTTGTTTCTTTTGGGGTAAAGGTTTTACATAAATAACTAAAAGCTGACCATTGAAAGCACCCCTGTCAGTGGTAAATGGTTTATGTCAACCCTTTACCTGCTACATCTGCTTTTTCTGTTTTACAACAGACGTACTGTACTGGCAGATTCACCGAGTGAAAATAAAAGAATGCAGCTAACGCATCTAAGAATTGGTAATCTGCAATATATTGGGTTTAATATTGCTTTAAAGTAAGCAAATGAAAAAAGAACATAAAAGTTAATACACCTTTATATATAATATTATTTCATAAGCCCAGCAAGGAAAATCATCTCACAGGAGAGTATTATTTATTTTGTTTGTAAACCCATTGCACATAAACTGTCTGTGCTGCACACAAGCTGTGCCTTGTCGTTTTGCACTTTGCTTGATTTGGCAATTAGTGCGCTCATCACGTCTTGTTATGGCCAGTCCTTACACGTGGTGCAGAGAGTCATGTGACCAGGGGGTGTGTATCTGCACTTGTCTGTGTTTTGCACTCTGCTTTGGATTTGCTCTATATAAGCCAGCATCAGAGCTGTGCGATTCATACAGCAATATCATCACTGCAAAATCCAGACTCAGCGGCTACAGAACAACAGCCAACCAACTATGGACCCTCATGACTGCAACTGTGCTACAGGTATGTAGATTCTGTATGCTGGCAGAATAGATTCTGTATACAGGTTTTCTAGTGTCCTGCTAACCAGACTCTCTTTCCCTCCTAGGTGGCTCATGCTCCTGCGGTGATTCCTGCAAGTGCAAAGACTGCAAATGCAAGGGCTGCAAGAAAAGTAAGTGCACTGCCTGTTTAAACATAAAAAAAAAAAAAAAAAAAAAAAAAATATTACTGTCATCTCATGACCGTTGGTTTTTGTGCGTATTGTCAGTATAATGAAGGTAGAAATGTCAATTTAAATGTGTGCCTAACCTTGCAATAGATCAGTCTTCATAGGTCACTAATCATGCATGACCTCTAATCCTATCAGCTGCCCAGCTTTTAAGTGCCGGTTCACACTGGTGTGATATTGCATGCGCTTCGCACAGCACTACCGATCACATGTGATGCGATTTCAGACACACAGATAGTATGGCTGAAATTGCATCACATTTTGGATTAAACTCACACTGGACCTTTTTTTTGGGGTCCGCACCAGAATTTGATTGCATGGGTATGCACACCTATGCGATCCGATTCATGTCCAAACTGTCAGTTCGCACTGCGATATGCGAGCTGAAATTGGGGTATCATTAACTTTGTATTGAAAATCCCAACCGTTTGCATATTGCAATGTGAACTGCTATGTGAGTCAGGTGCGATACGGGAAGCTGCATTGGATTCACAGGGTTCCCACATCGCACTAGTGTGAACTGGTTAGAGTTGCCACATCATCCCTTTAATCCAAGACACATATGAATTACACAGGTTCTGAGGTTAATTTAATGCAGATAAGGCACCAAATGAGTTTAATTACCACCTTAATCAGCCACAGAACCTGTGCAATTCATATGTGTCCTGGATTAAAGGGATGATGTGGCAACCCTATTTGTGACCTATTTAACCCTCCTGTTTAAATTGTATGTAAGCCAATGAGCTTCTTGTATTTGATCTATTATGCTGCCCATATACTATACAATCTGATTGTATGAAACACTTTAAGAGTTACCACAACATGAGCACAAAGAAATGTATTCAATATAACCAAATCGGGCACTACATAGATGATGTAATTGTACAATTTCCTTTAGATTAAATCAATCGGTTTATTTACTAAAGCTGGAGAGTGCAATCCGGCTCATTTCTGCAGAGAAACCAATCCGCTTCCAGGTTGTGTTGTGAAAACTTAATTGAATAAACTGAGGTTAGAGGCTGACCGGTTTTCTATGCAGAAGTAAACTTTTATCACTCTCCAGCTTTGGTAAATCCCATAGTGTCCGGTCTGCCTTAACCACTTCAGCCCCAGAAGAATTTACCCCCTTAATGACCAGAGCACTTTTTGCGTTTTGGCACTGCGTCGCTTTAACTGACAATTGTGCGACGTTGTACCCAAATTAAATTGACGTCCTTTATTTCCCCCCCACAAATAGAGCTTTCTTTTGGTGGTATTTGATCACCTCTGCGTCACTTCTGATCACCGCTAGAAACAAAAGTGAAAATTTTGGAAAAAGGAAAAACAAACCCTTTACTTTTTTTTGATATAATGTCCAAAAAAAACCTCCCATTTATTCATCAGTTTTGGCCGCTATATATTCTACGTATTTGTGATTATAAAAAAATAACAATCGGCGTTTATTGATTGGTTTGTGCAAAAGTTTCCGTGTTTACAAACCATGAGAATTCATTTTATAATCTGGTAATGGCGGCGATCTGCGGTGGTGGGTATTTTGTTTTTTGGGATTGTGACAGATTGGTCATTTTTGACATTTTATACAGCAATCAAAAAAAAAAACACTGGTTACTGTGTAAAGGTCACTGGCAGGGAAGGGGTTAACTGCTCCCTGTGTGGGGGCTGGGCTGGCAGGGGTATGACGCATCTAACTGATCCCGATGACCGGGATCAGTAGATCACTGTCATGCCGCCTGACAGAGCGGGGAACCGCTGTTTATCGGTGGTTCCATGCTTTTCTGCTGTACCAGGCAATTGCGGGTTACCAGTGGACATCGAGTCTACCCGACCCGCAGCCCCACTCGGAGCGGGCACTAGAGTGCGTTGCCCCCTAGCACGTGCGCAAATCGCCGTTTTAAAGATGACGATTGTGCTATGATGCCAACTTGCAGCAGTAAATGTACGTGAACCGGTTAAATAAGCCACTGAAATGGTTGATCTTGTCAGACTTGTAGTGCTCCCCCCCCCCCCCCCTCCCCCCATGCTGTCTCAAATCTTGGGACTACGGAATTGGAATTGCAACGACGGCACTACCTGCTTGCAGTTTGTATGTTCTCCCTGTGCCTGCGTTGGTTTCCTCCCACACTCCATAGACATGCTGGTAAAGTAAATTGGCCCTAGTCATAGGTGTGCGCAGCCTATTACATTAGGGTGTGCACCCCAAAACGCACATGTCTTTCTCTGCAGCCTCCGCTGCATGGCACCACGAATCAATGGGATAGTGCTCTGCACTGAACGGCTTCCTGTACTCTCACGAAGCATAGTAAACTGTTTACTATGCTTCAGTTCTGAATGAACGCAGTGTTCATTTAGAAAAGGGCCAGTAAATTACACATTTACTAGCCCCTTCCACCCATTCTGGGAGCGCAAAACGGGGAAACCCCAGGCAATGGGGGGGGGGGGGGGGGCAGCAATCTGCACTGCATGCAGTGATTAGGATGTGCGCAGGCACACCCCTGCCCCTAGTATTTGTGTATGAATGTGAGTTGGGGACCTTGGATTGTAAAGCTCCTTGAGAGCAGGAACTGATGTGAATGTTTTTAAAGTGGCAGCTCTATATAAGTAAATATATAATTAGTAGATTGGGGAGTAGATCGTCCTGAGTAGTGTAGCAAATTTGCTGTGCTGTCAGCCAATAACAGGTTATGGTGTATTTTTGGGAAGATCAATGGTGGTGGTGGGTGGGGGGAAGAGAATCTTCAAATGGATAAAACCTGTGAAAATGTGCCATGTATTACAGATCTGTACTGTACTATAATATCCATTGTGCAGACCATATATTCTCAGATTATAGGGATCACAGGGGAACTTTTTTTTTATTCTTGTATGAGGTCTGAATGTTTCATACATTGTTTGCTTAATACTTCATAAGACCATCTCCATTTATAAAACCATGTAGTTGAGTGAACCCCTTTTCTGTAAATTGTTTAATGGGGCGGTGGTTGTAAATATTTTTACCAGTGGTGGCTGGTGAACATTTAGGTTTGGGGGGGGAGTCAGACCCTGCCTGCCCTTTTTGGCCCCACCCCTTATAGATTCTACCCATTGTGTGAGGCGTACCCCCATCTAGGAGTGGCTTGGCTTCGGTCACTCATCCTCCGAGAAAGGCGTCAAATAGGATCGCCTGACTCCTCAGCCAATTAGGAAACCGGTAACATACCAGCGCTTCCCGATTGGCTGAGAGGCATTCAGTGTTACATAAGATAATATGCTTCAAAAACCAGTGCCGTTTCTGAAATTCCTGCGGCCAGCCCCTGAATAGGGGGTGGTTGCAGGCAGCCATACATAGCTTGAATCTATCCATTCGCAAAGAGGGGGGGCTGCGCCCTAATGGATGGGCCGCCCCTGATTTTTACACCTACTTTGCTACCATCATAATAATAAACACAGGACACCTATTGAATGAGACTGGTCTACATTTTAGAGATCTAGGATGTATTTGCAGCTATAGGACTGTCCTCATATGGCAAGCATTGTGCATAGATTTCTTCTTATTAGTACTTTGTATAGTACCTTCAATTTTGCACAGCGCTACAAACCTTTGCACTGAATTAGTGTTGCACTTGCATAAACCAAGCAAATCCTGTTGCTCATATGTGGTGAACACTAAAGGCCATTGGTCATCTGAGCATTTGTGCTTGTGATCTGGGTATACAAAAGGTTCCTCACCCTTCCACAGAACACATCATTTATGGAAGTGTTGCCTTGACTATATAACTTTGTGGAGGTTTTTATTTTTCCTCCAAAAAAACCCTCCATAAGATCATTGGGTCACGTAGATTTTCTGGCTGTGATCTTAACTTTTGACATCACAGGCATGGATAGCTCTTGTGACCCTATGCCAGTTAAGCCTAAGATTGGTGTGCTGTGTCCCAATTTTTCTGCAGAAGGTATGGGTTGTATTGTATCAGTGTTGCACACTAAACCTTTTTATGTACATTGTATAATTTTATTTTTTTCTTCTCCTCCTGCAGGTTGCTGCTCGTGCTGCCCAGCAGACTGCACCAAATGCAGCCAGGGCTGTGAATGTGCAAAGGGATGCGATACCTGCAGTTGTTGCAAGTGACCTGCTGAGCCTCCTGTGTTCCGTGTCTGCAGTGTAGTGTTGATTACCAGTCATGTGCAGTATGTTAAAGATTTTCTGTTACTTTGTATTTTGATAATAAAGAATGTTAAACGGTTATGGTTTTTCACCAAGCTATCAATTCCACTGTCTACTGCTCCAAGACACATTACATCTCATTCAGTCTCAAAGAAAGCTTAAAGTGCAGCTCCAGAGTCCTTCAGGAAAAAAGTCTGCAGCTGTTTTCACTTGAGCCAACTTTTCAATCCTCTCAGGTGCTGCCATCTCGCAGAAGGAAATCGGCAGTGAAACCTTGCGCCTTTAAAGCCAGTTTCCCTACTGCGCATGTGCAAAGTGCACTGCGCTTTGTGAATGATCTGGCTGCGGGGGGGGGGGGGCCTTAAGAACTCAGCCTTAAAGACCACGGATGGATTTGCTGCAACTGGTGCAGTGTGCATGGTAGCTTCGGCTTGTAACCTCAGCTAATTCAATTTAAGCTTTAAAAATCCTGGAAGCTGATTGGTATTTATGCAGAAGTGAGGCTGATTTTGTACTCTAGACAATAAACCCCACTGTGGTTGTACTTGGGCAGCAACAGACTCCTCCAAAGCTACATTAGACCAGGAGCCTCAAACTTCCAAAACAAAGGGCCAGTTTCCTATCCTTCAGACTTTTAGTGGGTCAGACTTTGGCCAGTGGGAATAGACAAAGTCTCAAGGCTGGGTGGTCAGTAGGAATAAGAAAATGACACGACACCTGTGGTCAATGGTCAGTAAGAAAAAATAGTGCCTCATGGTTGGTGTTAATGGGAGGATTAGTACCCTGTGTTTGTCCATGGGAGGAACAGTGCCCCAAGCGCCCAATAAAAGCAAGCAAAGGGATGAATTTGGCAGACAGCCATGCTAAGCAATCTGATTTTACAACCTCCTGTAAGACGAGGGTGAACTTCAAAAGATTTGGGTCCCAGACCTTCAAAAACTTTGTGTGGGAATCCTCCAGTATGGAAGTGAGTTTCTCATGGACCATGGTACCCATAAGTTCACAAATGGTTGATGCCAGGCTCTGGCTAATGTCTTTTGCACTGCCAGGAACACAAACTCTACCAGCTTTCTTTGGTTGACAGGGTTGGGATTGGTTTATGTAGTAGGGCTTCCCATGGATCAAGGGCCAGGGAGATAATTAATACTGCTCTGATGGTGTACACCTGTGTCTAGAAGCCGGTTGCTTTGGGGCAGGACCACCAGCTGTGAAAACTGCCTGAAAACACATTGAGAGAGCAAACTTGGCAAATACGATCTGGGGTCATGTACCAACGCAAGAGAAAGTTCTAGACATTCTCCTGAGCTATGATATTTCAGGAGCATTTGTGGGAAGCCTGCCATATTTTCAGTGTTTTTGGACCAAAAGCCACAGTAACATATGGAAGTTTTACGGGGGCCCTGAGAGTTAAGACGAGAGACCTAAAGGTTGGAGACCAGGCCCTTCTGGTGAGGATGTCAATGGCATCAGTTTTCAAACACTGTCAGTTGTTTGGGAAGGCCTGAGTGGCATCAAAATAAGTAGGCTATGAATATGGTAATTTATTCGGATATAACGGAAGGACTCATTGGTGAGTAGTTGCCAAAGGTACTACAAAGATTTGAGCCAGTCGAGGGTAGAGTTTTAGGGGTATTTAGTGCTTCTCTTACGCCACCAGTGAAAGGCCAATCATTCTCAAAGGCTGGGAGGAATTCAGGGGCATAGTTGGTATTTAAATGTCATCCTTGGTATGCAAAAAAAAACCCTTTTAAGGCCTCATTCACATGGATGCTTACACCCATAGTCTGTGTCTTTAAGCACCTGTGTGAATAAGACCTGAAATCAGACCATATAAAAATATAATTTTGGATACAGCATGGAATAGTTACAATTTCTATTAGGTTCTTTATGACTATTACCCCATTGGGGGGTCTTCCATTTTATCCTGTACTTACACCTGGACAAGAAGTGTGGTTGTCATTGTCACCAAGACAGGAAGCCGCAAAAACAGTACAATCATTTTCTGCAGTTCTAATTCTTATTCACCTTTACAAGTGATCTGATTTACCCACCAAGACCTAACCTGTATTATTAAATTCAAACAAGGGACCCTCTGTAACCAGACTGCCCCCTCTAATTGACTGCTTTTCTGTGAATAAAAGTTCTCAGACTGCCCCCTACAAGCTCCACAAGTTCTCAGAGCAGGGGAAAACCAGTTTCTTGGGCCACATTCACACAGGCGTACTAAAGTATACATCGGAGCGAAGGGTCGTGTTTGCCCGCATGGGATGCACAGGTGTTCTGCATATCCCTGTGCGGATAGTCCTGTTCATCATTCATGTCAATTGGGATGCAGCCATGGCACACTCCTGGCCACTATAGCGCTCTGTGTTCCATCGGCTGCAGTGGATTCGAGAGGAGACATCAAGGGTCTGTGTGTCTCCATAAAGAGACCCTGTCATCTACACTATATTACCAAAAGTATTGGGATGCCTTCCTTTACACACACATGAACTTTAATGGCATCCCAGTATATAGGGTTCAATATTGAGTTGGCCTGCCCTTTGCAGCTATAACAGCTTCAACTCTTCTGGGAAGGCTGTCCACAAGGCTTAGTAGTGTGTCTATGGGAATGTTTGAACATTCTTCCAGAAGGGCATTTGTGAGGTCAGGCACTGATGTGGACAAGAAGGCCTGGCTCGTAGTCTCCACTCTAATTCATCCCAGAGGTGTTCTTTTGGGTTTATGGTCTGGACTCTGTGCAGGCCAGTCAAGTTCCTCCACCCCAAACTTGCTAATCCATGTCTTTATGGCCCTTGCTTTGTGCACTGGTGCGCAGTCATGTTGGAATACGAAGGGGCCATCCCGAAACTGTTCCCACAAATTTGGGAGCATGAAATTGTCCAAAATGTCTTGGTATGCTGACACTTTAAGTGTTCCCTTCACTGGAACTAAGGGGCCAAACTCAACCCCTGAAAAACAACCCCACACCATAATCCCCCCTCCTCCAAATGATTTGGACCAGTGTACAAAGCAAGGTACATAAAGACATGGATAAGCAAGTTTGGGGTGGAGGAATTTGACTGGCCAGCACCTCAACCTGATAGAACACCTATGGAATGAATTATAGCGGAGACTGCAAACCAGGCTTTCTCGTCCACATCAGTGCCTGACCTCACAAATGCACTTCAGGGCAAACATTCCTATAGACACACTCCTAAACCTTGTGGACAGCCTTTCCAGAAGAGTTGAAGCTGTTGTAGCTGCAAAGGGTGGGCCAATTCAATATTGAACCCTATGGACTAAGACTGGGATGCCATTAAAGTTCATGTGAGTGTAAAGGCAGGTGTCCCAATACTTTTGGTAATATAGTGTAAAGTATCTCACAAAAGTGAGTACACCTCATTTTTGTAAATATTTTATTATATCTTTGCATGTAACAACACTGAAGAAATGACACTTTGCTGCAATGTAAAGTAGTGAGTGTACAGCTTGTATAACAGTGTAAATTTGCTGTCCCCTCAAAATAACTCATCACACAGCCATTAATGTCTAAACCGCTGGCAACAAAAGTGAGTACACCCCTAAGTGAAAATGTCCAAATTGGACCCAATTAGCCATATTGTGATAGTGATTGAATAGTGTACGGCGCTCACCTTCACCTAGTGCAGACAAACATAGCAATTAAAAATGATTGGAAACAATAATTTCATCAAAGTGATGGCAAATGGCTACTAGAAGTATTCACAATAACACAATAAATGTTATTGTGCAGCGTGCTTTCCACCGCTCCAATTGTCGGAACCAGGGAGATCGGATGTGACATCAGAAGAATGGCTTTGATGCATGCACTTGTTTAACAAGATTCAAGAAGGACTTTTTAGTTGCACTTAGCACTTTCCAGAGCACGGTTGAAGGAATCTTTCTCTCCTTATCACAGAACGAATATTTTGATGAATCACTACTTTTGTTTTTTTTATTATCATCACAATTCTATGGACTTCTATATTGCATTGGTGTTATTGTGAATACTTCTAGTAGCCATTTAACATCACTTTGATGAAATTATTTTTCCAATCATTTTTAATTGCTATGTTTGTCTGCACTAGGTAAAGGCGAGCGCCATACACTTTTCAATCACTATCACGTTTAAGTTCAGTTTTTTTTTCTGAAAGTAAGTGGGCTGCAGAACCACAGTAATGTATTTATTATTTATTTCTTAACTAGGGTATTTTCCCACAGGGCGCCAACACCTGTTCATTTATACCAGTGGTTCTCAACTCCGGTCCTCAGGACCCACCAACAGGCCGGATTTTAAGTATTACCTTGGGGAGATGCAGACTAGAATACTGCAATCACTGAGCAGCAAATGATATCACCTGTGATGTATTTCAGTTATCCTGCAAACCTGGCCTGTTAGTGGGTCCTGAGTACAGGAGTTGAGAACCACTGATTTATACCTATAATTAGCCATATTCCCTCCCCCGGTGTCATGTGACTCATTAATGTTACAAGGTCTCAGGTGTGAATGGGAGCAGGTGTGTTAAATTTGGTGTTATCGCTCTCACAATGGTCACTGGTAGTTCAACATGGCACCTCATGGCAAAGAACTCTCTGAGAACCTAAAAAAAAAGAATTGTTGCTCTACATAAAGATGGCCTAGGCCAGGGATCTCCAAACGACGGCCCTCTAGCTATTGCGGAACTACAAGTCCCATTAGGCACGGTAAAACTCTGACATTCACAGACATGACTAGGCATGATGGGAATTGTAGTTCCTGAACAACTGGAGGGCCATAGTTTGGAGACCCCTGATCTAGGCTATAAGAAGATTGCCAAAACCCTGAAATTGAGCTGCAGCACGGTGGCCAAGACCATACAGCTGTTTAACAGGACAGGTTCCACTCAGAGCAGGCCTTGCCTTGGTCGATCAAAGAAGTTAAGTGCATGTGCTCAGCGTCACATCCAGAGGTTGTCTTTGGGAAATAGACATATGAGTGCTGCCAGCATTGATGCAGAGGTTGAAGGGGTGGGGGGGTCAGACTGTCAGTGCTCAGACCATACGCCACACACTGCATCAAATTCGTCTACATGGCTGTTGTCCCAGAAGGAAGCCTCTTCTAAATATGAGGCGCAAGAAAGCCCAGAAACATTTTGCTGAAGAAAAGCAGACTAAGGACATGGATTACTGGAACCATGTCCTGTGGTCTGATGAGACCAAGATAAACTTATTTGGCTCAGATGGTGTCAAGCGTGTGTGATGACAACCAGATGAGGAGTACAGAGACAAGTGTGCCTTGCCTACAGTCAAGCATGGTGGTGGGAGTGTCATGGTCTGGGTCTACATGAGTGCTGTCAGCACTGGGGAGCTACAGTTCATTGAGGGAACCATGAATGCCAAATGTACTGTGACATACTGAGGCAGAGCATTATCCCCTCCCTTCAGAGACTGGGCTGCAGGGCAGTATTCCAACATGATAACGACCCCAAACACACCTCCAAGATGACCGCTGTCTTGCTAGAGAAGCTGAGGGTAAAGGTGATGGGCTGGCCAAGCATGAAACTCCACAGCACATGTCAGCAGATGCGTGAGGGTGTCATTAATAATTGATGCCACTGCTGTGTATCTGCTAAAGGGCAGCACGTTTCTGTGATGTCAGGAAAGCGACTTTGCGCTCTCCAGTCCATGGTGTGCAGGCAGTGAGGAGATGATCTGCTGTAACCTCTAGCAACCAATTTGTGGGCAGTAATGATGTGCAGTAACCTCTAGCAACCAATCAGTGAGCAGTATTGATGTACAGTAATCTCTAGCAACCAAACAAGCAGAAAACATGTGCTGTAACCTCTAGTAACTAATCAGTGAGCCGTAATGTGTGCTGTAACCTCTAGCAACCAGTCAGTAAGTGGTAATGATATGCTGTATCCTCTGGCAACCAATCAAAATCACTGCTGATCTGATTCAGTAAACTGATTTTGAGTCTAGTTGCTATTTCTGAATCAAAAAGAGAAAGACCCCCTGAGTGGGACTCTAATAGGCAGCAATACACCACAGAAGAAAACAATTTGTAACAAAAGTCGTATTTATTTTAAATATTTTGGTCACTCTGCAATAGAGGGATGTATGTTAGGTCTAAAAAGTATATACATTCTCTGTACACAGATCAAATACATATGGTTCATCACAGAATTAACTGTGGATAGGTGGATACATAGCTTGGATGATGACATAGACAGTCCGTTGTCCAAGGATGGAAAGGGATGATGTTCAATGTCCCAATACCCAACGTTGAACGTTTCGGGTCCAAATGAGGCCCTTCATCAGGGGAGATGCCAACGGAGTCAACCAACTGCAGCGATTTGCATCCATTTTGGACACCTTTCCATGAATGGGAATTTATTGGTGTCTCGGAGATATATCAAGAGATTATGTATGTTGTCACTCGGAGCAAACGGGCCCCTATGGGCCTGAAGAGAAAGTTCTGTGAAAAAGAGCCCAAATAGATGGCCCTGTTTGTCTCATAGGAAACTTATTGCATTTTCATTTTCATTTTGGCCAGGGGGATCTACCACCGGTTGCTATAAGAGATGGGGGAGATGGAATCTAGCCATCCATGATCTCATGACCCCCGGGTTCCTATCTCTCCAGGCGCTGCACTTGCTATTTATTGTATGTCTCAGAGCAGGTGGAGAGTGAAATTGCATGGGGGGGAGGGGCAAGAAAATATTTGCCCAGGGTCCAATCAATATTAAAGACGGCCCTGGAAAAGCCATCTGAACATGGGTCGCTCTTCAAAGAAGAGGTGGGTTTAAACCTAGCCTTAGAAATGCTATTGGGGGGGGGGTTTAGGCCTGGTTCACACCTATGCAGGTTGCAGTTTGCATACTCCAGGTGCATTTTGATATACACATTTTGAGAAATCGAAGTCTATGGAACCAAAAAACAGAAAAAAATCGCTGGCCCTTTCCATAAAATGCATAGATGTGTACTAAACTCATAGGAAACCGTGTTAAATGGACTGTAGTGTGTTTCTGCAAAATTGAAAACGCACTAAACAATACATAGGCGTGAATCGGGCCTTATATTGCAAATGTTATAAAGCATTTTTAGTGCCCCCATGCAATGGCAGTAGATGGGAATGCTGCCATGCTGCCATTGCGATTCTTCGCATCAGCGGCAAAAATGATCGGACATATCATACTCAGTGGGAAACAAGTCCAATGAATGTGACCCATTCAGGCAAATGCAGAAACACCGTAAACACCCCAAAATCGTGTACAATACATGCATTTGCGGCTCATTTGTGCAGCAATTATGGGTTTAAAACAGATGGTGAAGTGTGTCGCATCGCCTCCTCACTGCATGTCAAATGCCACTGAAAAGCGATCCAAACATGGATCACTTTTCAGAGGAAATTCTAGCCCAATAATAGTCAAATTAATTAATAGTTAAACTTTTTAAAAAATTGTATTTGTTTTCTTAATTTTTTCAGTGTTGCAGTAAAGAGAAAATGTGTAAAATTGAAATTAAATGTTTCACCCCTGAAAGTTAAATCTACAAATGAAAGAGAAATAAACCTGACTCATAATTTTCTGAAAACATTTCAGCAGTAGTTTTTTTTTTTCTTTTTTCAATTGAAACTTTAATTGTGTAATGAAAAAGTATAACAGTAATGCACAAGTACATTTTATAAACACAAAAAAAGGAAATACAAGGTGAAGTCAAATGAAATACAGATATAATATTAGGAAACTAAGTAACATAAGGTATATTAACCACAGCCAACTGAAGCAATTGAAACATGAATAGGGTACAGAAAGAAAATTAAAAAAAGGGGGAGGGGGGGTGAGATCCAGGTAAAATCCATCTGAACATACTTCAATCACAACAGAGGTATCAGTAGTAATCTTATTTGTAAGTTGTCATCTATGCCTGGAAATTGGTGTAATTTGCTGCCCTCTTCTGGTTATAGAGTGTATTGATTTTTTTTCTGCTTCTCATCCAGTTGGTCAAACTAATCCATTTATAGCTCATCTTTCTCTTGTCTAAATTAACAAATCGACTCTCCAATTTTTAGTGGTGACGTCGGGAACGGTGAAAGAACTGGTTTTATGAAAGTCTTAAAGAATGACTGAACGAACTAGTCTGTTAAGTTGTGTGAAAAAGTTGTGTTAAAAAAAGTGAAAAAGTTGTGTTAAGTACAAAGGATACTCAATGTTTACACTTAATAATTGTACCGATTAAAGTGGATGTATAAAGACCTATAAATCACGGTATTCTAATATAACATCGTCGAAAACCAGTAAATGGATATTTACTCGATATTTACCTAATCAAACTGGTTGACCTACTCTTCGTCTTTTTTTTAGTTATGTGAGATATTGGTCTTCTCCCGTCGTTTAATGTGGTTAAAGGTCCGTATCTACTGTTGAATGTTTATTCTAATGATGACTATGGAGACAACACTAACTTCATACAAGTCTACCTAAAATGGACCTAGAGTGGGGGGGAGGGGGAAAAAAATTAAAAGAAAGACATGGGATAAGTACAAAGTTAACGAAGTC
>BLSH010069152.1:325318-336473 GCA_018402905.1 Glandirana rugosa | reverse complement strand
TAAAGACCACCCCAGGTGCTACTCCATCTGGCTGGTACATTTTTGGGCCACTTGCAGCCCCTGTTTTCCTTCTGTACCCCCTAGGATGTAGTTCATGCACACACCGCTCGCCAACCAGTGGTCCTCCAGGCCAGTTTTATTATCATCGATGGATATGAGGTCCGGACACACTGATTGCAAGATTCTTTTATGTAACTGGATGCAATAAATTCTTTTGGTGTTTTTACATAATTCTGACCTGGCGCCCTTTCTTTCTCTTCATCTATGTAATTGCAATAAGCATGATTGATGAGTTTACAGGCCTTGTAATTTTACTCTTCTTAAAAAATGTAGGAACAAAAAAGCTATAGGATGGTATTTACCCTAGTAACATAGGATGATTGTCCTAAGACATTATGTACTAAAGGGCCCCACAATTTCTAAGAGTAGCCCTGCCTCTCAGCCTCTTCTGTTCTCCATAACAGATAATAAAGGTCTATCAGGGGCAGGGCTATGTTTTTCTCAGAGAAAAGGTGCAGGAACTCCCCCCTTCTGAGTCACTCCTTGCCTCTGCCCTTACCCACCCCTGAGCACCGTCTCTTGGTACCCACCTCCCAGTACCCGCCCTTTTATAGGATACAGAACAAAGTATTATTTTGTGGTGCCAAGTAATTTGCTAAGTGCCAAGTCATTTGTATGGTATTTGCTAATGATAATAAGAAAAGCAGTCAAATAGATCCTCTGCAGGCAGCAACAATAGACCTCCCCCCAGCAATAATAAACCCCCCAGCAACAATAGTTCACCCAGCAATAATAAATCCCCCCAGCAACAATAGATCCCTCAGCAATAATAGATACTGCCAGCAACACTGGACCCACCCCAGCAACACTATACCCACCTTAGCAACAATAGACCCCTCTCCAGCGACAATAGAGCGCCCCAGCAACAATAGATGCCCCCAGCATTAATAGATGCCCCCAGCAATAATAGACACCCCCAGGAACACTAGACCCATCCCAGCAACAATAGATGCCCCCAGCATTAATAGATGCCCCCAGCAATAAAAGATTCCCCAGCAACAACAAAATCCCCCAGCAATAATAGATATCCCCAGCTACATTAGACCCACCCCAGTAACAATTGATACCCCCAGCAACAAGAGCTACCCAACACAACATTATACCCCTCCCCCCAGGAACAAAGATTGAGCTCTCATTAGAAACTAGTACCTCCCCCCCCCCCCAGAAACAATAGATCCAGCCCAGTAACAATAGATCCACCCCTGCAACAATAGACTTCCAGCAATAACCACATAGTTCCCAGGAACCAGCATCAATAGACCCTACAGCAGCCAGCAACAATAGACCTCTCCCTCAGCAATTGCCCTCCCCCAGTAACAATAGACCCCAACCCAATAGATTCCTGCCAGCATACCCAAGTACCCCTTGCCATTACGTTCCCGCTGAAAAAAAGCAGTGAACAGGAGTATTGGGGATCACTAATAATAGCAATAAAAGTTAGAGGGGATTGAAGAAAATGAGTGATGTGTATGTAGTCTAGCAGTGTCAACTATTGCGCTTTGTTAGTTGCCATTTTAGGATACTGTAAGGAGGGTGAGAAACACAGAAGTAGTATTCTTCCATAGACTTACTGGACAGAAGGGTTGTTGTTTAGGAAAATGCAGATCAATACTATCACATCATTTTTATGTGTATTCAATTCTGATTAGCTAACTTGATCTTCGTTTTTTTATGACTGAAGGTTAATAAATAAGTTTTGCATAAACCAACATCTAAATGTATCTTGTATCTATTGTGCTTTTTTTTCCAGTCAAAGACATCATTATGGTACCAAAACTAAACTCTTCTCAAGTTAAAGAAAACTCACTAAACATTTTTGTTAGCAAAGGAGACTGGGCCTTGTTAGACATCAGTGTGACCAACAGAACAGTTTGGGATGGCGATGATGTTGCATTCAGCAAAGTGGTCTACAAGGTGACCTTTGAAATATATATTAATATATATATATATATATATATATATACACTGTTTTTAAGGATAAGGTCAGATGTTCTCTCTTACACTTAGCTAAATTGAGTTTTATGGCTTCATTGACTGTTCCTTAAAGTTCATTTAAAGTGAAGCTCCACCCAAAAGGGGAAGCCCCACTTGTCTGCCTCCTCCCCCCTCCACCACATTTGGCACCTTTTGGGTGGGGGGGTAGCGGGTACCTGGCTTTGACAGTTAGCCGGCCCATTCACAAAGTGCAGCATGATTTGCGCATGCACAGTAGGAAGCCGTCTGTGAGGATGCAAGGCTTCACTGCTGGTTTTCCTTAACCAAGATGGATCCGTCAGCACCCGAGAGCCAATTCAAGAATCAGGTCGGGTGAGGACAACGTAGGATGCCTGGACAGGTAAGCGCCCCTAATAGTAAAAGTCAGCAACTACGGGGTTTGTAGCTGCTAACTTTTAATTTTGGGGGGATGGGGGCCGGAACTCCTCTTTAAGCTCTAATGTGATGCAGCTCAGGTGGAGGCAAACATAATGATGGGAACTTACTGAAACTGGTGCAAACAGAATCCGGAGCAGCTGTACATAGTTACCAATATGGCTCTGTCCTTTTCAAATGCTAATGAAAGGACATATGTGCATGACTGTTATTGAATACTATATTGTTAATAACACAGAATTAAACTACATCCACAATTATACTACTTTTATAGATCACATCACATCTTGATAAGGCAAAACTATTCTATGCTTACATGCTTACGTTTATGTTACAAATCTGTCACGATTTATGCACGTCCACAGCAACTAGCTAATCGAGATGTGGTTCCGTGACTGGGGGTATATGAGGGAATAAGGGGGAACTTATACTGAGCAGTAAGAATTCACTGTATTTTCACAGCCTGCACTACCTTTGGCCACCACTAGAGGGAGACTCCCCTCCAATCCAGCTGGCTGACCACACACAGGCAGACACAAATCTTACATACAATCTGGTGCACTATAAGGTTGGGGAGCAGTCTAGCAATTAGCACACACTTTTAGGGTTTATCCAGCTATTCTATAAGCTAAACCCCAGTGTTAATCACTCTTCCCACTGTCCACACACCCACACAACAGACACACAATAAACGATTGCCTGCCACCACCCAACAGTTTGTCCACAGACTGGTCTGCTGGGCCACCACACACACACAGATCTCTCTCTGCCAGATCTGTTAGCTCGCAATCTGCATACAATCTGCCAACATGCAGAGCAATTGCATACCGATTGGCAGGTAGCTTAAACCGAGTATTTAGGCACTAAAATGCAACAACAATCTCTCCAGAGATATGAGCCCTAGCTTAGTACACAGAAGTCACTTATTCATTTTATAATTAGTGTAGTGCCCCCATAGAATAGGTGCGTTTTTCTAGCAGTGTTTGCTAGGTAAGGTACAATTTAGTCAGGTCTGAGTGTAAGAGCAGGCATGAATGTTTTCATCTGGGCTGGGAGGAGAGGCTTAGGGAGGATTAAGTAGACTTGACAGATGAGGTCACCAGAACCTCCCACTTCTTTCTAGAAACCTGAGGAAGGTTTTTAGTCAGAGAGCTGGGAGATAGGTGGAGCCATCTGGAGTATTCTGGAGAGCCCTGACCAATTCCCAAGAAGGATTGGCAGGGGGCAGGCCTCCTTAAATACTCTGAGTCAGCCCAATTTGGAGGAAGAAGGGTGGAAGCCTGGAGAGGTAGCAGAGGCGCTGTGAAGGCCCCTACCTGGGAGGTCGCCTCTGTCTGGGAGGGTGACCTTGGGGCCTGGAGGTTCGGGTGCAACCGGGAAGGTGGAGATTCCTGGAGTCACACAGGGAACAGGAGAACAGCGGAGGTGCTACACAGTGAGAGACTTTAAAGTGATCCACCAGTTCGGTGATTGACGGTCCCTGGGAACTGCAAGAGAAAGTGCTGGAGCAGGCTGGGAGAGGAATAGTGGACAGTCTGTGAGAGCCTTGGGAGCCAGTTAAGGGAAAGGAGAGTCACTGAGGAAAAGCAGGTAGGTGGGACCTGGAAAAGAGATGGGCTGGAAGTTGTAGTCCATCAAAGGCCCGGCTAGCACTCAAGTACTTTTTGCTACACATTCAGAGAGAATGCCAAGAGTGTGCAAAGCAGTAATCAAAGCAAAAGGTGACTACTTCGAAGAACCTAGAATATGACATATTTTCAGTTGTTTCACACTTTTTTGTTATGTATATAATTCCACATGTGTTAATTCATAGTTTTGATGCCTTCAGTGTGAATCTACAATTTTCATAGTCATGAAAATAAAGAAAACTCTTTGAATGAGAAGGTGTGTCCAAACTTTTGGTCTGTACTGTATGTGCATGACGGATATTGAATACTATATTGTTAATAACACAGAATTAAACTACATCCACAATTATACTACTTCTATAGATCACATCACACAAGGCAAAACTATCCTATGCTTACACGCTTACATTTATGTTACAGTAGCTGCTGACTTTTAATTTTGGGGGGATGGGGGCTGGAACTCCTCTTTAAGCTCTAATGTGATGCAGCTCAGGTGGAAGCAAAGATAATGATGGGAACTTACTGAAACGGGTGCAAACAGAATCTGGAGCAGCTGTGCATAGTAACCAATCTGGCTCTGTCCTCTTCAGAAGCTAATGAAAGGACATATGTGCATGACTAATATGGAATACTATATTGTTTTTTATAGCTTTTAGCCTCAGCTTGTTCAGTTAGAGCTCGTTCACACAGGGATGACTTGCGCTCTGACTTGAGTCACTTCAAGTTGCCCCAGGACGCTTGACATCTGAAATCCAATTGAAGTGAATGGGAGCCGTCTTAATGTACACTACTGAAGTCGCTCCGAAAAGGTTCCTGCATGACTTCTATCTGACTTGTGTCCATAGAATTCAATATAAGTCGGATCCCCCATTTATATGGAAGTGGCTTTACAGTGAAAAGAAAAGAATTTATCCAGGGCAACCCCCTTCCTCCCTTCTCTGAAAGTGCCACATTCGGCCCATGGGCCGCAGTTTGGAGACCACTGGCAAAAAGTAATTGTGTCAAATGAGGCTACAACAAATGGAGTGACAACAAAAACAGAATTGAATAAAAACTCCCAAATGTTCAGATTTGTGAAACCCGGGTTATATGTGGCATCACTAAACCCTGAGTGAACCTAGTGAACACAGCTCTTGTCAGGAGGCTTATTTTCTAAGGGCTCATTCACACCTATGCATTGTGGTAATGTACTCATCATTAATGAGCATCAAGGTACAGTACCTTTTATACTCTGGTGCATTGTGGTGCCATTCTTTTATAAAAATGTTATTACGTTTTTGCATTGACATTGGAGGCATTCGAGAAAAAAAACAGTAAAGTACAGTCTAAATGTTGAAGCAGAGAATCTTGGTAACCATTGTAGATACACCTTGCACAATTCAATTCCATTTCAAAATGAAGTCTTATATAGTTTACATGTCTTGTACTAAAGTGGAAAATACATTGAGGACTACATGGTGTAACCTTTTATTATGAATGGTGCCCCGTACAGTAGAGGCCAATGCACTACAGTGTATGATTACACACCTACCATTCACTTAGTGCATGTGGTGCGCCACAAACAAAATATAATGAACGGGCTCCTTAACATTTATGCATATCGTAATGTGCACTAATAGTTTTGCATTTTAACACCACAATGGACCATATACAACATCTAATGGGCCCTCAGGACCGGATCACACTCTTGTGGTGCACCAGTCTTGCAAACGATCAAGCCTTGCTCACAATCCATGCAAAATGGAAGGAAAAAGTGCAGTTCTTTTTTTCACAAAATATACTAACATGCCCCTGGCTATCTCAGAAGGATTTAGGTTTAGAAATGGCTGTTGTCCAGTTACTCACATATGGGGGATTTTACATGCGCCTGTATTGCATTGTAGTGCATTACTGTTGGAACACTCTTGGAGACTACTTGACCAAGCTTTACAAATTGGTCTGCATAATATATCCATAAGACACAATGCTTTTGGATCTTCTCCTTTATTGATCAGGAAATTTATGTAGAACAGATGTCATTTATGAAAGGTAAAGGAACAGAAGTGTAGAGTTGCTCAGATAAACACAAAGCAGTTTATTTTTTATGTAGTTTACAATAATGCTGTTTTCTGTTTTGTTGTTTTTTGTCTATTTTTTAGATAATACTAAAAAGAACCCCTGTCGCCTATGTCATTAACTTCATTGTTCCAGCGTGCTTCTTGATTATCTTGGATATTGTCAGTATGTTCATTGAGATGGGGACTGGAGAGAGACTCGGCTTCAAAATGACAGTGATTTTGGGGTTCTCTGTGCTTCTGCTACTTATGAGCGACATGCAACCATCTTCAGACAATCCACCGATTATAGGTATCTGTGCTTTCGCTGTTCTCAACCCATACTTATTCTTATGTTTGGTTCATTTCCCACCTCCTGAAAAAATCTGTGGTTGAGCTCCGATTGGTAACCCCTCTCTTTCTTTTCTGGCACCTGAAACATGACAATATATACAGTACAGACCAAAAGTTTGGACACACCTTCTCATTCAAAGAGTTTTCTTTATTTTCATGACTATGAAAATTGTAGATTCACACTGAAGGCATCAAAACTATGAATTAACACATGTGGAATTATCTACATAACAAAAAAGTGTGAGACAACTGAAAATATGTCATATTCTAGGTTCTTCAAAGTAGCCACCTTTTGCTTTGATTACTGCTTTGCACACTCTTGGCATTCTCTTGATGAGATTCAAGAGGTAGTCACCTGAAATGGTTTTCACTTCACAGGTGTGCCCTGTCAGGTTTAATAAGTGTGATTTCTTGCCTTATAAATGTTGAGGATTTATTCAAAATTGAAGGCATTCTGAACCAGCATGGCTACCACAGCATCTTGCAGCGACATGCTATTCCATCCGGTTTGCGTTTAGTTGGACCATCATTTATTTTTCAACAGGACAATGACCCCAAACACACCTCCAGGCTGTGTAAGGGCTATTTGACCAAGAAGGAGAGTGATGGGGTGCTGCGCCAGATGACCTGGCCTCCACAGTCACCGGACCTGAACCCAATCGAGATGGTTTGGGGTGAGCTGGACCGCAGAGTGAAGGCAAAAGGGCCAACAAGTGCTAAGCATCTCTGGGAACTCCTTCAAGACTGTTGGAAGACCATTTCAGGTGACTTCCTCTTGAAGCTCATCAAGAGAATGCCAAGAGTGTGCAAAGCAGTAATCAAAGCAAAAGGTGGCTACTTTGAAGAACCTAGAATATGACATATTTTCAGTTGTTTCACACTTTTTTGTTATGTAGATAATTCCACATGTGTTAATTCATAGTTTTGATGCCTTCAGTGTGAATCTACAATTTTCATAGTCATGAAAATAAAGAAAACTCTTTGAATGAGAAGGTGTGTCCAAACTTTTGGTCTGTACTGTATATATAAATGTAAAGAAAATTTGTATTGTATATAACTGTACAACATTGCTGCTGCATATGACTAGAAAGTGGCACCAAGACGTCCATAATACTCTCAAATGGGGCTTGTGCCTAAGCTTTGGTAAATTTCATATTTAGAGAGGTCAAATTTCCATTTTCTACCGTCCTGGCCCACTTTGTGTATACCGTGTGTATGCTACAGCAGGTATTCCAGGAAAAATCCTATTGCCTTCTGGGCGATCAGAAAGGAATTTATTTTTCTCCTCTTGAGCACATTGGACCAACTTTATTGTTTGTTTTTTTGCCTTCCTCTGGATCAACAGTAGGTATAGGTTTCTGTCTATGGAGGTTTTCTATTTATTTATTTTTTCTGTTGATTGAACTAGATGGATTCACTTGTGTCTTTTTTTCAATCTTTTTTCACCCAATTTGTGGTGCTTTAGCCTGCGTTCACACAGGGGCGATCTGACTTAGGCAGGCTTTGCTAGGCTACAATCAGCGTGACTACAAAACGACTTCAGGCAACTTACAGCGTGAATTCATACCAGGCAACTTTGCCTGTGGTCAATCAGAGAAGGGAGGGACGGGGTTGCCCTAGATAAATTATATTCTTTTTACTGTAAAGTTGCTTCCATGTAGATGGGGATCCGACTTGGAGGCAACGTCTATTGAATTCTATAGCCACAAGTCGGATAGAAGTCGCATTGAAGTCGTGCAGGAACCTTTTCTGAAGTCGGAGCGACTTCAGTAGTGTACACGTGTGACGGCTCTCATTAATTTCAATTGGATTTCAGATGTCAAGCGACTTGGGGTGACTTGAGGAGACTCAAGTCGGAGCGCAAGCCGCCCCTGTGTGAACGGGCACTTAGAGTTCAGGAGTGCATTTAGTTTACATGATATCTGTTTTGGTACAGGTGTTCTTTAAAGGGAATTTGTCACCAAGAAATGATCACTCAGACATGCAGGATTTTCCTAAATTAAGCTAAATGGTGCAAAGTAACACTAATTTCATCTATTCTGAAAAACATGATAGTGCCCAGAGTACTAATATAAGCATACTACTCAGCTGTCATCTATAGAGAGATTTAAATAAAAGTGACTTTTTTTACACTGCTAATTAGTTGCTTGGGATTGTTCATTGTCTCACAGGCTGCTGTTCTGCTACATCTCCCTGTCTTCTAAAGATTTCTAGAAGTATAGTGGAAGGGAGAGCAAGACAGGCAACCTGAATATTTATGGAACACCAGCCAATCCCTGGAAAGGTGTGCCCAGAAGGTGGAGGGAAAGCCCATACATATTTTGAGGACTGGCAGCAGAGTTCTAGGGTCCAGCCTTCTGGCAAAGACCCTTGTGTTGGAGGCTCTGCCTCTGGGGCAGAAAGAGAGAGACAGAGAAAAAGCTCAGGAGTACTTTTTGAGAATATTGAGGTCCCAGATAGGCTTAGCTGAGGGTCCAACTGAATAGAAAGAGAAGGAGGCTGCATCAGAATCTGATTGGAGCTAGGTAAGATGGTGTGAGGAAGTTTAATCACCATGGGAATGAGTGAGTACTTGATCCAGCTATACAGAAGAGAGGTGACTGTGGGGTGATTTATATTAAAAGTAAGTACAGTGCAGCCAGGAGTTCTGCAAGACAGGAGAGTGTGATACTGCTAATGTTTGTTGCGGTGCAGCGGGAGCTGTGCAAGACAGCCAGGAGTTGTAATAGTCAGCCAGGGGAAAGTACAGTGCAGTCAAAGGTTCTGCAGTAAAGCCTGCATTTTTGTACAGAGCATTCATTAGTTTAGCAGCCCTCAAGTTCTACAGTTCTAAAGTTTGGGGTATCCCATGTTCCCCATCCCTATCCAAGTTCCTATTCCCAATAAAAACCCAAAAAGAAAGCCTAGACTGATTCTTGAGCCAGAGGAAGAATGCTGAAAATGATGTGCGCCTGCCTGTACATGCTGTGAGTGGAGGAAAATAGGCCTAAATTACCAGTGACTCCTGCGGAGATTGCACTACAAATGTAAAAAGTAATTTTCAGGTACTCATGTCTGCATAGAAAGCTCCTGTAGTCCCCTCACTCAAAGGACTCATACTGGAAGGGGGTGGGCAGAAACTGTAAGCCAGTTAGATTTGCACAATTCCCAACTTTTTGAGATAGGAGCGAGGGACACCTATTAGCAAATGTATGTAGGCATAGGACACACCCCCTGTCACGCCCCCTTAAAGGAGAATTATTAGAACAAAAATTATTAGTTAAACCCACAGGTGCTTTATTTTTACCACTACTTTTCCTTTATATTGGCTTTTGAAGTTTACAAATGCAGTAATTTAGTAATTGGGTGAAAGATTTAGCACTGGGAAACTCTTTTTGAAAGATAAAAAGTGCATTTTATATACAACTATATAGATCAGACCAAAATGAGGGACAAATGAGGAGGAATGAGGGACAGAGGGGCATTGTTCCAAATCAGGGACAGTCCCTCGAAATCAGGGACAGTTGGGAGGAATGGATTTGATTGCATTACACATTGCTGCCCTTCTAATAAAGAGAACTTTCTGAGACAAGGAGAGAGCTGAGTGATGATCGTATTGCTACTTGTTCATTAGCAGACAGGGGTGGATCTTAGACCAGTCTGTATTGCTGTGAGATACTTGGGATACTAACTGTCAGTGGTTCTTGAAGTACAAGAATGTTTGAGCAGAATTAAAATTCTTTAGCAGGCAATACCCTTCTAGTGATGTATTTAACAATTTGCCAAGAGTGCAGCTTTAAAGTGGACCTGAACTCAAAAAGTGGAGATTTGCTATCTTATAGGAAACATCTAGGAGTGTTAATTTTGCCTAAACAGTACCCTAAAGATTTATTTTTTTGTCTGCAATTCCATCTGAAAAATAAACCGTGTCCGTCTTTTATGTGCCTACTGACTCATGCCTGTATAGAGCAAGATCATCTTCTACACCAGTGGTTCTCAACCCTGTCCTCAAGTACCCCCAACAGGCCATGGTTTGGGAATTTCTCTTAGATAAAATAGCTGCCCAACATACCAAGCCATTGACTGATTTAAAGCACCTGTGCATGATAAAGGAAAACCTGCAAACATGGCCTGTTGGGGGTACTTGAGGACAGGGTTGAGAACCACTGTTCTACACCTCTCCTGCTACTTTGTTAATATTACCCATCAGTTTACCAGTCATTGGGGGGCATCTCTGAAATGAGGTAGTAAAGCCCCACTCCTCTGCCAAGATGGCTGCCTCCATACAGATAAACAGTGCAGAACAATGCATGATAAGTCAGTAACAGGGGATAAACCAGCAGCAAGGAGACCACCAGCAGTACTGGTGACTAACATTTTGCTTTTATGGGCACAGCATCTACAGTTTAAGTCCTTTTTTAATATAATCCAAAAAGGGGACTCGGATGTAACCTGGTAAATAATCAAAATAACGAAAGTGAATAAATATATAATATAATATATTTCTAGAAGATAGTTTGGTTTAAGATTTTATACAACACGTGGACGTCAAAAATAAACATCATTAAAAACTAGCGATATGTGTTCGATTTTAAACGTGAACGATGCCTCTCACTCTAACGTCTCTCTCTCTCTCCTATGGCTCAGGGGAAAAACCTAATATAATTTTTTCCTGAATTTGACATCTACGACACGGGTATTTTCGTTTTACAATCAGTGGTCATGACGACC